>VZRH01003214.1:931409-944653 GCA_013397555.1 Urocynchramus pylzowi
AAAAAAAAAAGTCCTAAGAAGAGACACTTCTATCCAGAAATAGAACAGGATTCTGTCAGAAACATGCTGAAGCTACATCATAAATTTTTATGAACTGGATCATTGAAAAAAAAATATAAGAGTTCAGCAGCAGTTATTTTGGTGTTAAATGACTAGACTCTAAATGAATCTTTTGGATTAGAGAAAACCCTAAACTAAATTGACTGTCAGATGCATCATAACTTAGTTAATTAACACAAGGGCATGGCAGCAAAAAAGTGTTTTGCTTCATATCCCACTGCTCAAGTTCAAGACTCATTGGGGACTATCAGAAAGACCTGCTTCTGTTTAAACTGCCTCCAAATAGATATCAACAGGCAGGAGACTTAAATGTTGGCTTCATTACTCCTTTGAGCATAACTGGAAACAGGCACAACTCCACTTGACCCAAATTAATCTGTTAGGATGGCTGGCTCACAGCAGCCTGCAGGTAGCCTTAAGCCTGTGAACAGTAAATGGGGAATTTGCTTAAATCTCTCTTTACCTGTCAACTACTCAGTAATTACTGATCTTATGGCAACTATGAGTTACTAGAGAAGCCTGAGTGTTTCCCAGGCTAAGTTTATATAGTTTCCAAATCTTATTCAGGGTGGAGGCACACCCTGGAAATAATGAATCTTTTCCAGTACTAGATATAATAGTATTAAGGTCCTTCTCTTCTTTTTCTTTCAATAAAACTGTGCCAGATTCACCAGTTTCTAAAACTTAAAAGTTTTTCACAGAACAAAAAAACATGTTGAAACAGCAACCTTGTCCATCTCCCTCTACCCTAGGAAGAGAAATCTCCTAAAAGGATTAATGGTTCCAAATGATTGGGGGGAGAGCTGTAATCTGCATTTAAATAGAAAAAAATCCCAAGTGCCCAGGTAATCATTTTTCTTTTTATAGCAGGAGGCAGAGCATTTTTCATGTGTACAGTTTAAAGTTAAGAGGACACTGTGGTGCACATTTGTAGTTTATCTCAGTAGTGAACAGCCAGCTGGGTATAACTTCACCTGCCAGAGTAATGCTGAATGTTTGTCCTGATCAGCATCCTAAGAAACTAATATGGCTAGAAGGCAGATTTTTGTGAGGCCTTTATTGTGCACCTTATGTAGAAAACACACACAATTATACAATGCAGTGAAATGGCCTGGTTCACAGAAGATCATGTGCAGTGGCAGTACCAAGAAAAGTGCAAATTGGAGTGAAGACATGGGTAGAGCTCATCTGCCTCATCAGATCTTGTCCCTTGCTATCACAGATACTTTGTGCCTTCTTCACATATGAAATGACAACCAAAAAAAAAAAAAAAATACTGCCCAAAATTCTAAACATCCATAAGAAAATGAAATCCATTGAGGTCTCATACTAATGAACACCAGAAAAATGCAGCAGAAAAAAGTCTGTGCAATCCTTGGTCAAAAGCCTTTGGAGGCCACATAAAATTGATAGACACAAAACTCAAGGGATTCGAAGGAATACGAGCAGGTTTCCCTGAGTGTGCAAAATCCCTCACTGCGCTGCTGATGAGTTAATGTTCAGATAACTATATCAGGTAAAATTGCTTAATTAGAGTTCTAATTATTTTCCAGCCATCCAGGAAAAAAAAAAAAAATGTAAGCATGAAGAAGACTCTCCTATTTTAATTAAGAATTCATTTTGGATAAGCAGGTGATTCTATCAGTCACTGACAGCTACTCAGAAGATGGCATATTTGTGTGTTTATATTTTTGCATCATTATATATTCACACCCACATTCAGATTGGATGTGTGACATATTTAAGGCTCAGTTCTGACAGATGCTTAATCGCATGAGTAATCCCATGGGTTTACACGAGTAAATGTTTGTTGTGTAGAGCTCCATTAAGATTTCACTAATAGTATGTGAATTTCCACTGTGACTATGATTACCCCCAGAATGGCTCAGGCCCCATGTGTTATATGTTTTGTGCTTGAGCAAGTCATCAGGGTCTTGTATAGAGTAGGAGGTCACAGTTCCTCTTTTCGATGCAATGAACCCCAGACAGCTGATGGAAAGTGAAACAGATTTTACAGATACTCTCTGCCTCCAAAATACCTGTAACCTTCTCTCTCACTGCTTTCTTCTGAAAGGTAAGAGTTGTGGGGAGAAACAGCATATAAGTGGCCTGTCTCTGTCCCTTTTTAGCCAGCCTGTAGGAAAATACCTGGTACTGTTAAATTTGATACAGATACTGGTGCAGTACTCACTCTTTGTGCTTAACTTTTAGTTTGGACACTTTGGAGGGAAAGATAAAAATCTGTACAGGAGCACAAAAGGCTGAAGCTTTTCTAATGTATGTTTATATACACAGTGGCATCCTTGCAGTAAACCAACCAACCAACCAACCAACCACCAACCCAAATCTGCAACAGCTTCGCTATTTAAATGTCTGTTGGGCATGCAAGGAGTTTCTGGGTCACAGGTGCCTAAATGGTTCTTAAGGTAATTCTTCTGGACAATGCTCAGAAGGATTTAAGAAAATGTATTGCAGCAGTGCTGCAACTTTAGGATCTTACCTAGGGCTTTTCTCCTTTGAAAAGTCATCTGGTTTCACTAGCAGCAAAAGTATTCACAAAACCTTTGGCCAAAACAGCTTTGTAGGAATTAGCCAAAGTTACTATATTGTGAAACATAACACACTTCTTTATCTTAATTTACATGAAAGTCTAACTTTATATTTTTTAAGTTTTCCCTTTTGTTCTTTAAAAGTACAGCATTATTAAAATTATGATTACATAGTTAATCCACTCTTTCTTCTTTCTCATTCTTGCATTGAACTTATTCTTGGTGATTGCTAAAACATTAAAAAATCATCAAAATACTCAGCACCTGATTAACTGACACCTACTATTTCAAAACTTCTAAGATGCCAAAAAATTGGTGTCCAGTGACACGACTTTTTAGGTACATGTTCATCCCAAATCCCTGGCCTACATCGGTGTTTTGGGCACAACTTGGTCATAATCCCTCTGTAACTGAGCTTTCTGCTAATAGGTGTGATGAGACAATGGCAGCAATTAGACCCAAATATTTTTGAGGAGTCATGTAGATTTCAGTGCTGTTTGCAGAAACCTTGTTCTCAGAACTGAAGCTTCTGGACACACTCTCAGGCTTAAAAGAAGAAATTATACTCCAAATACATTATAGCTGTTGGTAAATATTTAAATATCAAAAATTCTAAAAACTCTGATGTTAATATCCATAATAATGAAGGATGTTGGTTTTCATACACAGAGTAATGTGCAATAACTGTTCAATTTTAATTGCAATTAGGTCACATATGAAATTAAAATCAGTATTAAACTAACAGTCCCTTCCTGGTCTGCCTCCAGCGTCCTCTGTAAAAGACAGAGGCTCTATCTGAGCATTCAAGATACAAACCAACCCCAAAGTTAGATCACTCATTGCTACTAAAACCCCCTAACTTCTGCCTGAGCTGCACAAGGGCAAATATTCTTGCCTTCTTTCCTCTGCTGTTTACAAATCTCTCCTTGTTCTCTTCCAATAAAGAAAAATGTTTAAAGGGAAGCAATGGCACAAGAGTGGAAAAACTAGCTGAGGACTGCAGGGATGACATCAGCCCAGGGTCTGGGACAGATTTTATTTTGCTGTAGGTGAACAGCCAGTGGTGTTTATTTTAAAATCAGTTTGACTTCAGACCACTCCAGGTATGTGCTATCACATATAAAAATGCCATGCATTCACCTCTGCCTTGGGTGAGCTGATCAGCAATATTTATCTGTCTCACTGTCCTTGCTGCAGCCTCCTCATATTTACCATAATATAATTCCATTTGGGTGTCAGCTCACTGGTTTTCTCTATCATTCTCAGAGTACACACGGAAAGCTTTGATTTTGAAGGCTACTTTGGTTTTCTCCTATAAGTTTAAAACGTACCCTGAGTAAAATTTATTTAAGGGATGACTTGATTCAGAGCCTATGAAGGCAATATTGCAGTGATAAAGGTGGCAGCTTTAAGTCATGTTTTGTATTGGGTGATCCTGAGGCTTGCAGTCACTGATTCTGTGATTTTTTTTTTGGTTTCATTGAGGAGAGTTTGCAGCACCTCAAAGCCCTGGAACAAGCCTGTTGTCTGTCACCATGCCCTGGGTGCTCTCTCAGCCATGTGGAAATGACATCCAAGAGTCCATGGAGAAGGCAGCCAGTTTAGAAGGGGCCATGTGACAGTGAATAAATCTAATGCAGTTGTTACCGCAGAGGAGCGTGAACAACAGTAAACTCTTTGGCTGCGGTACCCAGAACATATAAAGTTTCATAAATGACACAAAAAATCTTAGCAAATTGAATATTTCAAACCAGTGAAGGGACATGTTGATATTCCACTGTGACATATCAATAGCTGAACTCTTCCCAAATGTGGCTGACAGCCTGTTCCTTGAGCAACAAGAATATTAAATGCTGAATTGTGTGTGTTGTACACTCCTGAGGTTAGTAAGCCCCAGTTAAGCTTAGCAGTCTGCTAGAAGCCCTATTTACCACAGCTTGTGTTATGGATTTCTTTAAAACCTTTGATTGCTATCAGACTGCCAGTCTCCAAGTGGATATAAGAAATTCCTTTGTATTTTAAACTTTGTTATCTGAATCCATGACTCAGTTGATCTCTTGGAAAAGGAAGTTTTATCTAAATTAAAAATATATGCATGTTTTATAACTATGATAACTTCTTATGAAAAAGTGATATACTTTTAATATATAAGGGATGCTTCTAGGTCATAAGGGATTCATAATGCTCAGTGATTCAATGCCTGTTATGTACTTAAAATGTTTTGTAGACTACTTCAGTGTGTTTGCCTAAGAAGTAAAAATTGCTATAAAAATGTAAGTTGCAGTAATGGTGTTATTGCAAGACATTTTTGCCAGCCACAATGAATGATTTCTAAATGCCACAGTGTGATTAAACTGTGAGGCACAACGGGTTATATTAGAGTGTGAAGCCCTAGGTGCACTGAAATTACCATTCAACAGCTCACCTGGGAGCATCTCTGGGAGATTATAACATGACACCTTTACTGTTTTTTAAAAATGAAAAAATGAAGTCATTAAAAAGCATTTTTTTCCCCAGATAAGTGAAGTGTCTTCCATCACCCAGCGTGCAGTCATTAAGTCTAATGTGCTTCTCTGCAGAAATATTTCAAAATGATCCAGGGTTCCCTTCTTTTCTATTGTGGCAAAGGGAAGATTTGTTACAGGAATCTTGTTTCTCTCTGAATGAAGTATGTACTCACAATTACCTAACATATTCAGTTTCCAGTTTCTGTAAAACTGCCTAACCAACAAACACACTATGCTTTCTAAAACAAGTTTTCCTCCAAATATTTTTCTTTTTCCTTCTGTATGTTTTTCTTCCCTATTTCTTCCTTCAAAGAACAAATAATACCAGAGACCTCACTACATGTAGTCCTGCAGTGTTGTTGATTCCCCAGGAGTTGTTTTAAATGGAGAGACCTTTGAAAACTATACCAAAAGGCCCACTAAGTCTTGATCATCATATATCTTTTGTAGTTAAGCAATGTGGCACACTAGTCTTCCCCTGGTTTTGGGGTGTACACGCTCTAGGAAACAAGAAAACATAAACTACATTTGTGTGTTGATAGCACAAAAAGATGCCACACTGCAGTGATTCCAGCCCAGCAAACAGTAAGACTTTTGCAAGACATGTGTAGTAGTATAACCAAGAAGAGTATAACCAGAAAATGTAACTAAAAGCTGAGTAAGGTCTCTCCATGAAGCCCAGTGTGGTGGTGCATCCTCCCCCACCTCCAGGCTGCACCATGATCTGAGAATTGCTTGTCAGGCCTCAGAGTTAGCCAACAACACCTGCAGTCTTGACCTTATTGAAAACACTGTCTGGTCCCAGGAACTTACGCTGTCTAATGAGTTTCATTTTTTTTTTTTTTAATTAATAGCCTTGGAATCTTTTTTTTTTTTTTTTTTGTCCAAATGGCATAAAATTTTTGTTCTCACACTTTCAAAGAAAGTTTCCAACACAAAGTGCATCCAGGAGGAAACATTTTTATGACTAAAGCTTACTCACTTGCAAACCTATAAACAGTGGTCCAAAATAAGACCCTTTGAGCTCTCCTGGACCACAGTGGGCTGTGGCCAGCCTCTGAGTGAGACCTCTCAGAGCCAGCAAACTCTTCAGCTTGCTGTACTCATGGGATGGCTGAACAATGTCAGATCCTGGGCTGATACCCCCATTCCTCAACTCTCAACCTGTAACCCAGTAAGAAAATGTTTCCAAGCCAAAAGGCTTCCAAAGTGAATATTTCACTACCTTCAAGGGTAATTTTTCACAGGTACCTTGTAGAGAATCTTTATGTCTAGAAGCATTCATATGATAGGGCAAATGTGAGAGAAATGCTGTACTTGAGATTTGTAAGTTAGGCCTGTAAGTAAGATACTGTAATGGTATAGTAAATCCTATATGAATCTTTTGCTAAATTGTTTAACCAAAGTTGTAAGCTGTTAAGTTAAAGGTTGTTAAGTTTAAGGTGCTGTTATGTTTAAGTACTGTTAAGTTTAAATTATGTCAAATTAAGGGCTGTTGGGCCTTTAGGCTGTATTCCTTCTTATCCTTACCCCTTCTATCCTTTTGTCTCACACGCACATCCAACACTCATCCACCACCACCACCATCCCCCCCTTCATCCCCACACACACTCCCCCTGGCCCCTCACATCTAAACAGATATTTTTTAGCTTATTTCAGTTTCAATTGATTGACTCCAGCTTTTTATTTGGTTTTTTTCCCTCGGTGTGCTTTAACCATCTAGTGCATAGTGGAGTGAACCTTGCCAATGAACTCTGTGACACTGTTGCTTTTATGTTAAATCTGTTTGCCTTTGCCAGTGATTCCTTAAGCTTCCTTAAAACACTTGTTTGTGACACCCAGCCACCAGGTTCTTCTCTGAGCAAGACATGCTACTCTAAGTCCAGCTTTTCAGCACAGCACCAACATCAATATGTGGTTCAGATCTCACCAATGAACCTCAAGAGCAAAAAAGCTTTTCGCCTTTTCCCTCTGCTTTGACATTGGAGCACTGCTGCCTTTAAGCTGAGTTGAGACCTCCAATTCTTTGAACAAGTGTATAGCCCAGGAAATGGTCAAGCTTCAGACATAATTTTTTCAGCCTCTGTGGGGGAGTAGCTGACCCTCATCAACCCCCTAAAAAGATGACTACCCTCTCTGCAGGTCTGCCATGAAACATTTGCCTTCTCTGCAGCATCCTGTGCTCTGGAGAGAGGTCGAAAGATTTGTCTCATGGGAAAAATGTAAAAATAAGCTATTTAAGGCAGAGGGAATGATAGAGGTAAAGGCAAGCTTAAGGGCAGCATGTAAAGATGTGAAGAGCTAAAGTACAGAGGCAGCAGGTTTGGAGTCTTTCTTTAAACCTATTTAACAAGTTAAAGTACATCAGACCTATCCAGTTCTGCACAGGCAAGATAAACCATAGTGCTGTTGTAGTTTCCCCATCACTTCTTTTTGATCATGTCCACTTTTTCATTATACCTGCACATCAACTTTTAAGTAGGCTGCAAAAGCTCTTAAAGAAGAGATTAGAGCAAAGTCTGTTTGTAGTTTGTCCAACACCAATGAGATCTTTGGGAGTTGGTATCCTGGATAATGAATACTCGTTGCAGAGGCAGGAGTGCATCTCTCTCTGTGGACCTTGGAAAAAAAGTCCTATCTGAATTCAATGAACAGAAATTTCTTCAACCTGTATGCAGGGTTGGATATTCTTAGGGTTAATCCCCTACAGTAATTGCACCTTCTTCAGCTGTATATATCTGCAGTAGGAAAAAAAAAAAAAAAAAAAGTAACAGAATAAATGTTTGCAATGGTTCTGTCCCTAAGCAAAGCCAAGGGTTGTGGTAATTTACCTTTTATATTTTGTGCTACAGGTGAACCCATAGTTAAAAACTTACCACAACCTCTTCATGGTACAGATGGCAAGAGCTTATGATTAAGTTGGTGTCAGAATGAATCATACTTATGGTTGAGTGTTTTGATAATGCTTCATTGGTAACAACACAAACACTATATCCATCTGACTCTTAGTTCTATTTCTTTCTACAATAATTAACGGTGATTAACTATTTGCAAAAATCCCTAAACCATTGCCTATGACTTAAATTTCCATTTTATTTAGAGAACAATCTGTTTTGAATAAAATAAAAATACTGCTCCAGTACAAAGGAATAGAAAACTTAACACAGCGTGAAAATTATTTTGAGGATTTTTTTTTTTGTCTTGTTGTAGCTTATGTGTTGTTGCTGGAAAATGAAGTTGAGGTTAGTTTCCACTATACAGGGTATTCCAAACCCGATTTTGGAAAAAATACAGTTTACAGACATTGAAGTATATAAAATTGTATCATTGGCTTTGGCCATTTTGAGGAACTTTACCTTTTCACATTTTATTTTGGCACCTGGCTCCAAATGAATTATTTGTTTTGAGGAAAAATACTGTAAGAAAAAATCCCTCTACTGCGAAGAAAGGAAGTGCCATAAATTTCATGACATATATGCAGCTCATAAGTGGAACTATTTAATACAGTACATTGCTCCCTCTCCCAAGTGTTACAAAATAAGCCAGTTTGGTTAGATATATTGGATAAGTGAAAGGCAAGAGCGCTGTGGCTGTCCCAGGCTCACAGTACTGAAAACTGGGAAGAACATGGTTTGGTTTTTTTAGCTGTCCTCTACCAACACAGACCTCTTCAATTTACTACATTTTCAAGTGGTTTAGCAGACTAATTTTTAAATGATTCACTGCTGGAGTTTCTACTGCTTCCCTCTAGAGACTGTATCACTCTGATAGATGTCACCATTAGAAAGTACATCAGCAGTCAGGCTTAAATAGCTTTTGTCCAGTTTCATCTCAATATTACTTCATGGGCTACATTACAGAAATCCTGCTCCTCCTTGGCTGCCACATTGCTCTAAGTTGCATTATTATAGTCTCTTGAAACTCACATCAGGACTGAATTCTCCTTGAACCATGCTTTTAGTACAAATGCTTTATAAACTATTGTTTCTACCTTGCCAGTTTGCAGTCTCCTCGGACAAGTAACTTGGCAAATACAAAGTGCTAAGCAGTCAGAGGGACAGACATAATATAAAAAACAATCTTATGCAAATGTCTTGGTACTTATAAACAGACAAGTACACTGACATTTAACCTACCTCTCCCTCCTTATTTATGCCATTTCCTGGTCAGTCATCACAAGCTTGTTGGTTGTAAATTAGTCAAAAAAAGTTTTCAAGCGTGATTAGGGCCTTATGCAATGGCATTTCTACAGCCTCAGATGCTGGATTTTGTGAATATATTTTCTTGTACAGAACTACACAAATATATTCAGGTATGTCAAACAATACTAAATGGAAACAACAGAGGAATTTCCTGCTTGAATCAATGAAGAAGCACCCTTACATCTTCTCAGTAAAAATCTTGGCTCAATATACACTTGTCACGAAAGCTGAAGTAGTAAATGTACACAGAAATGTCAAAAACTCATTATGAAATTACAGGATGATGTTAAAACCAGTTGTGTCTCCTTATTTAGAATACAGGATCCAGCTCACAGGATCTGAATGAAGGCAGCTGAAGAATTAAAGAGGAGAAATTATGTGCTCCAGATAATAAAAGACTGCGAAAAGGCAAATAAGAATAGGATAGTTAAACTTGCAAGAAAATTGATAAAACAAGCCAGAAGAAAGGGATGAAAAATTGTATCATGTATAATTGTTTTCAGCCAGAGGATATGAAGGATAAGAGATCATAAAAAAGAATCAAAATGGTCCTCCTACAATGCTCAAAAATGCATTCCAATTTAGAATTAATATATTTGTTTCACTTTTAGCCACACATCCTTGACCTTCAAGATCAAGTATTTTCTGTCAAGACCTCAAAACAAGCACTGAAATATAAAACATATGGCTGTGTCAATAATGGTTGTGTGTTTTACTCTTTTGGTATAAACTAATGGGTCAAGTGAAAAGTATTCTGAATGCAGTTTTATTAAACCACAAGGGCGGGGGGGGGTTAGGCTTACCTGTCAATCTTTTCCCATGCTTCAGTACTTTTTTTTTTCTTTTGTAAACTAAAGAGTTTAATAAAACTAGAAAAAAAATATCTGAAATGGTTGATTCTAATTCATCGTAAATACAATGCTTTCTGCTGATTCTCTCAGAATAACAAGGGAAGAAATTTGTCAGCCTGTTTTATCTAATTAGCCAGCAGATCATGCACAGCAGCCAAGACAAGGGTCAGTGTAGCTGCCACCTGCCTGGGAAAAGCCATCACAATGACCTGACTGCTGGCATTCCAGGGCAAAATGATCACGGCTTCTCAAACTCTCTTGCTGTGTCTCTTCAACCACACATAAAATTATTAAAAATTCATTGCACACAGATATTCCACCTCTCAAGCAAATACTGTACCTGCCAGGATGAAGTACCATTCCCAGGGGCTCTCTGAGCTGATGAATATTTGAAATATTTTATTCAAAATCAAATAGCTCCAGTAAGTGAGATCAAGGAAGATCTGCTCATAGGACCCTAGGAATACATAACTGTGGACCTTTCCTGAGGGTTTGGGATCTTTTTACATTACCTACTCACAATCAGCCATGAGCAAATCTGAGACAGTGTCTCTTTCACAAGTGTTCTAGCGACCAGTTTGTGGAGTCATTGATATTAATTTCTGCCACTTTTACATAGAATGTCAGGGCTTTATGCATAGTGGAATAAGATCAATGGGAGAGTGAGGACACTTCAATTAGACCATTACTTCCCTGAGGAACTGAAAGTAAAATAGATGGCATATAGAAGAGTCTGGGCTGATACAACCTGAAACACTCTGGGTCTGCTCTTGAAACAAAAAGATCTTGTATTTCTCAAACTACCAGATAATTTCTGCCTTATCTTTGTCCTATACACCCTTCCATAGGGGTGAGAGTTCAGGCTTTCAGTTCTTGGCAGCACTGCTATTCCCCAAGTGCTTGCCCTGCCACGTGTATCAGCACCTGTGTCTGCACCCCTGTCTGATTGCAACTGAACTGAGAACCAGGCATCATTTAGTACAAGCCACAGCCAGCCCCAGCCAGCTGCTATAGCCCTAGAGAAATCAGAACTTGATCCAAAGCCTACTGAATTCAATGCAAAGTCAGCTGTCATTTGGATCCAAATACGAAAATGTTTAGGGGAAAACAATATTTGATTTTGGGGTTTCCTTTTCCAAAGACAAATAAGTAAAATACAAATACTTCAGAGTGAAAAATAGTGATTTTGACATTATACTGAGCCAAATCAAGCAGAAACCCTTTACAAATGACAAGTTTTTCTCTTAACTCCAATGCTCAGTGTTCTTTGCTTGTTAAAGTTGCAGGAACAATTCAGCCACCATCATCCTTACACCAAACCATATGTGGACTCTTAGATACTTCTGTAAAAGGCAGTGATTTTGTTATTTTCATTACAGCTATTTCAACGGTTACTAAAAGTTGTTACAGGAAGTAATAACCAAGTTGTTACAGGAAAATGTGTTTAAAAATTAATTCTTTATCACAACAGTAATTTTAAGTGTAATTGGTGTTATGTTCTACTGAAGCATTTTTACACAAGTCATGTGAGTTTATAAAAGGGACAGACAGTCTGCCTAGATTTTAAAACAAGATTTGGCCCTGAAAGACAATACTGGCTTTCATCTGAATCTGGCATGAAGAAGACACAGAAAACTGAAAATAAAAACTTCCCTACTCCTGCACTTTTACATTCAGACCAGAACCATGGATAATTTTGTCCTTATGTGCCTAAAGCTCCAAAGGTGTTGTGTCATAATGGATAGATTCCTGCAGCAATTTCATATTTCATATTTGCATATTCCTGCAGCAATGTCATATTTGTGCTCCAAATATGGTTGTGTCATAATGGATAGATTCCTGCAGCAATTTCACTGGCAACTTCCAGGTAAGACAAAGAGATTCTCTCCACAAAATCTTGCCTTTTCACACACCACCTTCATCATTAAATAACCTTCTCCTGTGTTTCTCAATATCTAGGAGCATAACCCTATGCTGCACTTACAAACCAATGGTTACTTTATTGCCTTATTTTAATTGGCAGTCTTTTCTGAATTTATTTTAGCCTTAAAATTCAGTTATCATATTACAGTGTGATTGATATACAGAAGATTTTTATCTAGGGTATGCAGAAGGTATAAGGTTGAGATATACTGTTAGCAACTACTGCTTAGGGTGTGCCTCAGCAGAAATTAATGTTCCTATCCACCTTAGAATCCTTAGCTATCCACTGCCTAAGACTCTAAAGAAGAACCCTAGCCTTAGATGTGAGGACAAAAGGATTTAATGCATCCCATTATCTCACAGTGTCTGCCAAGAATCACCTGTATGAATAATTTCTCTTTGATTAGTATATTATTTTGGAGATGTAGAGGAAAATCATGTAGCCCGAGATAGCTGAGTTAATTTCATAGTATTGTACTTTTTGGAATATACAAGCCACTGGTTTGTTTTGATGCACACACACTGAAATGAAATGTATTGCAATAACACAAGTGTAGCCTGGAAAATAATAAAATTAACTGTTATATCACAGATTCAGACAAAATAAGTTTTAGTAAAGAGCACTCATTAAAATATGCATCTCTGCGTTACTTAAAATTTAGCGATACTCTCATATGCATGACTCTGATGTTAAAAGTTTTTGCTAATGTCAGTTATAAACAGTGATGTCATATTCAAAGCTGCTCTAAGTGATAAAACATTCTCCTTCAGTTTCTATGCAAGCTTTTTTCAAGCATGCCTCACAGCAAAGTCACAAGCTGGATTTCACTGCTAGAGCTTTTGCTCCCAAACTCATATTTATTAGCCCACATATAAGTGCATGCATGAAAAGGAGCTGACAGCACAGTGAGGCGTGAGTTGCAAATATATTCCAGCACCAAAGGTCAGAAGCAGATTTCCTATTTGAATAGCAATTATAAATAGCCATCAGAGGTGAAATAGAATTGACATACTGGGTTATGTTGTGTTTCCTGTTGGTTTTGAAAGGTTAACATTCCGAATGAAAAAAGTAAAACCCCTATTTTGTCTTGTAAAAAAAATTAATTATTTTCCAAAAACAGGGTACCAGAGAAGCCTTTTTTTTTTTTTTTT
>VZRH01003214.1:944717-995918 GCA_013397555.1 Urocynchramus pylzowi
TTTTTCCCAAGAGAGTTATTCATAGACTCAGAGGTTTAGGGCCATAAGGATAGTCCAAGGACACCTTTCTATTAATGTACTATTGCTTTTTGTCTTCCTTGTCAGATTCCTTAGTATATGTTTCACATCCCAAAGAGATTCACTGTGTAGACTGAAAGGTAGATGGTCTCTGGTATGCACCCTGGGGACCTCATCATCTACAGCTGAGGCTGTGAAAAATTTCTGTGTCCTGAAAGCCTCCTCTCAAAGTAGCTAAATCCAAGGTGTTGAGGGGGAAGGACCTCCAGAACCACAGATTTCCAACAGTGTGTATTGCTTTTCCAGGACATGACTACAGGTAATTATCCAAATTCAACTGTTTATGGTTTTTTCTCCATCCATAGGTCACACTTGATTCAGTAACTCTCATCAGTATCTTTCCTTGAATACCACTCTTCTCTTTCTGCTTTCTGATTTCAATATATGTAATACACAATATTTTTGGTTTCACCTCTGTCCTTCTTTCCCATATACCCCCTCTCATCAGAAACATACCCAATTCCACCTCTATAATACTTGAACTCAGTAATTATTGCTGGAGAAAAAAATAATGATAAAAACTACTTTCCTATTCCCAGTACATTTTTGAAACTGTTTTACTTTTCAGCAAGAATGCTTAGGAAAATGTACAAAACTGAAGTGATAAAAAGACTCAGCACTGGGGCTCCTATCTGGACTAAAAATCCTCATGGTTTTGAAATGTTCCATTAAACAGCTGCTGTAATAGTTCCATACTTTAGCATTTAGGGGAAATAACACAGATAGAAGCCTTTTGCTTAAACTGATTTTGCACAGACCAACTATGAAGCACTTCATTATAAATTAAGTGACTTGGACAAGTAACAGCCCTCACAGTTACTTTGTCCTAATGCTCTCAGTGAAGGTCTCTGGATTTGGGGTTTATCTAGGTGACATTACTGAGAAGTCAAAGAAGGAAATTTAACATATCCTAGGTCATTTCCTCTGAACAGGCTTTATGTGAAAGATGATAGAGTTTTGTATTTTGAACAGGAGGTTGTAGCAGGGGCAGTGCTGACAGGCTCTAGGCTTTGTGCCAATGTATTTATTTACTTCTTGTGTCATGACAAATATTAAGCTACTATCTGAAGTCTCACTGAGCAGCAAAACCTCAGAGGGCCTGGCACAGAGGAGCTTGCTGTGTCTGTGTGTCCCCTCTCTATAGGGAATGAGAAGTCCATGTGTTTCATCAATTTCCTGACCACCTAGGTTTATTCACCTTAAGGATGAAAACTATTGCACTTTTCACAATTAATAACTCAAGAGTTTTTCCCAGGACTGCCAAATTTGCACAATGCTCCACATTTATGAACAAGTCCAAAACAAAGCAGTTTTGATTTAACAACAGCAAAACGTGTTTTAAAAATTGAATGGCTGTGTTTGGGAGGAGTATTGGCTTGCATCTTTGTGTACCAGGAAATGGCTTCTGTCAGGCATTTGCTAAATAGAAAACAAAACAAAATTTTAGAGATTATTGATGAGCAAATATAACTTAATTAAATGGTTAAAGACTGCTGACTGCAGACATTATTTTTACTGAGAAAAGCTTGCAGGTTATAAGAGTGATAGTAAAGAACTAAGAAATAGATACTTAATTTTAAAAATGGTTATATCCATTTAGGAAAATTTACCTCTTTGGTTTGTGTAGTCACTGGAAATGGGTTCACTTGGATGATAAAAGTATATTTTGATACGTAATTTATCATCCAGTGCAAATAATACATTGTTCCCTTTGCAGTCAGGATTTGAACTGTACTCACAGGCTTATTAGGAAGATGCCAGCCCTAGGCAAGTGAGCTTCTGAACAAATCACATTTGATTAAATTGCCTCTCTTAGTCTCTTCAGTAATAGTTTGGTGCTGCTCCATTCACAAAAGAGCCAGGTCACTCTATTCTCTCCCTGGTCCTTTGATTCTCAAGCCTGGGAGAACAAAAAGCACCATGAAATGACATTTCCTGAGACTGATTCCCCACTGCTTCCCCAGTGCCATAACAGGAAGAAGGAATCAGAGCTATTGTCTTCAATGCAGAGATTTTTATTCCTGGTTCCCAATAGTAAAAGCCATTTTTCATCTTTTGAAGGAGGTGCCTCTGTGCCTTAAATGAACACAAAACATGACATGTAAACTAATGCTTGAAAACAAGATTTGGTCAATGAAATCTGTTTGACAGTGCATGAGATTGAAGAGGGCCCAAAACAAGAAATCAAAAAGCTGCACTCTTAGGTCTGCAGTATCTGTGATGCAATTTTTCCAGGCTAAACATAAAGGCTTTGCACCTTGCAGTACAGTATGAAAAGGCATCCACTTGCATCCATAAATCTACCTGAAGAACAGCATTCATCTTTGTGCTAGCATGGGTGTTAATCTGCATGCATCATGAGCTCACATCTGGAGTGAGCACAGAAAAGCATGAGGGTGAAGGAGACTTCTGCTTTCACCAAGGGTCAATGGGGTAGCCTTGCTCTACTCCTCACTGCTTCTGCCTGGTAATGCTGGAAGAAAAATGAAGGCTCTGAAACAGCAGGGAAGTAGAAAAAATAGCACCAAGATACAGCGCCTTTGCTGTCAAATGTCTGCTGACATTGTTTTTGTATTCAGAGGAAAGCTGATGGGAGAAGAAAACTTCAACTTTCCACTAGCAAGAGTATGCCATTGAAGAAAATCCCATCTCCAGCTGCCTTCATGGTGCACCACTGTTTTGCTGCCTAAAATGCAGTATGCACTGTTGTATTGGTCTTCTTCAGACCTCATCAGGTTTGATACCAGAAACACTTGTATGGTTAATAATACTCAGTTATCTGTGATAAAAATATGGCTTGTATTATTCATATTCTCATCAAATGAATGTAATTGTATTGTCTCATCTCATCACCTGACAGGTTTTTTTCTGATTTTACACATAGAAAAAATATTTTAAAATAAACAATCAGAAAAACTTGCTACTGAAGTAAGGCTAAATCGGAAGCAGTGAACCTAGAAAGATACCTCTGCCAATGGCTACCAGGATCACCTTAAGATTTCTCAAGATTTGTGACAGCTTGTTTCATAGTGACTGCACTATTGAAATCAGTTTGTGAGGATTTAGGAGGAAGGTTTCTCCAAATATCTGCAGTGAAAATATAACAGTATAAAAACAGAAAAATGTAGTTTAGAAGAGATAAGGGATGAGTTAAAAGACATGAATGAAATTAGATTGCATTGCTGGACAAAAAAGGGGCTGAACATACATTGCAAAGTTCTCTGTCATCTATTTTCTGTGTGTGACTTTGTGTTTACATTGTAAAGTTGAATTCTTAATCTTTCTGCTCTTTAACCATTTCACTGCAACAAGCAAAGTGAGGTGGGACTTACAGGTGATAAATGACAAGCCAGTCCTATTTCAGTGCTGTTGGACATTGATCTGACTGTCCTACCAAACTGTGGGCTGCAGTTTCCATCTCACACCCGTCCATGTGGGAGAACCTGTGCCAGGCACCACAGATGGGCCAACAGCTGGCATATGTGAGCTTTGTGTATCACTGAGTATTTCCCAGCCAGCCAGATAGTTTTGGAAATTGTTCAGGGAAGACATTAGAAAGCTGTCCAGTGCCATTGATAATGAAAAGAATAATGCTCCATGGAAGACATGCTGCCAGAGCAAAATGTTGGCCTGTGATAAATATCACAAAACTTGCAACTTTTTGAGTTTCTTAGGCTGAGCTAATTCACCAGCCAAATGTCATCCAAGGAGGCTCTCACAGCTGTTTTATTAAAATAGAAAAAGATCATCACTGGCACTAATAAACTCCCTCTACAATTGGCTCAGTACTTGAACCAAATCCAATACTAACACTCAGCCCCCAAACCTGACCCCATGTCTTAAGTCACTGTCATGTTTGGTAACATTCTCCAGCTGAGAATAGGAGAGCATTTGCTGTGAAGTTTAAACAGATACCAGTGGTAATCTTCTCCATGAATTCATGTCATCTTTTGAAACCATAGTAGTTCTTGACTTCTTCTGTCACCAACTCAGTGCACAAAGGCAAAGGACAGGGACAATGTAGTCCTAAGGCTATTCAACACTGTCAATAACTTTTCTTCAGACATATTAGGTAACATGGGAAAGAAGTTCTCATTCTTCAGGACATATGTAAATCCAGTGTTGACTGTTTATATAAGGGACCACCATCTTCAGGCCCATTTTTAACTCCTAGACTACTAGTCACTGATGAAAAGATAATGAAAATCCTATCAAAATATTTAAAAAGTGAAGCTAGTGAGGGATGCTAGTGTATGCATCCAACTCACCACATGCTCAGTGTAGTTCCTCACAAAACCTGGCTAGGGTCCAAAGGCTTCTTCCAAATAAATCCTGGGAAGTCTTCTCCAATGCAGGGCTTCAAAAAACCCAACTACAGTTCAACAGATTGCCATTCATTGCCATCACTTTTTTCACACTGACCACATGTTGCTTGCTCTTGTGGTGCACTTCACTGCATTGCTCACTTGCTGCTTACAATTACAATGTATTCCTCAAAGCAAGAGCCAGCCCCTTGTGTGTTTGTGCAGTGCCTTGCACAGTGGAGGTCTGCCTCTAGGTGTTACCATAATATAAAGAATAAACAAAATCTCTGTTTAAGGATAACCACACATTTTCCAACCACAAAGATTTTGTGTTAGTAATATTTGATTAATAACCATCATTTTTCATAACAAGCAATGGCAGGGTGCTAAACCAATATTAGCCATAGAAAAAAGAATGTATTTTGCTTGTACCCATAAACACTTATTTCATGCTTCCTGGAAGCCTCCCTTTATCACAGACATATATCTTTTTTTTCAGGTGAATAACATTGCAGAAGAAATTGCCTGAGGTATTAACAGAGCCCTGATATAATTGTGAGGGGCTGAGACAGAGTGTTCTGCCAAAAGGTTCTGAACTCCAGAAGTTGCTTTTCCCATCCTTCCACAGAGCTAGAATTCGTTGACCTCTGGGTCATTCTAAAAAGGACACCTTTTTCTACAAGGCTGTTCTGGGAAACCGGCATGAGTGGGTTGTGTTGGGTGGTGAGCAAAACCTTATTTTCAGTACTTTCATAAGGTTTTTATATTATGCCGGAGATTTTGACTCTGTTTTACTTCACATACATTCTTTGATTTTTGGATAGGCTTGTTTTTCACTAAATCAAAACAATAAATAATTATGCAGTAAATCCCTGTTGAAATTGCAACACCTATAATAGTTTTACTAATTTCTGAATAAGGAAGGGACAGTCTATCACTGCCTGCTGTTGTGGAACAAAATTTTCCTTGGATTTCCTGCCAGGGCTGAGACTGTAGCTATCTTGTGTTCTTGTGTAGTGGATATCACACCAGTAGTGCTATCCTGAGCCACAGGAATGCAGCTCAGAATGTAATGCAGAATCTGCATTACTTCTCTAATCTAGAGCTCACATTATATACCAAGGAAAGTTGGGAGAGAAATCTGAAGAGGCCAATTCATAAATAGCTTTAAACTGTGACTTTTGCTATGGTTCAGTATGAAAAGAGCTCTGAATCCAGGGAAGTCACAGCTTGTCCTCAGCTCCTAATAGTATGAGTGGGGCTATTTTTCCAGGTTTCATCTGGTTCCTGAGTCTGGTTCAAGTTTCCCTAAGCTGGATGAAATAAATACAGTGGTACCAGGTATGCTGGATAAAAACAGAATTTTCAAGTGCTACAGATATCTTGCCAATATTTATTTGTCCTAAACAGACTTGAGTTTAGGACAGATTATTTCNGAAAACAGAATTTTCAAGTGCAACAGATATCCTGGCAATATTTATTTGTAAACAGACTTGAGTTTAGGACAGATTATTTCATTAGAAAACCCACAGTCAATATGTTTAACTGCCAGAGGTCCTAGAGTATGTTGTGATGTGTAGGCACCCACCTTACTAAACAGCTGATGAGAGAGTGAGACAGAAAGAAGTGTCCAATGTCTTAATTCTGTGTGATCTAACTCCAAAACAGCATCTATAAATCATGAGCTCTGAAATTATTCTATTTTTTTCTAGTTTTTTTTGCCTTGGAGCTTGCCAACATGAGTGGCTAGTGCAGTCCTATCCAAAAACAGAAAAGGTTTTGCCCTGTGAATAAATCAAACCCTATCTAAACTGGTTTGCAATCCCTTTGTATGAGAGACCTTCAGAAGTCACTTTTTGTCTAGGCTTTTCTCTGATCTAGGACAAAGCTGCTGTTTACTTTGTAAACATTACTTCATCTAACACTCACCTTAGTGGGAATCACATAGTTCAAAAATACCTTGAGTCCCTGTTTTTATTCATTATTCAACATAATAGACAGAGCCACAGAGTGCCTGGTGTGAGCTGGGAACTGCATGGACATGCATGAAAACTTCTGGCCCTGACCTCAAGGGAAAGAAATTCCTCTGAAAGTACTTCCTTCCTCTATCACAGTTTTTAGATTATCAGCATGTAACCAGGGAAGGTTTCTAGGGGTTTTTTTGACTCATAGTATTCCTTTAGTTATTTTAAAAGCTTAATTTTCTTCACTCAGTGTTTGGGAAGAACAGGCAAGCATCACTCAGTCCACTACTTCTCTTTATGTCATGTGAGGGCCCTTTGCTTTGCTAAGAAAGCTGTGCAGAACCCTCCAAACCCCAAAACAACAGATTTTTGAGGAGAACTGTTAAAACAAAAAAACCTATATATCATCATGCCACCAGAAACATTAAGCAGAAGATCTGAATTTTTAATCTGAATAATTGAATGTTGGTATTTTTACGGTAATCAGCACAGTAAATAACATTAGGACCGAGGAAGATCTCTCTGCAGAGTCAGGGAACTGCTGGCAAATCTTGGTCCAGTTATGTCAGTGTAATTCTTGAAGTTACAACCAGTTCTTTCCACCTGTTAACACCTGACTCCATGGTGTACCCTCATCTCCATCATGATGGAACACTGGTAATTGTGCTGCTGCTGGAGTTCTCCTGCTCGTGTATGTGAAGTGTGGTCTTTGCCTCTCAGTTCTGAACCAACTCTTACTGAAATTTCAGCCTTCTGCTGACTTGTTCTAATTGTCTGATGTTCAACAGCAGTTCCTCCACTTGTTTGGAGTAAGAAAATAGTGAAAAAAATGTTGGTATTTATTAGATCCATAGGAAAAGGATACCAGTAGTATTTTCCCCAATGGTATTTTAGACCAAAAAAAAACCAACTTATACTCTTATAAGTGCATAACTTATACTTATAAGTGCAGTACTTAGTCGCTCTTAAAACAACAAGTCTAAACCCAACTGGCTACCACCTAAATAAACAGCTGAAAGACACGCTCCTTCATACCATATATCCAACTCCTTGGGAAATGGAAATATTTTAGCTACCTAAGATCTACAGAAATCAAGCATGATTCAAAAGCTGTATTTTTAAACCAAGCCATCTGCAAGTAAACCACACACCATCTATCATGATGAAATAAGAGTACACCCCAGCAGATTTCATTGGTTTATGTTCTGTCATTTGATGAAATCCTAATTAAAATGGCACAATTTGCTTATATAGAATAATATCTTTATTATGAAAAAAAAGTCTTATTAACTTAACATCAAGTTATAAGAGGAGTTTTACTTTTCTTTTAATTCTTTTCAGTGTGACTAAAGGGTGCAGCAGTTCCAGCAAACAGGAGTGGAGAGCCCTTTATCGGAATTCTAGGTGCCCAACCAGACCCTGCCTTCCTCTTGCAAAGATGAGCTGTCTTTTGTATCACTTCACAGTAAAGCTGAAAATTTTCTTGGAACAAAAAATACTTCTGCTCAAGATATTTTCTTAGACACACATGCCAGCATAAGTGAGGCCTCAGGGCATGGTGCGAGTTGGTTTCTCGAGAGGACAGAATTAATGAAAAGAGGAAAAAAACCAGAGAGAAATATAAGAGCATAGCAGTCTTCCCACATCATCAAGCACCAGCCTTTGCTTCAAACAGGGATCAGCAAATCCCTGTGTGAGCAATGAGAAGAATGATAAATTACCACAAGACAATAAAATCGACTATAATAGTAACTATTCCTACTGCTCAGAAAATGTTAGGCTTGGATGTCTTTGATTGTGGATCCAAACAAGACATTAGTCTCTAGTGCTTTTAGCTGCTAAAGGCTGACAAAAATTATGAAGTTATCTGAAATAAAAACAAAAATTTAATCCTTTATTTGACTTATAGTATCAGGGCAGTGGAGCACAACTTCTTCCTGCTTCTCTCTTTGCTACCTTCTGGCCCTTTCCCTTGCACAGTAAAAAATGTTTTGGGGAATTGGAAGCCCAGTTAGTCCTGTTTTCTTCTATATGAAAAATTGATCCCTGTGATTTAAAATATTGTCTTTGGGACTTGTCAATTTTGAATTCATGCACGAGCACAAGTATATTTTTAGATGGCTGAAACTCAGTAGAAAAAACCAAACCCAAAATCAAGCCAAACAAACAAACCAAAAAAAATTCAATGTGAACAATAATGAATCTAAAAATAAGAACTTCAAGCATTTTGGTTGCCTGAAGACAAAAAATGATATATAATTTTATTATCTCCAAATGAAAATAACATACATCCAAACATTTTCATTTAAGATTTGTTTTTCTAAGAAAATAAACAATTTTTTTTAAATTTCCTTTTAAATGCAGTAATTTCATCTCAACACTAATGAAACAGGAGTTAAAAATCTATGATATATAAAAAGCACATTTTTTCCTCAGGTTGACCAAAATTGTAAATTTCAAGGATTACTTTGTATTTTATGGAGGTATTTAGACACCTTTTTTTTTTTCCTATTGGTGCAAAGAGATTTTTCTTTCTTACATTTTCTTTTTGATCTGCTTACCTATAAGCTGCCGTATTTAGCAAATATCTCACACTTTTGCTACATTCTCTATTAACTTTCCCATTAAAAACATACACAATGTAGATAGTTGGTTTAGACAATCTACCCAGTAGATCTCCAAGAGATCTATGGTGGTAGGAGTCACTTCCACCTGTGTGGAAGTGACTGTAAAAGAATGAAGAGATGTATTGTTGTCCTTCTGGAATGCCCTGGGAGGTGGGATCAGGAACTCCTGCCTCTGCCTGGGTTATTGGGATTCCCCTACCTGTCATTGTCCCTCTGTTCTTCATTCTGTGTGTGGGATTCTTGTCATGCATATTAATACTTAGTGTAAATGCATGGCTGGGTGGGGTAAGGGTCCAAAAACTTCTGCTCTGGATGGAGTTACTCTTCAGCTGTGTTCATACCCTCTTCTGGTTACATCTCTAAGCATTTGAGCAATGCTTTATTTTGTATTGCTGCTTGGAGAATGACCGTTGCTGAAACTGACTTATCATTAAAAACAAAACAAAACAAAATACTAAAAAAAATAAGTATTTTCTGTGTCTTTTTCTTCCTAATTGAAAATGTTCATCAATCAATTCAGAAAAGAGGGAGTAGGTGAAAAACACATGTCTATTGTCAGAGATTTCTTCAGTAGCTGAAGTATCCAAACAGATGTTATTTGACATGACGAAGTTACGAACACCTTTGGTTGGTGTGCTATGGACATATCACCTTCTGTCACAAAAGACACAAATTGTATGTACCAGACTGCTCCACGTCAGAGTTGAACAGCTGATTCTTTGTAAAATGTAGCTACAGTGCACTGTGGGGTGACAGTTGCCGGTTATATTTTCATATTTCAGACAGTAGATTTTTTTACTGAAAATTCCCGTTTTTGCAGCTTTTAATTTCCAATAATTTTTTTTGTAATGTCCATGCTCTGATCCTCCATGATAACCAGTCTCTCTGCTGGAAACAGTGACAAGCACGGATGCTGCAGTGTTGGTGTAATTCTTCTGTCAAATCTAAAAAGAAGTCATGTTTCTTCGGCTTTGGCAGAGCTACAGCAAATATTGCAGTGGCTGACCACAGAGCCAGGAAAATGAGAAGCAGCCTGCTGCAATATAAAATGAGTATTGCCAGGTGATGAAGGCAATCATTGACCAGCTACAGACAGTGGTGCCCCTGGGCTTCTGAAACAGCTGAGAGTTTATAGCCATTCAAACCGAGTTATCAGCAAAACCATGACAATTTTCTGGTATAGAAAATGAAACCTCTGGTGGCCTTATGTGGTAGGGCATCCAGTTCTACTCAGGAGCAGCAGCACCAGAAGACAACACCAAATTTTTCACCAGCCTTTTGCACTACTGTCAGACTGCAACTCTTTCTTCTTGTCTAAGTCTTGTTCATTCATCTTTTTATTGGCTTGTTCAGCACTTGAAGCGTCACTAATTGCTGTATTTATTTAGGAGCTATGGTTGCACTGTGCACTGAGGTAGGGTAACACATTTCAAGACTAACATTCAGCCTGCAACATTTTTGAAAGGTATTTAAAAAATAAGGGTAGATTTTCTGTAATTCATTGCTTTCACCTGAATCTTGGTTGGCAACTGATAAGCCAAGAAACAGAAACAATTAATCAAAACCCACTGATGTTTGCTTATGCCTTGAGTCCACAAGGCACTTCAATGACTGCATCCTCCTTCGGAAGGAAATTATCCATCTTATACGTATAGTCATATTTCAGTATTTTTCCTGTTTAACTGCTATTAATATAAACAGAGTTAAATGCAAAATTTCCTATAATTTTTTATTCTACACTCAACAAATATCAGCCAACTAAGTTTTCCACACATTCTCCCTTTACACCCTCAAGTATCATGTAAAAAGGCCAATTTTTCTGATCAAATACGTATCATTACATTTATAAATTAAGGCACATATGATTGACTGTCTCTCTTCTGATCTGGAAGTAGAATCTGGAACTAGAATCCGCTTTATCTTCCTTTAAATGGTAGAAGAGACTTGGGTATTGTTCACTTACAATAAGTGTTTCTTTCCATCAAGACCTAAGGCATTTCTAATTTTGTCTATTTTAATCACACAAATACAAACCTTTCCACATTATTTCAGCATTGAATTTGTATTGAAAAATCTCAATTGCTTCTTTGTGTATCACCCATTTCCTCTTGGATTGCAATACCTCCCTATGAAACTCAAAAAAAGGATTTGCTCACCAGTGCAGGATGAAGCTTAATCATATACAACCCTTTGAGATTTCAAAGCTTCTCATGGGAAAACACAAATGGTCCCACAGGACCACGAGTCAGTGCCCTGTCTCACAATCTTAGTCAAAGATGATGTTCAGAGACTTGTAATGTTCATCTCTTTATTCTTTTAACTGTTTTTTTCACCCTTTTCATTACGTGGAGTATGCACATTGCAAGGTTTGAGCCATGAGCAAGGCTACTTTTTCATTCATGAGAATTCATATCAACCACTGTTTATTGATGGTAGAGGCACTACTTTAATTTATGGAATCTATGCTGATGTGTCTATCATACTATGTTTTAATAAATTTTTTTATATACAACTATGAATAATCATTTAATATAATTATAGCCTTGGGAATTATTTACTTTCGTTCATGTAATCATTTGTTTTAATAATAGATTTTGTAGATTTTTTTTAGTGTAATAGAGCAGTTGATTATAATGAGACTACAAAGTCTGAAGAGAACCTGTGCTATTACAGAAAATGGCTGATGGATATGGTAAGGCACCAATTCCAGCGGAAGCTCTTCAGTGGTTGAAGTGGAAGGAGGAAGAAGGGAAAAAGTTGTTCACAGTTGAATCAAGGACTCATTGCCAGAAAAACAATGTAAAAGAATAGCATATGATAGAGGGATGGGCACAAAAGCCTACAGCACAAAATGATATACAGCTGGAAGAAAACATAAAAGGCAATCAGGGAATGCTCTGAAATGCATCGGATGTAACAACAGGATGAGAGAAAGAGGGGCTTGTTTGGTAAAGGGAGAAGGCGAGCTATTGCAAAGGACAGAGTGTTTTTGCTTCAGTTTGGATGCTTTATCCTACATAAACTGTTCACATTTAGTTCACTTAGCATGGTTAATAGTGATAACAAGGATGAAGAAAAGAGGCAATATTACAGTAAAAAAGCCAGACCAGCTATATGAAGATAACTTAGATTTTTCAAGTTATTCCCTGATGAGAATCACTTAAGACAACTGGTTTAGGCAGTTTTCTTGGATGACTCACAAAGAATCAGTGGACTGAAAAAAGGCAAACAATGAGTAGCCATTAGGGGAAAAGGGCAGGAGTAGAGAGAAGAAGGCTTAAAGGAAGTATAAGCCTGACATAATATGTAATATTGATGCCTGCAAAAACAATAGGAACCATGTTATTAATCAATTTGCAAGAACCCCAAGAATAATCAAGTAATAATGAACGCCAACATTTATTAGTCACTGCCAGGTTTTACTCAAAACGGTCTTGTTACCTTATAGTAGGATAAATTTCCTAGAACACATAGGAAAAAAGTATATGTGATCTCTTTTGACTTTAGTAATGCTTATGTTTGTTATCAAACTAATGCTAGTTTGGTAGTAGTTCAAGTAGTCCTCTACGCATAGAAAAAGAAAAAGAACAAAAGCAAAGAAACTTGAAAAAACTAGTTTAGTTACTGAGATTAGTCTCAAAGTAAAGAGAGCATTTTAGCTCACACAGTGGTCTCACCTATTTGATATTCATTATCCAATTACTATTTATGACAATACTATAAACAATGGAATAGAAAAGTATGTACATTAAAACTGGGCACAAAATCAGGAAATCAATGACATTAAATCAGGAAACACAGATTTTGGAAGTGGGATAGGAATTCAAATTATGCTTATAAATTGAAAAATTATAAATACAATGTTACATAATTACAAGAGTAAAGAACCAATCTAAGTAGGAAAAATCTTATATAAAAATTTATGCTGGGCAACAGCTATCTTGAATACTGCAGTGCAGAAAAAATTCTGACACAATGGAATATACACATCACAAAAATATGTGTTACTGAAAATAAGGCAAATGACATTTTAAGAGGCAATCTTTAGAATGAGTTTTGTGTAAACCACAAAAGGCAAGGAATTACACCTTTTCATTCAACACTGCTAAAGCTTCTAAAGAAAGGTCATATCTAGAATAATTGGAGAATAAAGTAAAATGCAGGAGTATGAGTTTTAGAAAATAAGATCTCTGTGGGAAAGTTAAAAGAAAAAAAAAAAAAAGGTGAGAAGGCTAGGAAAGGGATGATATTCAAAGGGTTATTCCAAATAAGGGAGAGATATGTCATTGTCCAAAGCTACAGGGTTAGGAAAAAAGCTGAGGGTCTAATCTAGAACTTAGAATAGACATAAAGAGAGACATAAAACATAATGTTTAAACATCAGAATAATAACAGAATATGTGTTTTCAGAAAAGCTCCATACCAGAGATTCACAAACAGTTTCATCAACATCTGCCAAAATCTGTTACCCAATAGTAAGCATCAGCTGGGATGCTCAAACACAGTAGCATGATCTGTTCTTCATGGCCTGTGTAAAGATCATCCTTGGGGTTTAAGAATCAGAACAGTACATTTGGATCCCCTAAAAATTTGCCACTGCATGATTCCTCTATTTTCTGATGGAAAAATATTAAGAACATTTCTGCACTGGTTCAGCAAAACACGTTTCCTTTGTCCCATCCCTTAGCAATCCCACAGGCAGTACAGAATTTCTCTGTTCTATGAGGCCTCCGTTTACTGGAAAAAAGAAAAAAAAGAAAAGAAAGGGTGACACTGAATTGAAAGAATGTATTGGGAAGACAGATAAGATCATTTCATTAATTCATCTATGTGCTTCACATAGTCACTTCAGAAAAGTCCCTTGTCACAAGAAATAACTGTGGGGTAATATAGGTTTTAATCTATAATTAATCTCAAATATGCCACTGTTTCAGAGAAAGAGGATCCAAATTGACAATCGGACAGTTATTTTATATGTATGAGAGTAACTGGCCCAAAAATATCCATTTTGTAAAGAACGCATATTTTTATGGTGTCATTACATTTCATTAATGAATATTTATCTTTAAAATACTAACTGATGAGAGAATAGGACTAAAGTGTCAAAAATAAAGTGGAAAAAAGATCTTGCTTAATAAATATATATCTATATGCACAATTAATTTACATCTCTAGAGAAAATTATAATTTCTTCTATTTCCCTAACCTCCCCCTGCTCGCTGACAGGGAATATCTTGATGTTCCGGTTTTATGTATGATCTGCTTATTCATAATTTTTCTTATTTTATATTTTTAACTGTGTTTTATACTTCCTCCCTTTGTGCTTTGACAAACAGCTATCAGCATAATAGTTTTTGGAAGTGAGTGAATGCCAGGGAGCAGATGCTTGAAATGAAGTTTAGGCAACTAGAAACACAGAACAGTATGTTAGCTACAGTATTAGCCATTTAACTCTTTCTTGCCATCAGAGCCAGGATTTAATTTTCTCTTTCATGCAGAAGTGTAGGTTATAAGGACTGGTACTATAAGGTGAAATGATGTGACCCTAATACTGGGAGACCAGGATACAGCTCAAGGTGTATGCCATGGACTGAAACACATCAATCTAAGGTAAGTGCTGCAACAGAATTTTGTTTCTTGCTCAGTTTAGTTTTAGTTCCTCTGCTGAATGCCTATGACCCAGTGGCACTGCATCAAAGTTTTTCACTGAACATTCCACTAGAATTAATTCACAAACATTATATTTTTTCTTAGTCTGCCATTGTCTCTTATTTAGTTTCACATCTGCTACAATCCAGTACTCTCTCCCTTGTCTTCCTCCCTTTTCACTTAAGAAAACAGATAAAGGAATAAAAGTGTCTGCTTACTATAAAATACATCTCCAGCTAGAAACATTCCTCCTTTAATCTGTCAGGAGCTTTTAGGCAGAGAGGAGAGATTTTGTAACGTGTCTTGAATAACATTCTTCACGTAGATGTTACAAAGGCAACTTTTCCAACTAGAGATCTTGTTCCATAGTTCCTCTTTCACATGAGTTTTTATGGAGAGGAAAAATAGACTAGTTTGCACTTCTACACAAACAATTATTTTAAAATGTCCAGGAGAATATCAGCTGAGTTTACTTCAGCATTCGTGCCCTATCAGATGCTGAAAAGAGCTGATATATAACTATTCCTAGTCTGGGGCTAGGCTTGTGTCATTGCTTTCTTCTATCTCACCTTGATGCAACTCATTAGAAGCCCAGTCAAGCCATTTTTGCAACACCATTTTTTCAGTCTTAGGGAGACAGAACAGCTGCAAAGAAAGCAGATAAATAATAACAGAAGGTAACTTTGGAGGCAAAACATTGATTTTTTTTTTCTTTTATAAGATGTTGACAAGACAACTTTTAAAAACAAAGGCTTCATCAGTATTATCCTTCTTGAGGATTTGAAAAGAGAAGCAGGGTTTCATGACTATCAGGTGAAGAAAGGCAGAGAGACCATTTCCACAAAATTATTCAGAAGATTGCTGATTTGTTGTTATGGGTTTGGTTTTTTGCATGCAAGTCTATGACCCCATATCTTTCTGCTAAGTGGATATATTGGTTTACCTATACAATTCTCCTCTCTCAAAAAAAAAATTGTCTTTGTGAGAAACAGATACCACAGATCACAGATATCCTCATTTGGAATGGATTTACAAAGATCATCAAGTCCAACCCTTAAGTGAAAGGCCCATACAAGGATCAAAATCAGAACCTTGGCATTATTAGCACTGTGCTCTGACCAACAGAGCTGATCTCAGGATGCTCATTAGCTTGTAATAAATTTTTCATGCATCTCAATATAACACCACTAACCATTCCTAGATTCCCATCCCCACAGGACAAATCACACAGCAGCCTCCTGCTTGTCTTGCCCAGGACAGAAGCAAGTCTAGGATGAGTATCCAGAGAACTAGAGACAAGTATTATACATACTCTGCATCATAACTTTCTAGTGCTCTCTAGCTATCCATTTACCTCTGTAGAAAGTCACCTGTTTCAAATGGCTTTGCCTTCTTATTCCCTTCTTTTCAGGCCAGCAATCCACAACAGACTCTGCCATATGAAGAAATCTGCTGGAGTCCATACTGTATGAATAGAGACCATGCATTACAAAACATGAGGCACCTTATTACATTTTTCCAGTTAAAAGACAGGTGCAAACTTGATTCCTATTTAAAGACTTCAGCATAAAAGGTGTCTGGCAAAATATGTCTCCCAAAGACTTGTTGCCCTCATTTTGTTCAGCTGCTAGAAGAGGAACTCAAGTCTATAAAAGCCCTAGTAGAATGGTGAAAGAAGCAACAACTTGCAAGAAAGGACCCAGAGGAAATAAAATATTAATAATAATAACAACAACAGTTTTTCATCTGTGTTTAGGTGAACACAAAGGTGTGGCCATTCTTCAAATTGACTGATAAAACTGCTGTCTGCAGAGTCAGAATTCAGCTTCTGAGTACCACAGCTGTGCCTGCACAGGCAGTGCTTCCTCCTGTTTGGTGGAGGAGTAGGACCAAAGAGGCTGAATACTTGTGCAGAGGAGCAAAATTCTCCCAGCCTAAATTGTTCCACCAGTTACTTAAAGACCAGATGATTGGAAGGTGATCCTTTTTGCTTCATCTTCATTGAAAGATGCCTGATGAGATACCTGAAACTAATCAGTGATGTGTAAAGTAAGAACATTTTTAAAAAATGAAAGACACAACCTCAAAGATTAGTAGAAATTTGAAAATTAGGATTATGGAGATTAGTTACTGTCCACATACAACTAATTCTGGAAAAAGTAATGAGTTCTGCTGCTAAGAGAAACGCATTCAAGATTATAGGGATAGTTAAATATTCCAGTATAGTTATCATAAGTTTCACTTAGATCAATTAATAAGCTCAGACTTTTTGATGGATGAATGAAGGAATCAAGCTTTAAAATTAGGCTTAGATTTCTTAGATGTGCCTACATTAAGAAAATAGTTGAGACTGGACACTAAATTTATGTTTTAAGAACACATCAAATGCAGAGGATAACCCAACCACACTGGCAGATTTGAATATTATGGACAAGAATGCTCTAATGTATTATATTTCACTATGGATATGTTGTTTGGTGGGACTTTTAATATCTTAGATCAGTAGCAAAGTGAGAAAACAATTTAATGAAGAAGACAGGCATATTTCAGCTGGTATTAGGTGGTGCTTCTGGTCTTACCTTTTGGAGTAAGCTACAGCTTCCAGAATCAGCTCTAACAGCAATAGAAGCTGTAATGAAAGGCTGCTAAATTGGCTAAAATTTGTACAATGTGTTCAAGTAAAACTATGTATTTCCTTAAATTTTATTGGAGTCATTTAACATAAGTTACTTAAATCAGACTAATTCACTTTATATCCATCCACTTTGCAATTAATGAATGCTTTCCTGGCCATAGACACAAACAAAACCCCAAATCAATAAATCAATTTAAAAGAAAAAAAAATGAATAAAACCTCCAAATCAATAAACATATTATTTGCATCCCAAAAAACAATGTGAAGGGAAGAAAAGTAAAATATGTGTTTCTGGTTTCTATATCTGATAGTGTAGATGGATTTCTAGAAACCACATGACACAGAAAGGAAATTAAATTGGGTGTCAGAGAAATTTAAATAAGGGGGTATGATCACTTGTCTTAATTTGCATCATGCAAATCTGTCTAAATTTCAGTGAAACTCAAGCAAATCACCAGCCAAGTTCCAGACCTGATCACACCCAGGCCTGGCTGTCCCTGCCCAGCTCCCTTGGACTTTCATCCCCCCGTCCATGTGCCAGAATCACATTTTGGATTCCTGGGGCCATGGGTTCGTGTCCCAGTAATGCCACAGCACTGACTGTCCCCTCTGTCTCCTGAATGAAGTTCTTCTCTGTGAGTGGGGTAAGGGAGGAAGCCCTAATTGGCACAGGATTATTAATAGCTCAATTTCATATACTGCAAGAAATGACATATAAAAGGAATTTGAAGCTGGGATGAAGAGGAAAGAGAGTTATGATGTTGCTACAGCTTTTGCTAGTGGAATCCACATTGACAATATAAGAGAGAAGCTAAATAAAGAAATAGATTCTGCATTCTACATCCCACACCCAAAAGAAGATTTCCATTGTCAAGGCTGAGACAACTTGGCCAGGAGGCTTTTTTTGGACACCAATTGTTCAGGCTATTACTGCAAGCTAAAGAAAATAAGAAAGGAAAAAGAAAAGAAAAAAAATTAGGAGTGCTAGTAACTGTTTGGTTGGGGAGCTTTAAGCACTAAAATCACGTCAAGAAGAATTACAATATTACTTTATCACTCTGGGATACTTTTGAATGTAAAAAGAAAAAAAGTGTCATATCTTTAAAAGAAAAGTAAAGTGTTTTTAAGCCATGACTGAAGGTACTGAAAGATATAATTACTTGCCTCCCTTGGCAATTTTGTTCTACAAAAGAAACAGTTTCACAGTTTCTACTTAAGCTCTCACTTCTTTTATTAAGTTCTTCTCTTCCTGTTTCATCTCTCCCCCATATTTCTCCACAGTAATATTTATCCCTCCCCCAGATCTAAGAAAGTGACAAATTTTGATACGATTTTTTTTTATTCTGTGTTTTACTTTTCTTCCTCTTTGTTACCTTATTTTCCCTTCATTTCCTTAACTCCTTCCCTTTAGACTTGTGCACAATTACCAGCTCCCTTCCTTGATTCTATATTTATTTCTCCCTTTTCTCTCAATTCTTTCTTTTTGTCTTACTAGGACCCAAGTTCTGATCGCTTTTCTGCATATTTTGTCACTTGCTTCTTGACTTCTTATTTTTCTGCTCATGCCCTTCATCTTCCCCAACACAACAAATCAGGCAAGGAAAGTAAGAGTTGAGCATGGCTGAGTATGGACCTGCTAGTCAAATTAAAAGGCAAGAAGCAAATGCACATGCAATGGAAGCATGGTATTCTGAGGAAGGTATAGGGACACAGTCCTGTTGTGTAGGGGTGGGGGGAAGAAGGCCAAGGTGTATCTCACCCTGAATTTGGCAAAAGATGCAAAAAAATAACAAGATGGGCAAGTATGCCAGACAGAAGAGGAAGATCAAAGACGGCACCTTGTTGCCCCTTTCCCCTGCACCCTCCCAATAAAAAAGGATGGCAAACTGCAAAAAATGGATAGGGAACTGAATCATGTACTCAACAACATTTTTGCCTCTGTTTTCAATGGGAACACCTTTTTCTACACCTCTCAAATGAGTGGAATGCAAGAAGGTGATTGGGGGAGCAAAGTGCTTCCCACTGTAGGTGAAGAACAGGTTGGTGACCACTTGAGGAACCTGATTGTACATAAGTCTATGGGACCTGGTGGGATGCATGCCAGAGTCCTGAGGGAATTGACAGATGTCATTGCCAAGCTATTCTCCATCATATTTGATGTCATAGCAATCAGGGGAAGTCCCAGATTACTGAAAAAAAAGGAAACTTAGTTCCCATCTTTAAAAAGGATAGAAAGGAGGACCCTGGGAAACACTGACCGATCAGCCATAGAAGAAACTCTACGCCCAAAACAATAGTGGAATAGATCCTCCTAGAAGCTGTGCTAGGGCACATGGAGAACAGAAAGGTGATTTGACACAGCTGCCATGGCTTCACCAAGGATAAGCCTAGCCTGATCAACCTTGTGCCTTCTGTGACAGAGCGACTGCATCAGTGGACTAGGGAAGGGCTGCAGTTGAATATCTGGATTTCTGAAAGGCCTTGAACACAATCCTGTAGAACATCCTTTTATCTAAATTGGAAAGAGAAGGATTTGATGGGTGGAATGTTTGGATGAAGAATTGGTTGGATGGTCCTATCCAGAGGGGAGTGGTCAATTGCTCAGAGCCCTGACAGGAGCCTCAGGGGTCAGTTTTGGGACTAGTGCTATTCAATGTCTGCATCAATGACAGAGACAAGGATAAAGCACATCCTCAGTGAATTTGTAGATGATACCAAACTGAGTGGTGCAGTTGACACACCTGAAGGATAGGATACCATCCAGAGGAGCTTGGACAAGCTTGAGAAGAGGGCCCATGGAAACCTCATGAGATTTAACAAGGCCAAGTGCAAGGTGCTACACCTGAGTTGGGGCAGCCTTCCACCTGAGGTACTGCATCCAGCTTTAGGGTCACCAGCACAGGAGGGACATGGACCTGTTGGAGCAAGTCCAGAGGTGGGACATGAAGTTAATTAGAGGGACAAAACACCTCTCCTATGGGGAAAGGCTGGCATTTTGAGAAACCTGGTCTAGTAGAAGGTGCCCTGACCAGCGTGTGTGTGTGTGTAGTGGGGTGTTGGAACTAGATGGTCATTAAGGTCCCTTCCAACCCATGTCATTCTATGATTCTCCATCTGTAAAATCACTAGGCATGATGAAAAAAGGGATACCAAAAAGACAGGATTCATAACCTCTACAAGACATGTCTTTATCTCCCTTCATCTAGCACCAGATCAGTAATTAGTTATCAAGGGACTGATTTTTTTCAAAGTACCCTTTTTCATCCATCTCCTGCCCATGGGCCAAAGAGAAGGACTCTTTCCTTCTTCTAGAAAGATAGATCTGCTTTTGTTGCCCCAAGAAGTAAAGCAAGACTATATGCTTGAAAACAATCTCAAATGTTGATATTCCTCCTATTTGCAATAGCATCTATAGTCCCAGAAATTCATTAAGGAGTATGTCTGACATTTTCAAAAGGACCTGCTGTTGAATCCTTGCTTCTACTTCTTCTGAAGAGAGTTACATTATATATATGCAAAATTTTTTTAGCTGATTAAAATTGTCTAACCCCTTTGAAAAAAAAAAAAAAACCAACCAAAAAAACAAACAAACAAACAAAAACCCAAAACCAAACCTTTCTCAAACACTTTAGTTTTGGGCATAGCTACAAAGTTAAAGAAGATAAATGTTTCCTGGTAGAGCAATTCTACTACTTAATATCAGTAATCAATCACTCACAAGACCATTGTGTGGGCACTCTCAGCCCTAACATCCATATCCATCCCTTAAAGGAGTGCCTACTCTGAGCACCAGAAATTTTTTCCAAGCTGAGATTTTTTCCACTGACCAGCTTCATTTTTATGGACTTCCTAAATTCCCATTCTTTCAGAAAGACCCCTCCCCTCTTTAGAGCAGAGGAGGGTAGACACCTGTGTTTTAATTGCTGGTCTGACCTGCAGATTAATTTAAACCCTTCTCCCTCCTGAGAGCACCACACCATGAGAATACAAAAATGTTCTCATTTACCTTCCACTTCATTACTGATACCAATGACAGAATTTTTGCTGACTTGGAGCTTGAATAAGCTGCAATGTAATTATATTACTGTACTTCATAGTGTTATACTTTTATATTCTATACCATAATTACACAGTACAGAATTAATTGCATGCAAATGTGTTAGCACGTCATTAATAAGATTTATCACACATTCTTCCAAGTAAATTACAAGAAATGATCGTAACATGGTAATGATGTGGTGTCATAATTTTTTTGGAAAGTGTGAATGGGAGGGTTAGGGTTTTTGTACAATCATTATTATGCTGCCTAATGCAATACCCCAAGGGGCTGTTGAGGAGAGTTCATGCACTGCCACTTCCTTATTCAAGACCCACAGACAATGCTGAAACAAATGTGTTCTCAAGTGCTGGCTTAAAGCAGAATTTTCTCTGTACCAGGCCTTAAGCACTCCATGTCTGTAAATATCACTCTACAAGCCTGTATATTATATTATACAACCTAGGCTTAATCTTGAGCAGTCTACAGTCTTAGAAACATCTGAAAAAGCTTACATTGGTCTCTAATATTAAGAAATTAAGTTTAAAGTACTCCATCTTCCTATAGTGCTTTAATTTGTACCACAGATTTTCTTGTGTGCCTCACTGTTCTTCCTCTAACACTGCTGTCAGACAGTTTTTTCAAGGCAGACATCAATTGTCCATGTGCACCTGGAAGCCATTAAGTAGCATGGAAACCATGATACTTAACATGGTTAAGTAGCATGATTCTGCTACTTAAGCTAGAGTAATACTAAGAAAAATGTACTGTAAACAAAACAGGGACCATGCCAAAATGGGATGCCTAACACATGCTCTGTGGGGATCTTCACACCCCAGTACCTTGCACATCCAGCAAACCATCCATACTGTAAAGTAGTAATTTAATTTCTCAAACAACAACATAAAGTAATATTTACTGAAGCAATGGCTAGAAAAATTCTTAAGAAAATCCTTAATGACGGTTCAGAGGAGCTTAACACTTGTGACAACTCATTACAAATATTAACTGCAAAGTCTGTGACAGCAAAATCAGATATTTTGTGGATTAAGGTAAGGACAGAACACACAGGTTTAACTCTGCAGACTTATGTGTTTGAATAGGTTCCATTTATAATTAAATTTCACACTGTTCCTGACAGGAGAAAAAACCAGATAGCCTCTACTGTTGTTAATATATTTGTCACACAATTTTGGCAGCTTTGATCAGCTTTGTCATTTCAGGCAGACAGTAGTTTTTATATTGATTCGGGCATTAATCAGAACATATTTTTTATTTCAGAATTAGCATACCAGAAGTGTTTTGTGAGTTATCATGCTAATATGCTCTATCAAAGACTAAATTAACATTTTAATGCTGCTAACCAGAGGCAATGCTTCATATACAATTCAGATGATGTTGCCAAACTTTTCACATTACCAGCTGTTTAAATTTGAGGGCGCTTAATAGCTGAGGACCTACAGAAAGATCTTTTGAAAATAACCTAACAAAGCCCCCCACCGTCCAGTACCAATATTCCCAGAGTTAATGAAGCCCCATACTGTTCCTGATCTCTATTGTGCTTCCTGTAATGAGGTAAAGCACAATGTTCCAAACACCATTGTGCAGCACCCCTTTCCATCTTCACCCTTCCTTTCATTTTTTCAAACATTTTTAGTCTCAATGGTATTCTGAAAAAGGATAGGAGAGCAGAAGAGAGGAGGGAACTGCTAACCTGCTACATCTAAGCTGCTTTAATTTCCTGAGAGTTAAAGAAAATGACACAGTGGTAAAACTGTGTTTTACAATTTTCCACCATATTCACATGAAAACTGCTACCCTTCTTCTAAAGCAACCAGCCAATGTCAACAGTTAGCATTATGCATTAGTGTTTTGCTGCAAAAACTCCTGTCTGTCACCACAGAGGTTTCCTATGGCAAACATCCCAGTTTCATCCTACCTGTAGATGCACAGATTGTGCAGCAGCTACTGCTTGCCAGGCAGTACTCGTTGATCACCATTCAGGCAAATTTTCTTGATTTTTGTGAGATCTGTATAACAAAAGTCAGCATGGCATCTGTGAAGTTGTGGCAGCAGAAGTTTGTGTCTTCTACAGAGATGTAGAATTTTTGCCAGGAATCTGATAGCAACAGTTGAGGGTAGACAGAAGTGTTCACTTTTTGTCTGAGAGTGGTTCCTATCTGCAATGAGGAACACAGCTTATGCACTCTGCTTAGACTTAGAATAAATATTATCTAAGTTTAAATTCAGATTTAAAGTGTCATTTAAAAGAACAAACCCTCATATGTATTTAGAACAATAGATACACTCAATTATAGAATTTAACACACACTCCCAGAATCACCCTTACATAACTAATCATTATTTAAAACTAATTAAATTTAGATAGTACCAAAATAGATTATCCAGGAAGTTGACTTGCTCCAAAGAATTACCCATCTCCTTTGTCACCTTTTGATACTCAAGAGTGTTGAAAAGACTTTTTCATGAAGGTAAAGACATCACCAAATTTTGGCAATGCAGATCAGAGGTACCAAATTCCTGAGTAGTGATACTGTCTCAGTCAATAATATCTACAGCAATAATGACAAAGAACAAGAGCTAGGCTTTTCCTCAGGTATTGTTTCCATTCACTCTAGGATCTGCAGGAAGCCTGTGCAAACCTGAGAAGAACCATGATCTCATGAAGTTGATCTCCTCATAATCAAAGTGCCAGAATCCCCTTTAGCATCCCCCTGGAAATGTCAAATGTTTAGCAATAAATTAATGTTTAAGAGATTAGGACTTGGATGACACTGCCAGTGTCTGTATCCACAAGGAAGGTCACAGCTCCTTAGCCAAACACCAATAACTCAAGGCTGTGTGGGTTTCTGCTCTGAAATTATTTTCAAATAACATCTGGGAGTTTACAATCACTTCTTAGCTGTGGATGCTCTTAATTAATGGTGGACACATTTTTTCCCACACAGGACCTAAGATTACTTTGTCTCCTCAGCTACTTTCCCGACCTACCATCACAATCTCAGTTAATCTGAGTTGATTCTCAGACAGCTAATTTATATTTGTGCTTTGCTCTTCTTTGTGACCTGAGGTGTTGCATCATCCACTGTTAGTGGAATATAGAGATTTATATACATTTTCCACATTTTCTTTATCAATAGATTAAAAACAAAAATATCAAATACTTCCTAAGGGTATGATTCATCTAATTTAACTTCTAGCCAAAAGAAAAAAAAAGAAAAAAAAGAAAAAAGTAATAAGCAGGTCCAGAAGACAAGTTATTAAACCTAGTTTCTCTCTGTTCATTTCTCTGTTCACTGTGGGGATTATCAAAGTACCTGGCTCAGATTTGGCCAGGTTTTTTGGACCACAAAGTTAGATCCCACACTAACTCCAAATTGGTCCTTTTGTGTTTGAAGAGAATAGAAAGCCTAACCAGTGACCAGCCCTATCCTCACTAGAATGATGTTTTGGGGAAAAAAATTATCCATACTCATCTCCTGAAATCTGCCTAAAAGGAAGGAAGAAGACATTGATGAATAGAGTTTTATTCTACTCCAATAAGAAACCAGTAAATCACTTAACAATCCTTCACAAGCAAAAGTGGTGAAAGCAACTGTAATCTTTAAAGCAAGTGAAAAAACATCTACTCCAAATCATTAACTACTCCTTACACAAATGTTGTCAACCACCTCAATCTCTCTGGCAGAGCCACCCTTAATTTTTACATACCCGTGCTCCAAGCTCTCAATTTCAGAAGTTATTTAAGAATTCACTTCATGTTGAGGAAGGCTGTAATACCCTGAAGACAACACAGCTTTTCATCAGCTTCCAGATAAAGTTTTTTCCAAAGACCTTCTAAACTTATGGTTTACAGTAAGAAAGAAAAAAAATCTAACAAAATCCAAGTACTTGCTTAATTATTCAAAGATATATAGAACCAAGTATACTTTTCTTACAATGAAAAATGGATGTATTTAAAAATATAGCTTTTATTTACAAATTTTTGATATTCAAAGTTGACTACTGTCAATGAGTATTCTCTTTTGGAAGACAGCATTTTTCACCTGTGTTGTTCTAACAGTTCAAGAAGAGACATTGCTACTTTAACAATATATTTAGCTTTTTAGAATCTGGGATCTGCAATGAAGATTTAGCAGATTTAGGGACTGTATGCTCATGTAGAAAAGTTCTTCCCTTTTTATGTTTCAGATGCCATGGCTAAATAAATGTGTTTTCCTTTTCTGTCAGCATCAAGGGATCTTATACCAATGACGAATAAGGAAAAAAAGAGACAACTTTAGTCTTTATAGTTTGCCTGGGACACTATTTCCTAGCATAACAGAAAGATTTCCTGGAAATTTGGTGCCCAAAAACGCAAAAAAACCTGAAAAAAACCCTAAATAAAAAAAAACCCAAAAAACCAACTAATTACCTAATATGCTTTGCTGTTTCTTCTTTAATTTTAATGAATGTATTTAACTTGCAGAGAGAATTTTGAAGATCGTAGTGCCCACTCTCTGAACATTTGGGAGTCCAACTACCACTGAATCTGTTGGCTTACATGTTTTTCCACACATAGTACAGTATCACTCTTGATCCAGCACAATGTAATTGCCACTCATTTATGGAACAAGCACACAATACTGCTGCAGCCCTTCACATGTGAGATGCAACACAACACGCAGGGGATCAGTAACAGAGCATGCAGCCTTTGATTAGTGAGCCACGAGCCAAGGCTGCTTACTCCATCATTAGGGTGAAAAAGTGTCAGAGTAGTTCCATAATTTCTGCATCAGCTCATCACCCAAAGTGCAAAGCAGCTTGCTGAAGCAACGAAGCCCAGAGACCTGTTCCTTTCCAGTCTATTGAGCCATTTGTTATCTTGTTGTGCTTTCAAAGACAAAAAAAAATTCTCTGCCTGGAAAAGAGGTAAATTTGCATTCTTGGAAGAAATCTGTTTTTTTCATTAAGACTAAAAAGAGTAAACCAAAACATCAATCAAGGTGTCACAGTAGTGAATCCAGTGTGAGGTGGGGCTATTTAAAGAGACTTTCTTTAACCCTGGAATGCAAATATTCTGAGTAGCCCTTGTAGAAGGAAAACATGCTCTCAGAAGTGCATTTGAGAGCAAGCTCTGAAACACAGGTGCTCTGACTTGCCCACTGAAGGAGCTTCTTGATTGTTAGTCAGATTTTCTCAAACTCCCTGCAAGCCTGACCTTTTCTGGGTTTCATTGCCTTTGTAAAACTCCTTGTCCCCAAAGAGAGGAAAAGTTACCACCTTTGACTGATGCTAGCAATTCCTCTCCTAGGGGGTAAGGAAGAGAGAATCAGATGTAATTATTGGGAAGAACTTAGTTCATTTTCCACCCATCACATGGGAGCTAAGCCATTGCTACAATTAGAGGTTGTTAGCTGTTCCCTCGCCAGTATAAAATAGTAACCAGCAGCTGCATCTGCTTTTTACCACATTACACAGGAGAAACTGAGCTACTGCTGGTAATAAACCAGCATAATTTAATTTTGATTTAATGTTTATCTTTTTTTTTTCTTCAGTAGCTACTAGTATTTTGATCCCTTTAGAACATTGTCTCTTACCGTAATGCTCATTTTGATAAGCTGCTTCAGACATATCCAACTCTAGTTTTGAAAACACCCTTTTTTCCACAAACCTTCCATCTGTAGAGCACCACTGTATCTCCTCTAATATTTAAGTGATAAACCCATTCAATTACCAATATGTTTCTTGCAATCTTTGTTCCACTTGTGGAACTTCTTGTGACAGCTCAGCTCTGGAGAGAGAGGGGGATGTTATGTTTACAGTAAGAACAAGCTGTAATTACAAGCTGCAGATATAAATATGCACCTCCAAACCACAGAGAAAGTGAGTTGCTTTAGCCATTAAAGTTATCCAGTAGTATAAACATTTCAATACTTGTAATGACAGCTTGTTCTCATTTCCTTGCTTACAGAAATTGGGCTGCTTCTGGCTGCTATCAATTAGCACATCCCAACACTTTGCAGGAACGTGGCTGTCAGTGACCCCACATTCATGTGTCAAGATAGAAGCCATGTGCATCTGAATATCTGTCCTTGGCTTTCCTAAGCTTGATGACAGCTTGGGTTGCTAAAACACTGTCTGGCACTTCACTGAGCAACAGCTTGCAAGAGCAATAATAATAATAACATATCTTTATAATATGGTAATATGCTTATAATAAATAGAATCTATTTCTAGCTGGAGAATAGCAGGCTACACTGGAACAAGATGGGTTTCAGCTTGATCTCTTTATCAAGTACTCAGCATCTACACTAAGATGTAGTGTACATCAAAAATAAGTCTCATTTTATTTATAAAAAGCCCAACTTTTTAAAGTATTGTTGGAAATGGAAGAAGAGATTTATCAGTGTACTCACCAGTCTTAAAAAAAACCCCATAAATTATGAAATGTGGGACTAGGTAATTTTTGAGTCTTCTTTAAGCAACAGCTTAGGTGCCTGAGAGCTTAGAAAGAAACAATTGATCTTTACATCTTTCAAGTAAAGTATTTTCTCCAATGCCTGTGCTCTGAACAATTTCAGTAGTTAAGCTTATGCTTCCTATGATACTATTTCCTTCAAAAATTCATTTGAAGTTTTGGTGGAGGTAGGCTGCCTCCTCCAAGCATTTTTGTCATCCTCCTTATTCTGGGTGGGACAGTCAGATCTGGAAGAGTTTTAGTTAGCCTAAATCACTGCCACTACAGCTGGCCTTCCTCAGTAGCTCAGATAATCCAGTGCATTGCTTGGGCTCATTAGACTGGGCATAACCCTAAATGCTAAAAATTTACAAAGAATTAGCAGCAAACATAAAACCAAATTTGTCCTTTTTCAGGTATTACTCTTGGCTGCTTTAACTCATCCCCATTTCAGCTCATATATGAGTTTCCACAGTACTTAATTCCAACAATCAGGATCTTGAATTCAATTCCTAGAGCCTCCAGTCTGACACAGTGAGACATTATCATACTTAAAGGCATCTGAGAAGGTTTTGAGCTATTTAAACTCAGAAAAATCAGTTGCATTTAAATTAACTCTTTATTAATTAGAATTAGATTTATTCTTTCCCATCTGCAGTATAGACATCTTTCATTGCTGTATTAGGGGAAGGTAACCACATATTTATGACCAACAAGTCCTGCCTCCTCCTCCTTTGTTCAAAATAAGTAAAACTAAGTTGTCTTTCTTTCTTGCCACACTCATAAACATTCAATTGCTTGAAACACTTGGGGTTCTCTGAACATGTCAAAGCATTTCAGTCAGTTGGCAAGGTCATTCCAATAGTTTGGAATGTGTTTCAGATTATTTCCCAGACTTAACACTCAAAGTGGTACATCTTACAAAACACTTTTAGAATCATAGAATTATTTCTATTGGAAGCAACCTTTAAGATCATCTATGGGCAGGGACACCTCCTACAAGACCAGGTTGCTCAGGGCCCCATACAACCTGGTCCTGAACACTTCCAGGGATGGGGCATCCACAACCTTTCTGGTCAATCTGTTCCAGTGTCTCACCAACCTCACCACCAATAACTTCTTCCTAATATCTAATCTGAATTTACTCTTTTTTAGCTTGGATCCATTCCCTTTTCCTGTCACTACATGCTCTTGTAAAAAGTCCCTCTCCTTCTTTCCTCTAGGCTCTCTTCAGGTACCAGAAGTCTGCAGTTCGGTCAGCCCTAAGACAGCTCTTTTCCAGGCTGAGCAAATGCACTTCTCTCAGCCTTTCCTCAAATGAGTGGTGTTCCATCCCTCTAATCATCTTGGTGACACTCTTCTGGACTCTTTCTAGCAGGCCCATGTTTTTCTTGTGCTGAGGACTCCAGAGCTGGATTTGGTGTTCCAGGTGGAGCCTCATCAGAATGGCAAGCAAGCGGCCTAATGTTTGTCCGTCTTATATTTAACAGCTATAATACAGTAAAGTTTCCTTCATTTTTTCTTGTCAATTTCTTTTCCTTTTATTAATTCTTGTCAATAAATATCGAACGAGAAGAAAATTTCAATTATTTTCAAATTATTTGAAATTAATATCACATCAAAAGTTTTGGAGTAAGGAATAGGCTTGGAGAGAGAGTCTGAGAATCAGCCTCTTCTTTGACTCCATCAGATTACAGGACAACTTGGAGGAGGTCACTCCTCCTTGTGGAAGCCATGACATTTGAAGAAATGTGTCCCTATCCCCAAAAAATGACAGCTTGTTCTCATTAGGAGAATGCTTTGGCACACTTTATGAACCACTAGCCATGGAGTCTACTTGCTAATCCTGCAGATATTGGCATTGTACAGTTTTTCATGAGCAACAACTTGGGAGCAATCGTGACACTATCTGTACCTTAGGATTTTGGGAAAAAAGCATGCAAAGTAACTAAATTCCCCTTAGTGTATAATGAGACTAAATCTCCTTATCTCATACTCAAGCCAAACACTTCACATTTTTTGTAAAAATATATATGAACTTATATCACAGACAAAGTTAAAAATAAATATGACAGAGAACACTTGCCTGTGAAAGCTAACAGTGTGCAGACGAACAGAGAATGAAATGTTCTTTGCTTTAGACCTGTAATAAAACTTTCAGTGCTCCACAGTGCCTCTGATAGCTCTTCAGACCCTCTCAAAGGAGCTGTGACTCATCAGCTGAAGAATTTGAGTCTGAGGCACACTTTTTTTTTTCCTGAGGCCATGCCACCTTCACTTTAGTGCCTACATCCATAACAGAAGTTGAAAATGTTATGATTCTGCATTGTTTGGCACATTCCACACTCCTAGGAATAAAATGGTTTTGCTGGAAAGAAGGGCAGATGTGATTATGTAAAACAATCTTACATTTGCAACAAGTTATTGCTCTGTTCTGTACAAGTAACTCATGGTTAAAATTTCATGTTAATAGCATTGGGGAGTAGCAGGAGACAAAGTCAATGTAATGAAAGAAGATATTAAAGCAAGGCATCTCTGGACCTTCTGCCTCCCTACATTATCTGTACTGTACTTTAATTCAGCTGCACATCCTAAATTTTATGGTACTATAAACCTGAAAACTCTAATTGGGAACACTTTTGCTAATGTATATGTAAATCAAGAAGGCTTTTGATAAAATTGAAGACGAAACAAAGGAAAACCCCATTGGATATGAGCCCTCCAGAACATTTTTGTGTGGGTTTCTGGATTGTGTGTATTCTTTACATATCTTCATGCTTCAAAACAACTAATGTGGAATGCATAGGAAAGGGAAATGTGGTCAGCAATATTCCTATGAGTTTTAATTCTCTTTGAATGAAAAACAACTTCAAAAAGAGCTGGAAAGTTTAAAAGATGATATTGTAATGCCAGAATAATGACAACATTTATGACACTGTTACTGTGAATCAATATCAGAGTGACATAATGTCAGTACACGTGGTCCTACCATGGAAATAAACACATAATGAAATTTAAGACCTAATGATGTTGTGTGTGGAAAATTTGTAGTAAGAGATACAAAGAAAAGGGGAGTTGGTGTTGTACCAGTAAATCTGAATCCTAAATGAAGTAGAAAAACAAACATAAAAGTTGTAAAAAATACATTACTTAGTGTGTCTTTCCTCCTCTGAATAGCATCCATAACCATGAATCACACTGGTTCCCTGTCCAGACAGAGAACTGTTCACCACAGGAAAGGAAAAGATAGAAAGCAGGTAGGTCTGTAAGTCCTCTCTGCCTGGCCAAATTCTAAGATTTCCAGAGTCTCTCTGACAGAGACATAAATCAGTGTTATGCCATGAGCACTTTCAGCTGGGAAAATAGGCTGACTTAATAGTACATTTATATGGCAGAAAAAAAGGCTACACAAGAATGAAGGATAAGGCCTGTCGTGTGCAAATAATGTAGGATGAGGTGAGAATTAGGATCTTGACAAGTAATAATAAGAGCTTTTAGGCAATAGGCAGCTGATTCTGCTGAGGAGAGAACTTTCAGCCTGAAAGAGCCACTGGGACCTTTCCTTACTAAGCCAAATGCCCTGAAAGGATGTCAGGACTTAGAAGCATTTTTGTACAGCTCACTCCCAAACCCAGCTCACACGCTCTGATTAGCCCCACTCTGCTCAGAGCCAGGTGTACTGCATGGTTGAAAACAATGAGGACACAGATGGACTTGGATGGGAATACTGTTACCAAGAATAGTGGGAATGTGACCCAGAAGATCAGAAACCAGCATTAGGTGTAAATTTTAAAATTGTGAGAATTACAAAATTCATTACAAAAATGGTTGAACTTCATCGATGTTAGTGGATCAGGATCCATTTGAATATAAGAAAAAATGACAGAACAAAACCTATGACAAGTCTCAATGTTATATGTCAAAGAATCATTAAAGTAAAATACAAAGCTATTGGAAGAGCTAAAGGGAAAACTACAAGGGAAACATTTTGCTTGTTTTAGTAATTTACAGAAGCTTAATTGTGGAGTTTTTGAACTTCATATCTGAAAGAGAACTTTATACAAGAGCAGGTAATGGTTGCAAGACCATCTGATTGAATAACCTAACAATCAAAAATTATTTTCATATCTTCTGCAACACACTACAGAAGTAAAAAATATCTATGCAATTGTTTATTGCTTATGCAAACTTAATTAAGCTGAACTCAAGAATCTGCACTAATGCAAATAGTTTAGGCCTTGGGCTCAAAATGTGCAGCCAAGTGCTCATTATACCTATTATCTCCTTAGTGCACTTTTTACTTTCCCTTCCCTTCTGCTGCCTTCTATATATCATCAGCAATTTTTAACTTGATTTTTTCACTTGAAAAAATTAATTTGGGAATTTTAGAAATAAATAAACCAAAACCACACACACTTCTACAAAAATATTTCTTAATGAAGAAGCAGATACACACACACATTCACACACATGCACACACCTGCCCAAATTTTCTCTTATTGCCCTCTTGTTCTTCTGTAAACAGTTTCCTGTTCAGGAAGGCATTTTCAGCAGGAGTTTTTAAAAAAATAGATCTTTTAGGAAGCTGTAGGACAACTCCACCATATGGTATGCCCAAAGGATACACTAGCAACCCATCATGTCATACTACTATATTAAACATCCCTCACTGCCTCCACTTGTAGCACAGATAACATGATAAAATACATACATGACAGTTCTCACTCTCCAAGTAGTTCATAGCAAAAATTATACCTAAGGAATGAAATAAGAATGTGCAGGGAGAATAAAATTGTATTAAGCTGAACAAATATTACCTTTTCTATTCCTGAACTGTTTCCATGTTCAGTAACATGCAGGCCATCAGTGCAGAGAGGTAAGGGTACTGCCTCAGTGCCTAAGTAGCTGTATTATTCTATCAGAATAATTATATTATATTATATTATATTATATTATATTATATTATATTATATTATATTATATTATATTATATTATAATATTATCTGTATTAAAATAGGATATGTTATTATATCACAGATATAATAAAAGCCCTCAGCTTTCTGATTCAACAGATTATCAACTATTGCCCTGCAATGGAAGAAGAATACAATGCATGTGTTTGTGAGGCCTTTGTACTGGTGTACATGCACACAGATGGTGCAAAGCACCTGAGAGTCTGACCTAGAAATTCATCTGTTCTGAGGCCCCTTTAAATCCTTTGCACACTCTCTTTGGAGCTGAATGGAAAAAAAAAGCTTTTAGCTCTACTTCTTTTTTACAAAAGTCTCCACTACCAACCACTATTAAAGTTTCACACAGTGAAGTGCCTGAAGAACCTCTGATGAAATTTTGTGATTTAGGAAAAAAGCAAAAGAGAAAGAAACAAGGAAAGAAAGGAGAAAGAAAAAGACAGCTCACTTCGACTGTCTTTGAAAAAGTGGAGCAAGGTGGGATTAAAGCGTCAGATGAGATGAGAAAGTTCAGACACAAAGCACAACTGACCAGAAAAAGATGTTCATCACAGGTTAGAACTTCAGTGTCTGCAGGCTGATTTTTGGCAGCTCCTTCTGCAAAAGCAATCACTTGCCACTGATCTTCTGACCAGTGGCTGAGGACAAAACACAGCATCCATCACTCACACAAAAACACTCACTCTCTGTTGTTCATCAATAGCGTTCCTTGTGCTGCAGCCCTGAAGGGTGGAGAGTGAGCTCTCTAGACTGTTTACCCTTAGCTAAACTGAACTACATTCAGGTATCAATCAGATGGCACCTGGCAGGAAAAAACCACAAAGGCTTTTGTTCAGCAGTAATCAGGCTTGCAGGTCAGCATCCACTGTCTTTTCTTTTCATAGAAACATGGGATAGAATGGTTTGGGTTGAAAGGGACCCTTCTGCTGTGGGCAGGGATACCACACACTAGACCTGGGTGTTGAAATCCTCATCCAACTTGGCCTTGAACACTTCCAGGGATGGGACATCCACAGCTTCTCTTGGCAACTTGTTCCCATCCCTCCCCCCTCCCACAGCGTAAGATTCTTCCTAAATCTAATCTAACCATACTCTCTTTAAGTTTAAAGCTAGTCCCCCTTCCCCTACCACTGCCTACTCTTCTCAAATATCTCNGGACCCTTCTGCTGTGGGCAGGGATACCACACACTAGACCTGGGTGTTGAAATCCTCATCCAACTTGGCCTTGAACACTTCCAGGGATGGGACATCCACAGCTTCTCTTGGCAACTTGTTCCCATCCCTCCCCCCTCCCACAGCGTAAGATTCTTCCTAAATCTAATCTAACCATACTCTCTTTAAGTTTAAAGCTAGTCCCCCTTCCCCTACCACTGCCTACTCTTCTCAAATATCTCTCTCCAGCTCCCTTGCAGGCCTCCTTTAGTTACTGAAAGGTTGTTATAAGGTCTCTCCAGAGCCTTCTCCTCTCTAGGCTGAACATTTCCAGCTTTTTCAGCCTATCTCCACAAGAGAGTTGATCCAGCCCTCCGATCATCTTGGTGGCTCTTCTCTAGACTCACTCTAACAAGCCTATTTCCTTCCAGTGCTAGAGAACTCCAGGCAGGACACAGTACTCCTGGTGGGGTTTCAGAGGGAGAATCTCCTCCCTTGCCCTGCTGGCCATGCTGCTTTTGATTCAACCCAGGACATGTTTGGCTTTCTGGGCTGTGAGCGCACCAAGTCACACGAAGCTTTTCATCCACCAATACACCCAAGTCCTCTTCCTATGGGCTGTTCTAAATCCTTGTCCATCCAGCCTGTATTTATGCTTGGGATTGTCGTGGCCCAGATGCAAGACCTTTTTCTTGGCCTTGTTGAACTTTATGAGGTCCATATGGAGCCACTTGAGCCAGTCAAGGTCCCTCAGGATGATATTCCTTCCCTCCAGTGTGTTAACTACATCACACAGCTTGGTGTTGTCAGCAAACTTGCTGAGGGTGCATGAAATCCCAGCTGTTTCATTTGTATTTATATTTGCTTTATTTTATTTTCTCTTCACTTTTAAATATGAGTTGTCATTATTCAATTTAAAAATTACCACTCTAACTCAAAATCTACACCACAAGTCAAAATGGGATGTAATTATAAACTTTTAGTATCATTATGAAATTAAATTATAAAAACATCTTATGCAATTGCAACTAAACATTCCAACTAGATGGTAAAATTGCACTTTACTACTGCTAAGTGGGACTGGAAACAGGACTGGGGTTGATAGGAATCAGTTACAAATGTAAGATTGATCACTAATTGATCAAAACTTCACAGATAATCGACCTAATAACAGCTAATCAAACAAGGATTACAAGTTAAGCAAATAAATCCTTCACTCACAGTCCCTCCTTTTGATATCCTGCTCCCTATGAAGTGAGATTTCATTTGCTGATCATTTATGAGACTAGACTTTTTGGAGTTCATCCTTGCTCAAATTGTAGACAGACTTGAGACCGATTTCATAAAACAAAACCTTCAGCATCAGTGACTCCTGTCACAGCACATTATCTCCTCAATAGTATTGGCACAGCTGCCTAAGAGGCTTTGTTGTGAACCAGACCAAGGAGTTGATAAAGCTGGAAATAATCCCATGGATTTTTAAACTTTTTTTTTTTTCAAGTCGGATCACTTTCTCTGTCTAGATCTTGGCAGGGGTGAGAACATGCAGGGAGGTGACAGTTATCCGCTGCCTGCTACTTCAAAATTCTGGGTCACAGCCTAACAACTTATTTTCCTAGTTGTTCCTTTTAAACAGTTGCAGATTATACAAGCAAAAGCAGTAATAAGTACTCAGCATTTGAAACTTTTCTGAGAATCTCAAACTTGGGAATGAGGTATGTGGTGAAGCCTTAAAACTGTGCACAACTGCACTTCTGCACAAGACTGAATTATAGAACATTCACAATGTTGAAATTTCTTTTTTTCCCTCCACTTAAATATTTTCCTGCCATTTTCCAAATATCTTCCATTTTCCTCTCGCTAGTACCAATTTTGCAGCAGCTAGGTTCAGGTTGCTGGGCACTCTGGTCTCTGTCTCCACTCGACAGAGGAGAACACTGGAGTGTGTTCAGTCTATTCTGCTTGCTGGAGCCTTGAGCCAAAGCATCCATGCTTGCTTGACTTGGGAAACTTGGCTGAGCTGTAACAGATTGCCCTGCACCACCTCAGTCTATCCAGGACACTGCAGAGGAAACCTCTACCTATAATTAGGGGCCCGTGTGCAGAAAACACCAAGCTTTGCCTCGGATGAGCAATAATAAGTGGAAGCTGGGGGATTTATAATGTGCAGTTGTGAGGAAATCTGTCTTGAGAACATGTACTTAACTGATGGTGTAGACATGCTGAGAGCTATTCTGCTGAGAGCAGTTTATTCCTGCAACATTCAGTTATTGCTTCAGGGGACTTTAAATATCATTTCTTGTGGTGCAGATGATCACAGGTATTCAGGCACATACAAGAAATGTAAGCTTTCCAGAGTGCTATTTCACTGAGGCACAGATGGAGCTGTATGATTTATCTAAAGTCATCCAGGGATACAGCAGCAATCAACCTCGCCAGGACTATTCCCCAAAGCACAACCAGACTTCATAATAGATGCTGACTAAGTACACAGTCAGCACAAGTAGTAGAAATGGATTCCTCAACTGAATTCTGTTTATTGTTATAAACAATTTACATGGATAGCAGCTTGTTATGGGCTTGGTGATTCATTGAGATGTCTTACTAGATCATACTTGCTGTATAACTTGAACTGCAGGTGCAATTAATGTCTGTGAGGCTGGGCAGTTGGCTATGTTTTGGCTAAATTGTCAGCAACTCAAACAGGGGATTTATAACCATAACATCAGATTCAGTGGCAGGTGGCAGAAAACCTTTCCCAAAGAGGAAGGAGTTGTGGAAAAAGGAATAAAGTTTTGACTTACACTCATAGTCTAAAGATGACATTACATCACTGAAGCCACAGGGGCAGTTCTCATAGCATCTCTACAGTCTGGCTTCATCTACATTGATCTTTTAAGTTTCACTGATGGTGATCTCAGCCCAGCTTCTCTTTTACACAAAGATATTTTATACAACTTGACCATTACAAGGTCTTGCAACTTTCATTGGCACCTATTCTAAGATTGTTTTTAACTGGCAGTGCAGACTGGAAGGATCTCAAGATGAATGTGGTTCAGATCCCCACTCTGGTTGCTGTGCTCTTGAACATATGTTGAGAAGCCTACAATGGTTTGCTGTAACAACCAACTCACTGTATAATGTGTGATGAATGAGTTATTATATTTTACTGCACTTGGCTTGGTACATGAAGTGGCATATGCAGAGAGCATATTTCAGGATTTATTCAAGTGCAAGCATTGAAACATTCATGTTCTTTGCAGGAAGGAAAAGGAAATAAAGACTTTGGCTTTTGGTTTTTTGGGTTTTTTTAATGAAACTGAAACATTATTTGAAAGAGTTTGCTCTGCTTTTGCCATTTTGAAGTACAAAATACAAAGCAGTTTGGCAGAGTTATGCTTAAATTATATTCTAGCTTTTGCCACTATGCATGACTTGAGAGGAAGAAGGCTGTGAGATTATCAGATACATCTCTGTTATATGCTGCAGGAAAACTGCCTGAGTCAGGGAAACAGGAGGAGACAATGACCAGTGGCACAATCTGCCAAGAGCTGGACACCCCAGCAGGCCCCTTCAGTGAAGCTTTTCCACACACACTTGACATGGGTCTGTGATGTATCAGTGGGACATCACTGCCAATGTTAACACCTACTTACACTGTCACCTCAGGTTGCTCTTTGCCATTTATTTTCCCTTCTGTTATAGAAAGTGGGCTTTTCTGAGTGAAGGAACTGCACCATACCAGTCCTATATAATGGAGGACAGCTGTAATATTATGGTATTGATAATTATAAAGACGAGCTGTGGACAGATGCAGTAAACACAATTTGTCCTCCCATCTGTTTTAAACCAGAGGTTTTTCCTGAATCTCAACATCTTCACTCTCAATAATCAGCTGCTGAAAGAAAGAAGCACTCTTTTTATCTCTCTTTCAGCTTAACATCATTAGATTTCCATTAAAAGGTGCCATGTGGCTGGTTTTCATGCACAAAGGAAAATTTTCATCATGCTCTATCACTCTGTCCTTCTTTCCAAACCTAATGTGCACTTTCTCCTGTTTGAGGCAACACTGGAATGTTGACACTGAATGTCTTCTATTATTTGAATTTAATTATTATTATTTGAATTTATTGTCAGATTGCTGCCTGGTCATTGCTCAATTGGTCCTGGACAACAGCAAAACTCAATCTATGTGAAAGTCAAACAAGGGAAATTGAGTTATGGGAGAGAAAATAAAGCAAAGCAAAACAAAATAAACCAAAACAAACTCACTACAATGAAACAAACAAAAAAACAAATCCCCTTTTTTGTGTGTGTCCTATAATACAGATACCTTTTAAGGGGTTAAATACAGTCCTACACAACATCCTCATCTCCAGTTGGAGAGATATGGATTTGAAGGGTGAATAAGAAATTGTCAGGATGGGCACTGCCAGAGAGCTGTGGTCAGTGTCCAGCTGGAGGCTGGTGAGAAGGCTCTGTCTTGGGACTGGTGCTTTTCAATGTCTCCATCAATGACATGGACAGTGAGATTGAGTGCACACTCAGCAAGTTGGCAGATGACATGGAGCTGAACAGTGCAGCTGACACACCTGAAGGATGGGATGCCACCCAGGGGGACCTGGACAAACTTGAAAAGTAAGCCCACAAGAACCTCAAGAAGTTGAAAAAGTACCAGGCCTAGGTGCTGCACCTGGGACAGGGCAATCCCAGACATGAACAGTGACTGGGAGAAGAACACATATCAAGCAGCCTTGAGGAGAAGGATACAGAGGTTCTCATGGATAAAAAGTTGGACATGACCAGGCAATGTGTGCTTGCAGCCCAGGCAGCTAACTGGATCCTGGGCTGCATCAAAAGAGGAGTAGCCAGCAGGTCAGGGGAGGTGATTCTGCCCCTCTGCTCTGCCCTCATGAGGCTCCACCTGGAGTAACTGCATCCAGCTCCAGACTCCTCAGCACAAGAAAGATGTGGGCCTGGTGAAGCAGGTCGAGAGGAGGGTCACCAAGATGATCAGAGGGCTGGAGAACCTCTCCTACAAAGACAAGCTGACAGAGCTGGAGATGGAGAAAAGACAGCCTGGAGAAAAGAACAACAAAGGGCAGAAAAGTAAAAGTGATTGAAACAAAACTGCGCTGTCAGCTGCATTTTCCTCTTGATTCTTAATCTGCAAATGACCACATAACTATGTAATCCACACATTTTCATGGAAGACAATTATATGCATTGTCTTGCACAGCAAATTACAGAACCCTGGCCAGTGTATACCTTTCCTGGCAATTAATCACAGATATAATTTAAAGATGCTTTCTCCAATTTGTTTTTTCACCACCACCAACAAGATGAAAGCCTGAAAAACATACTTAGCTGAGTGCTTCCCTATTGATTTATTTTATCCTATTAAAGCCTTTTTTTTTTTCTTAATACAAAGTAGGAAAATACTTAAAATCTGTATGACAGAAATTCAGCGTCACAATAAACTTTTTTTAAAGTGATAGCTCCACATACACTCTACAATGCCTTTAACTCTATAAAAATAAGCTGAATTTGCACAGGTGTTAAATAACATTAAACCATTGGCCCACAGGTATGGATATTCATAAGGCACCACAGGCAACAGCGTATTTTTCTCCTGTTAATTCCAATGATGACAACAGCAACTTCCTGTGTCTCCAAGCAATGTTAGGGGATGTCCAGGTCAAAATATTGTCTACAAGGATTGGGTTAAAACCCATAATATTAGGCATTCAATTTCAGCTATAAAAGGTTTAAAAATGTACCCTGTTTGGAGCATAGAGCAAAGGAAAGGCTTGTGCTACAGGCATGATGCTCCCAAGGTCAGTGAACCATGAGAAGAAACCAGAAGATACTGCAAGATGTTGTTTGCTGAGCAGGAGATAGAGAGATTTGTGGTCTCTGTCCAACTCTATGGGCTCTGCCACCTCTCCTTCATTGCCTCCTCTGGGGCACTGCCTGCCTGCTTCCAGGGCCAGCTCCAATGTGGAACAGTGGTGCAACCTCAGATCACACTGATCTGTATAAACCTCCAAGCTGGTAGAAAAAGATGTTAAAAGCTTTGTCTGGAGCTTCTGCACATTGTCCCAGGACCTGCCCTTGTCTCAGGCCTGTATTGCAGCTGTATGATGGCTGTTCTGAAATTCAAATATCAGTCACTTTTAGGATATTTGACCTTCCTTATTCAACTCTGAATTGTCCCTCATGAACATTATTGAATGAGTCAAACCTCCATGACTGTTCCAGACTCCTAGAGACTTTTCAAGACAGTGAAAACCATCTGGATCAGTTCCTACTTGTTTTAATAGAGTATGAGAGTATAGACATCAAACAGTAACATTGGGTTAGGATCAGGAAGACTTCTGTATAACTACAGGGTAGCAATAACTACATGGTTGCAGGAACTGGTTGTAAAATAATCATTTATCTCCAACAATTTGAGATAAAAATTACTTCTGACACAGCTGAGTGTTTTGGGCTTGGGACATGCATTGAAATTATATTACAAATATGAGGCTTTCCCAGGATAGGGTTAATTTTTGCAGTAGACAGGAGGGGGCATGTCAGGACTCAGAGGTTATTCTATACTACCTCACATTTTTTGGAGACAGGGAAAAGGGTTTCCTTCCAAGTCAGGATAGCTTGGTGGAGGGAGGGGTGGGGTATTGTCAGGGGTTTTCCACCGGGTGAAAAATAATATTTCTTTTCTTGTATCCTCTGTCATTAGCAGTATCACTGTTACTGTTCATTTTCTTATCTCATTGTTGTTTCCAGTAAATTTTTCTTATCTCAACCCATAATCTTAATCTTTTGTGCCTCCATTTCTCCTCTCCAACCCACTGGAGGGGAGGTAGAGGAGAAGTCAATAAGTGGCACATGGTTTGGAGTACTTTTAACAGGGAGCACTAAATTGGAGAATACCATTCCTAAACCACAGCAGGGGCATTGGTTTTACATATAAAAAGTGTGGCTGTTATGTAGATATCATAATATCAAGGTATTAACAGCCATGAAAATTCTTTCAGAGTTTCAGAGTATTTGTAGTGTTCATAAAGTTAGGTACCAGGAATAACAAAAACCATGGGATAAAGTTACTAATTTAGGTAAATTACTCCTTATTGCATAGCAGATATATGAAAATATTCTCCAGAAAGTTGTCACTGATCAGTTTTATGTCCCAGGCTATGTACTCAGTTCTTCAGGATCCATATATGGGTAATTAATGAATCTTCTCTAGCTAGCCATTACCAAGCTCGTGAGTCAGCATTACTAATTCACAACAGCTTCTGCTGGTGGCTAGGGACTGTCCCTCACAGTGTGTGCCACGTTTAACTCATGTGTATGACACTAATTACACCGGCACACGCTGAATAATTCAAGCTTTCTTGGACTCAAACACAGATGTCAGTAAGGCTTATTCATGCCTACTAAGCACTGTCCCACACTGGAACCTGTTCCCAGTGCATTCTGTTCCTATTTTCAACATAGAAAATGGCAATTCCTGATATAGCTGAGGCTGCCAGGCATGTTGGTTTCTCTGGGCTTGTCTTTTTTCCTAATGAGAAATATTTTCCGGGTGGAATCTGAAAACTCTGCATTGTAATTTGTGGTGCCTAGGCATGGTCATGGATGAAGCACCCAGTGTGCAATATGCATGACACATCTCCTTATTGACATGCTTGTAGAATGGATTAAAGAGGGCAAAATACATTTTAGTTTTCCTGGATGTGTTGGACAGCCTGAAAACATGCTGCATCAATGGCCTAAACATTTGCAGTAAATTTGAGGCATAGAAGAGCTGGAAACTCTTGTGCATTTGTGAGTCACCTGGAGAGGTGACATACACACAGGCTGGGAATTGCAATTACCCCTGTTCGGGTGACATACAACACAGTCTGACAGATGTTTGTGAAAATGAAATGGTGCTGCCTTTTGGAAAATGGCATTGGCAGAGTCAAATCGTTTTCACAGGTCTGTTGAGCTACTTATTGCTGCAAAGAGGAAATGGAAGAGGGCACTGAGCTCCATGGCTGCTATCTGAATGCAGAAGTAGGGTGGATATGGTAAGTGATAAGGGCCTTTTTTAAAAGGTTGGGTTACTCTGTGGTTAACAAGCAGTGAGAGAATCAAGTACTGTTAATAAGGAAATTGGACCTATTTTCATTCATCCCTATAGCTCACGAATACAACAAATTAGTAGTGCTCCTAACCACCAACCTCTGCACATTTCAAAAAACTGGATAAAACATAGGTCCAACAGAGTCCAAAGGTCATTTAATATTTTATATTTAAAGTATTTGGTGCAATGACAGGTTTGCTTGAAGAAAAATAATCAGCCTGGCAAGGTTTGAGAAGTGATCTGGAAATTACTAAAATAATCAATGTTAGTGAAGAAATAAATTATTTAATGATGTTTTTCTCTCAGCTATACCAACTGTCATGTATGTGTTCAGAACAAAGCATACATCTTTAACTCTATGAAAATTTTAGATAAGTTCCAAGACCATCAAGACAGCAGAGAGAAAACAGCTCAAAAATATATTAAAGACATTTGCGTCAGCCTTAAAATATGCAATAATTTAATTAAGAATAGGAAAGCTAAATTTCATCCACCAGCCCACACATTCAAACTATATTAAAGCAAGAACTCAAGCTCTCCTTTAATTTTTCATAATAATAGAATATTTGGTACATGCTCTTCTGCCTATGCCATATCTTTACTGAAAAATTCAATCTTTGCTGAAATTAAATCCCTTATGAAATAAGGTAAAATTTCATTCCCATGTTCCAAACAACTGATCTCATACAGGACTCAAAGAGGGGTTTTTATTCTGGAAAGAGATAGTGAAAGAATAAAATAAAACTACCGAGACAGATTTTCTCATCTGTAGGAGTTTGCACCTGAATCTCAAAATGACAGTCACCACTGTCTATCCTGAAGCAGGGAGGAAAACAATGTTTTTTCAATGAAAGAACTGCACAAACACAACTGTCATTCTCAGTCAGGTATTTATATTCCATTTTCCTTGCCTATTTTTTTTTTTAATTTCATGATGGATGACTTTTGACTTTGGGAGAGTCTATACAACAATGTTGTGGCCAGATGTGTGTATCACAAGAGACAATTGTCATGTGCTCCTCCTCATTTACACTTCTATATTTGCCATCTGCCTCCTGGCATTGGAAGAGAGTCAATGAAATATTTCTATTCCTCAAACACTGAACAAGGAACTTGATTAGCAGGAGGAACATTGTATAAACCTCAAAGCTACTGTTCTTCTTTTTCCATTTCACTGCAGAGTTTGTGTATAAAATTCCTCTGTGCCTAGCTTCTTACTGCAAGCCAAGAAAAACAGTTTATAACATTGTCACAGCAACCAGTGCACTCTTACATTTACATTGCCTTTAGGCTGATAAGAACTGTGATCATTTTCATTTTTGTTATTAGTCACATTACCTTCATTTGGCATTTGAAAGTTGTTTCTTCTAGCTAAGTAATTGTTAATCAGTCAAAAGGTTCTTTCATTAATTCAGTTAATACTTCCTCCCAGCATATTTTTATTACTTTTCTCCTTCAAATATTGCATTGTATGTAAGTTTATATTCAAACCCTCTGACCTAAACATAAAGCCCTAGGAGGTTTTATTATTATTGCTGTTATTCTTTTCTCTGTGTTTTCACCTATCCAATGTTTTTACCGAATCTAGTAATTTGATCTAGCAAATCAAATCTAGACTGTAACAAGTATTTTAGAAACCAGGCTACTGGAGCTTTTGGCACACCATAGGATATGCTGTATGGAGTTTCAGGGGCATTTTTGCCTTTACTTATCTTTGAAGTAAACTTCAATATCCTATTAAGAACTGTTAAGAAAGGGTTTTATTTCCAGCTATGTTGTTCTTTCACCTTTGGCTTAAACTGGAGTGGTATTGAGTCTTTAATCCTGAATTTATTCTGAGAAACCAAAGATCAGAAATTATGGGTTGTAATCTTAGACAACATCCTCAGATACTTTCAAGCAGTAAACATTATATTACAGAATCATTTTTCATGTGTATTCTTTCTGGCCATTGGAAATTGTACAATCAGTAGTAGTCTATTTTGCCTCTTGCACTATTTCTTCAGAATCAGTATGTAGCCTCTGCAAGAATTTACTGATCCATTTTTAAATACAGTTCCTTGCTTTAGCAATCCATAAGAAGTTGATCCAACATTTTTACAACATCAAACACAGAAGTGCACACACACACAAACACACACACACACACAAATATGGGGTTTTCTATGGTTTCAGGAACATCTATATCATTGTTATCTTAGAGTGAGTGTAGTGGTACTTTCTATTATGATACAGAATTCCAACCTGGTTCAGGAAAATACATATGCTGTCTTTCAGAGCAAGCCAGGCTAATGAATTATCTTCCTCTACCTGGGACATGTCCAGACAGAAAATAGTTAATGTATTGGTATCACCATTATCTGCAACATGCAGCAAATCCTAATTATCCAGGAAGATGAACAGCTCACTTGTTTTACACTGAAGAGTTTAACAAGTTCTGTTGTTCTGTTTAGAACAGGCACAGAGAAATAGGCAAAAGCCCAACATCATGCACAGCACAAAACAGAGCAATGCAATGGCTGCAGCTCTTTCTGATCCTAAATGAGCAACTCAATCAAGTAACTGCCCTCATTCCTATACTCCAGATTCAAAGTATATTCCTATACTCTTCTGTTTTCCAGTAATACTCAACTAATTAGGATACTTTCCCTGCTTTCAGTTCACCTTGACCATGCTTTGAGATATAACTCTTTGTCTTCTTCCACTCCTAAACTAAAAATATATCTTCCTTACTGGTATTCTGGTTTTGTCTTCAAAAAGAAAACATTGTCATTATTCTTAGCAGCCTGCACTCCTCAGCCAGCTTTCTTTTGTTTGTTTTGTCTGTTACTCAGTTTTCTGAACTTGATCCTCCAAGACTATGTCAAACATCTATCAGAGAACATTCTCTCTGATTTTATGTTTCACAAAGGGGTGAAATTTGGTTGTTAACTTGAATCAAAAAATATATACTATCCATAGAAAATATCAAGGATGAATATAGTCCTGCTACAGGATCCAGATAATATTGATAGAAATAATATTTTTATAGAAATCCTGCTGTATCTGAACACAAAATATCACTTAAGCAACCTCTCCTAGATGCATAAATAAAGATTTCCAGAACCAAAACAAAAACAAAAGCAAAAACAAAACTAAAATTGAACAAGTACAAAATTCTGGGATTACTCCAAGAAAGTCATTGCTGATGCACACACATATGTGCCAGCTCTGTGCTTTTCAGCTATTGAGAAACAGTGCCTCATCCTGCTTTATCCCAGAAAAAAACCCCAACAAATGATTCAGTGAAACAATTAATTCTTACTGCTCACCCTGTGAATGCAGTTGCAGGACACTCAGGGAGTTGTGGCTCTCTCATTCTGCCTTATGGGGCACCTTTGGTGCTTAGCCCATGATTTGGCAGCTTTGGGAGGAGTCAGGTCAATGTCCATAAAGGATTATTACCAAGGAGCAACATATCCTGTGGTGTTGAGCTCACTGTCAGCAGGAATATCCACGTAGGTAGCATAGGATGGAAAAGAGCAAGGTTTTACTAAAACCTTTACAGGTAGGTTACTGGTCAGAATGGACTTCTATACCCCCAAGGCAACAGTCACCCATCTAAAATAAATTTTTATTGCAAGATCCTAAAAGGCTTTTACTTATGTCCAATGCTTCATTCAACACACCACTGAGCACCGTGCCCTGAAATAATCCATCTTTCTGAGATGCAGGGAGACTGAGTCCATTTGCAAAAGATGTGTATGGTTTCTTAAGTCCATTTACAACCTGAGGATAATAAATTCTGCTTCTAAAATCCCTAGGGCTGTTCTTTTAACGCTTCTAGCATTATTTTCTATAGCACCTTAATTATTTGGCAATTGCACACATAAAAAGTGTTTCTGTCATTATAGAGAAACGAAGGGAGGAGGCACAAATAAATGGGTGCCATACTTTTACTTGCTTTTAATTTGTCTGAGCCCTTCTTGAAATTGTAAAAGAAATTCAACACTGTGTGAAAGATTCAAAGTTCATGAGAATTTTAGAGAATAACTAATGATATCAAAAAACTTGCCTAGAATAAATGTGTACAGCTATTACATATTTACTGTGCATTCATTAAAGCCTTTCACTTCAAATAATTTTGAAGAAATGACTGGAATTTAACATCTCCATTATTAAATCATATTAAAAAAATCTTGCTTGATTGAACAGTGTAATTATTGTTAAAATGAAACCTTTTCAGACACTATTTTTTTTCCTAAGTATTCTATCAAATTAAAAATTGTAAGAAATTCATGATACACTGAAGAACATTATGTGATACAAAACAGTGCAGTGAAGAAAAGTAATGGTAATATACAGGCTGTGCCACTTACCAAACAAAAGATAATAGCAGTTAGTCAAAAAGTTGGCAAATAAGCTCCACACTTATTGGAACATATGCACTTCCAAAGAGTAGTTTATTCCGAAGTAAAAAGTGTTAGAAATAGTCTAGTTGAACTGTTTATAAAAAAATTCTATTACCTCTTATTCACTATGGAGGAAAGCAAGATTATTAGTTTAAATACCTAAATCCCAGACAGCTGTGGTAGGTGGGATGACTGACACCTAGAATTTCTATGTCCTAAAGTCCAGGCATCTACCTTAGGAGCTGCATACATTTATTTTTAAAATCCCACAAATCTCTCTTGTGTGTATTTCAGTCATGGATACATACATTTACAGATAACTCAGGATTAAAAATCTTGAAATTATGATGCAGGTACTAAAAAATTCTCCAGTTTTCTGGAAAGCACATTACTATCAATTATGTAGTACAGGCAAAGAGGTGAGATAAGACTCTTTAGCTGTCAGAATAAACACATAAGTGACTACCCAGTTCAGCATTCAAAAAATTGACAGTTATATAGACTATCACAACAGTAATTGGTTGTAAGGAAAAACTAAACTAAAATTAAACTAGCTGTGACAAAACAAAACAAAACAAATTTAGAACAAAAAAAAAATACAGAGAAATTATTTTGTCTCAGCAGACAAAAATACAATATAACAGTATTTCAAATTATCATTTGGTAACATGAACTATGCATTTATCAAAGACAGTCTAACTATTTTTTAAATAAATTCTCTAAAGATTTTCCACAGCTTGTATTCATGCCCCTGAAGCCATGTACTCTCACTTCAGAAGAGGCTAGTGATGAATATACAAGCTTTGACAGAATTTTCCTTTAATACCATTTAACACAGGAAAAGGTGCACTATGCAAGTGCAAAGTGGAAAATTACTGGCACAGAACTGCATCCTAAAACTCTGGGAGTCATGACGCTTTTACACAGTACTGTGGCTAATATTTAAGGTACTTTTCACTTTTAGAACTTGAGACCTCTATGCCCAAATACAACTTATTTCCCCTGTGCCACCAGACAATCTATTCCTAACAGTGTGTATTCCTGTGGCATGAAAAACAGTTTTTATTTTACTTTGAAAGAGCAATTTCTGATTAGTGTTAATGAAAGTTAAATGAAAAATAGAAAATTTAACTAGTGATCAGAGAAAACTGGGAAAATCTAATATTGGGATTTAAAAAATAATTTTCAGACCTATAGCTTAAGATCAGTCCAATAACAACTCATGTGGTGAATGCAATTTATGTGACAAAAGATGATGTCATGTGGAAACACAGGGTAAAAACTCGTAGCTCATATATTCATTATTGAACATACACAAATGAAAGGTGCAAGTTTGACATTTTTATTTTAATGCGCAAAATTCAAGCAACAAGCACCAAAACACCAAGAAACAGGTGTTTTTCCAGCTCATGTACATTAGCTGAAAAAAAGAAAAAAAAATATTTTCAGTCTAAGCTGAAAAACTTCTCATTTGATATTCTGTAGTTAACAGATTTCAATCCTGCGAATCATCCATTCTCAGAGAAAGTTACACTAGTTATTAAAGTACCTTCAGAGATTTCTTCTGATAGACAATTTAGTTATGGTTCAGCTTTGCCTCATTTGATTGCATGGCTGTTCAGGGGAAGGTTAACTTGACACCCTCCTCTAAAGAATGATTCAGTCCAGATTCCCTTCATTATTTTTCACTAGATAATCAGGCATTTGAAAACTAAATAATTAATCAGTCAAAGAGTTGAAAACATGAAAAACTAATGAGTCAGGGTTTATGTAAGAGTCACAACTCCTGTATGATGGAGTATGTGTAGAACCAATTTATATTTTTATTTAGACTTCACCTTTACAGGTACTCAAAATTAATGTCGATAGCCATTTTAAAGGTCAACAGGATTGAGTATACTGATGATTTTGTATACCAATCTGAATTATTTTTAAGGCTGCACCTGGTGTGAGTGACTTTTGAATCATTCCTTGATCTTTACTGAAATAGATCAGTTAGTAACAGAAATTACATTTCTCTGAAAATCCCATCTTATATATGAAGATTTCAATTTCTCTTGCAAAGGTTACAAGACACCTGGTCATGTTAATCCTTATTTGGAATAACTTTCTAATACCAAGCAACATAGGAAATATTTTCCTACTAACTTTATGTAAATATGGACTGTTGACAACCCCTGTCTTTAGAGATTTAACCTCCTTCTATTGCACAACCAGAAGTGATCTATTTCATTCAAGAGTACTGCAAGGAAATGGAAATTAAAAGCACCCTACATCTAGCAGAAAAAAAACAGAAGGAAAACATGGCACTGATAGATGAAAATGACAGTGAGGTCAGGGGAACTGCCCTGCATATGCCAGCATATAAACAGCAGTGCAAGAGGGTACTGTAATGTATCGACTCAGCATGAAGAGGTTGATTGTCCCTCTTTGCTCTGTGCCATGTGTTTGTCTTTTCTGATAGCTCAAAGCATATTTGCTCCATGGTAAAGACAGATCAATCCTGCAATAAACATCCCAAACTTTGTGATGCAAAGCTGGAAGTCTCTTTGGGTATTTCTCATCAAACATAATGGTAAGAATCCTTTTGGATGATTTTTAAGGGTTGTCAAAAAATATAAACAGACAACTGGAGAGCTTTAAAAGCCAACAGAGAAGCAGAGGAGCTTCCCCCAGCCATGTTTCAACTAGAAACCTCTCCAACAAGCCCTGAATACTCATCAAGGGTTTGTATGGGCCACTTCCAACAGGCTGCCTGAATAAGGCCATCCTCTTTAGGTGGAGAAGAGCATTAATGTATGGATGTCAGCCATATCATGACAGCTGAACACAACTGTCCTGGGTTGGGGTTTTGTTGCTGTTTTTAAACTTGGTAAATGTAACCATTGGATTGAGCCAGTCCAATAGCTTGTCTATGGCAATGACAAATAGAAAATGTTTAGGGAAAGCATTTAAAAAGCAGAAAAGATACAGAGTGATATAACCCTTGGTGTATCCTGTTGCCTTCCAGCAATCAAAGATCTAGGTGATTTAATGAGTCACAGGCTGCAACCAGATGCATTAATTTTAATAGCTTTTTCTTCTTGCTTCCAGCCATTTCCAACTTTGCATTTCACATTTTCTTTAGGATTAGTTTTAGATTGAGATCTTTGGCCAAGCAGGGAGCACAATCTTCCTGTCTTCCAGTTTCTGAGACCAGCTATGCACAAGCTGCATTGGGTCATACCAGCTCCAGTCGATGCAGTGGGCTGTATCCAGAAAATTCAGTTCTGGAAAGATCCAAGTACCTGCCTAATCTGTTTGACTTCTCAATCAGTGGCCTGCTTTGGTCTCCCATGATGAAGAGAAAACGATCTCTCCCTGTGACAAGGTGACTGAAGTTCCACCATGCAGTAGCACTTAAATGCTTGAATACTTGCATGCTTGGAATTCACATGGATATTTCTGATTTTATTTCAAAATTGGATATTTTATTTCCAAATTTAATCAGCACTATTTCTTCATATGTTTTCTGGCTTTTGTGGATTTTTCATGAACTCTTCCAAAGCTTCCTTGGCTGATAAACTTGTAGAGATAATTAAAGACTTTCATATAAATAATTTATTTTGAAGATTACCTGTTCTCCAGTTTAATTAACATTTCTGTATGGAGTTGAAAGTGTGACATCTGCCTGTACAAGATATGACTTTTCTAAGTTTAGGAGTTGGTGCCATTGCAGAGAGAGAGGACAGGGACCTTAGAAAAGGAAAGCAGGCAAGAGACCTTTTGAATATCTGAGAGGAGAAAGTAATCTAGGAGAATAGTAGAGGCTGATGGTCTGAAAGGTGAAGTAAAGTCACTCTGTCACCAATTACTTCTTAGATAAGATAACTGTAATGTGAAAATACATTTTACTATAGCTCCACTACAGTTTGTACTAAAGTAATTTCTAATATTCTTTAAAACCTAGATTGGTTCTTATCATTGGATGCAGGAATCCATGACAAAGAGGGATCTAGCAGAGATAAAGTACCACAGGCCCTTGAACATGAACAGTGCAGGCAGCAGGTGACACTGCCTGTGGAGGCAGCCCCCATCTGTGTGTCTGATCACTTCAGGGGGATTAACACACCACCTGTGGCACATATGCTACTGTTTAACAATCTATGATCCAGTGCAAAACAGATTTTTTAAACCAAGAGACAAAAAACTACGCCTGAAGAGGAACCTCAGGTCTGAATAGTCGTTCTTTTACTTGTGTTAAAACATGGTTTTATTCATAGGAGTTTTTAAATGTTTTTTCCCAAATGTTGTGTCTTTGCTCACCTGGATGAAAGACTTTGTGTCATAGTTACTAGTAAAAAAGAAATCAAATTGTAAGTAAATCACTCAGGGCAATTAGGTTGCTCAGAGACTTCTTCATCACAAATAATAAACAGACCTGTTAGTAGTCACATTCTAACTAGTCTTAAAAGAATATAGTAAGATAGGCTAAGATGAATACTACACTTACCTAACCAGGAAGGTTGATTAGCGTTATAGCCTAGGCTATGAAACCTTTAGTTTACCAGCAATATCATTACTTATTTTCTTTTTTTTTTCTTTACAATAGAAAAAAAAATATTTTTATTTGATTTTGTTTCTAAATTAATTTTCCATTTCAGCTGTTAAGGAAATGAGATGTGAAAACAGTTCTGTGCTGTGCGTGAGCACATTCTTAGTCTAGCTGACACTGTCACAAGGCTGCATTTATCTGGTTTTTTCTACCAGATTAATAAAAAAAACTGTGCAAAATTAATCCTCTCCTTTTTTTTTTTTTTT
>VZRH01003214.1:998558-1027969 GCA_013397555.1 Urocynchramus pylzowi
AAAAAAACCAAAAAAACCACCAAACCAAAAAAAACCACTAAACCTTTCCATAATTTTAAATGTTGTGTATTCTGATTTGTAATAATATGCAATGTGGTGAGATTTAACATTTATGTAAATTGCATATGCAACTCTTCTGGCAATTGTTACTTAATTAACGTATTCCAGCTGTCCTTAAAGCTGGACAAAGAATTTTAAAGAACAGAAATTTCAGCAAAAACTTGGCTTCTGTCATGTCAAACTGTTGGCAAATTTTAATTTAGTTTCACCAAGTCCTTTTGAGTGAGAGGCATGTGTTTGAAGTCAGTTTGTTAAAAGTAGCGATTGATGATATTTCCCACTAGTCTCCAACAGTTCACTAGTGCAAACACTCTTAGAGGAAGACACTCCTGTTTTGTGTTCATGGTCTGTAGAGTCCTGGGAAGGATTTCACCAAAGGTTTTGCTTCATCTTCCTCTCAATCAAATGTATGGCCCAAACAGAGGCTTCAGAATCAGGTCTATGCTCAGTCCCACATGTTGAAATCTTATCATTTTTCATATTGAGAATGTAAATAAACAGAAGTTGTTAAAACCAGTACCTGGACTGATTGCCTTTCCCACCACCCATGCAAAGCAAGACTATCTGCTAAGGACTAAATGCTAAGGACTCCTCAGTTATCCAGGAAGCTGGGTATTCTTCAAGAAGGAAATCCTGAAGGATGTCCTCGTGTGGCAAAAGACAAGGCATCAGGGAAGAAAACTGGCCCAGCTGAACAGAAGGATTTGTCTGGGTCTCAGAGGAAAAAAGGAAAGTTATGATCTTTGGAAGGAGGGGCAGGCAACTTAGGATGTTGGAAGGTTATGCCAAAGGGAAAAAAGAGAAAGACCAAAGACCGACTTCAACTTAAGCTGGTTACTGCTGCAAAAGACAATTAAACAATTTTTATAAATGCATTAACAAGAAAAGGAGGACTAAGGAGATTCTCGATGCTTTGTTGGGTTCATGGAGAAACAGAGTGAGGAAGGACAATGAAAAGGCAGAGATACTTAATGTATTCATTGCCACAGTCTTTAATAGTAGGCCTTTGGGTACTCAGGCCCCTGGGCTGGAAGATGGGATGTGGATCAGAATGAAGCCCCAATAATCCAAAGGGAAATGATCAGCAGCCTGCTATATCACTTAGACATCCACAAGTCTGTGGGGTGGGATGGCATTCATCCTAAAGTCCTGAGAGAACTGGCAGAAGTGTTCACTGAGACACTTTGAATTATTTACCAGCAATCCTGGTTGAACCCTTGTAATAAATACCCTTAGTTTAATTATTTTCTAGAAAACTTTTGCAGAGTTAAGTTTTCCTCCTAAATTGTTTTTAAACAAGTTAATGTATATTAACTGATCTTGGATTTTCAGACCCAGTTAGATTACATTTATCATCAGTTCCTATACTAATTTTACATTAAAAGTCACTGTTAGAAACTCACCTTCAAGGACGCACTAGGAAATTATTCAAGAAAGAGATGCACACACATTTCCTTGTCCTCTAACTTCTCTCACTTTTGCTACATAAAATTACATACTTGAAACACACCAGCAGAAACTTCTTTCTTCCTTCTCTTCCAGCATCATATCTTCAGGTTGTCATTTCCCTAACACATTGAATCTACCTAAGACATGGCCTTTTTAGCTTTTGAGTGTTTTCTTGCTCTCCAAAGCTTTTACCCCTGAAGAGCTGAAGTATTCTTACAACCTTCCCCAGTTCTTCTAGCTGCTTTAACTATGTACATTCTTTACAGACATCTGCACTCTTAAAAAAAAATCAAAACTAATTTTGGAGAGGGTCTTTATTCAGCATTCCACAAAAACTGAAGTCCCTCTTGCAAATATTTAAATATATTAATTAATTTTTAAATTAATTAACTCTTAAATTCAGTTAAATTAATTAACTGTTAAAGTCTGTTAAATTCTCAGATGTTCTTGTAAACATTTGTAATTTTTTGCCATACAATAATATTATTTTAAAAATTAAACATTATCAGAAAACTTAAAAAAATAAGAAAATAGCATTTAAATTTAATAATAGTTTACTTCCATTTGACTTTGCAATGAGAAGACATGATAAATTCTGTCAAAGAGGAAAAAATACTCCCACCGACCATCTTTTCTTTTCTTCCAACCCACACTGATGACCCAGCCCAGATGTATTCTGTGTCTTCAAAGACAGAGCTCTTCTCCTGATTAATTTGAAACATTGATCCTACAAAGAAAAAAAAGTATAGTTTCACTTCTCCACCTAAAGCCTTTCAGGCTCCATAAGGGTCTTGTTCACATGTACAATAAAACACAAGCTGTGCATTGTATGCTGAGTTTATACACAGCCTGCTTCTGTGATAGGAATATCTTGATGGATTACTAAAGTAGGGAATCTGTATGAGAATCAATGAAGCAGTTTTTTTGTAAAATAAAGCAGTGGCTACTAAAATGAAGAATTCAAGGAATAAATGTTAAAAGTACATAATGGTCGGTATTTTACCAGAGAAAATAATTTCAAAAAAATTATATGAAGTTGCACAACTTAGAGTAGGTATTAAAATTTAGCTGCCCCTCAAACATTCTCCATGCTTAGGTATGTCCTTGGGAATTCAGAGGGATTTTAAATATTAGAAAGGTTTTTTGACTGTGCCAAATAAAGGAAATAAGGAATGCACTGCAGTACAACCAGAAGTCGGGTCTCGCTTGATTGAAAAGCAAATCAGAGCCTGAAGAAAATAGAGAAATTTGTAAAGAGTCTGGCTAATAAATCACAGAATGAAAGAATATTTTGAGTTGCAAGGGATCCACAAGGATCATCCAGTCCAACTCTTAAGTGAATTGTCTTCATGGGGATTGAACCCATGACTCTGACATTAGTATCATGCTCTAAACAACTGAGCTAAATGAGCTAGAAAACCCAAGTCTGCTTATTTTTAAGTAAAAGCATTTATAATTTTCAGAATACCTAACAAAACAAAAACAAAATGGACCTTTCATCCTGAAATCATAGCAACCTTGTTGCAACAGCTCCTTTGAAATGGTTATCCCTCTTCTTTACACAGGTGGACTGATGTTAACAGAGATTAGCTTGTGGGATTTTCTTCCTTGTTTTTGTATATTTAGAAAAATTCTCAGACCACAAAAATTTCTCAGACTAAGAAAGTTTTGAGAACATATTTGTCTGTCCTTGCTTGCTAAGGCCTCAGTTATGATGATATCAAAGCCAGTATTCAAAATTATGGTAGACAAGTCTGGACTATATTAGATTGATAGTTTTTATAGCTGCCCTTCCTCTTTTTCATTGTTTTTACTTCTCTTCTTCAGCAACCTATTATGTAGCCTCAACACACAGGGCTGTCCTCTAACAGAGCCAATAGAAAATACTGCAGTGATAAAAATCTTGCCAGAAAACACAGTCAACCACAAGCACACCTTGCCAACAAGAATCTTATACCTGTTTCAAGGCTTCCTGGTATCACAACCTAATCAAAAGGGTCCCCAGAGCAATTTCATATGTGATGAATTTTGAATGTCCTCTGAAGTGAATCCATTGTTTTCTGTGCTACTAAGGCAAAAGCCAGAGTAAATAACCATAGCTATCATCCAGGAACACCAAAGAAATCTTTTAAATATTTACAGGAAAAAAAATATATTTGGCGAAATGAAAAAGAAATTTATTATAGAAAAATATCAAGTCCTATGCAATGCAATTACTAGCTGTATATCAAAGAGATGAATTAGAATTCAATTAAGGAATCAAATTAACTTTTTATCAAATTACAAGGGGTTAGGATTTCTGTTAGAAGTCATTACAGATTGTTAGCAATTAATTTATGTCATTTAGTATTGACATGTAATTAAGTTCAAAAAGTAACTTTTATTTCCAGTGGAAGAGCTTTCCTGATTCTGTTATGAAACTTAATCAGGTAGAGGAGCCACAAAGGCATTTCTTCCCTCTCTTAACAAGCAGCAATCTATATTGTCTGTGTTTGACAGGCAATGGTTTTTGCTTACATAGTTTTAAGCCAATTACGCATCTTGTCTTATTTATGAAAGCATGCTTTTGGTTGTATAATTTCTTCCAATAAAAATTCTGTCAAACTTAATTACAGGTTGGAAACAGATGCATAGGTAGACACAAGTTCTGAAACAAATACAAAGCATTTGTATTTACAATGAAATAACAGTCCTAGCTAAACATTGAACTTAAACATTTCATTAATTTCTTAGCTCTAGTCTATTTTATATTTTGAACTGGAGAAAATGCGTTGTTAAACAGTATAGTTGTAGCATCTTGTATTTTCCTACTTCCAAATGACTCTTTTTAAAAACTGTTGCCAAAATTGATTGTTGATTATGGCAGAAAAGACCCTGAAGTCTTGAAGGTTAACAGTGTACCTTCCTGGCAAAGCCCCTTCTCCTCTATTCAATACTAGTGAAGTACTGACTAAATGCTGGACTCCCTACTACAAAAGACAATGGCATACTGGAGTGAGTGAATTGAGCTCAGCACTGGGCCAGAAGGATGTTTAAGAGACTGTAGCACCTCGCATATTGGAAGAGGTTAAGAGATGGAACTGTTAAGCCTGGAGAAAGGAAAATTTAGGGGGATCTTATCCATATGCACAAATGCAAGATGGTGGGTGTATAGGAGACAGAACCAGACTTTCCTCAGTGGTGACCAGTAAAAGAGAATCACAGAATTGATAATAACATCATAGAATCACAGAACAGTTTGGGTTGGAAGGACCCATGAAAGGGACCCGTGAAGGGTCCCTCATCTGGTCTAACCCTCCTGCAATGAACAGGAACATCTTTAACCTGATCAGGTTGCTCAGAGTCCTGTCCAACCTGACCTTGAGTGTTGAGAGACAGGGAAAGGGCATCTAAAATTACTCTGGGAAAGCTATTCAATTGTTCTGCCACTCATAGCAAATTTTTTTCCCCTTATATCTAATCTAAACATCTCCAGCTCTCTCAATCTTTCTACATAGGAGGGGTGTTTCATCCCTCTGATAATTTTTGTGGTTGTTCTCTGGACCCACTCCAACAGGTCCATGTCTTTCCTGTGCTGGGGATCCCAGAACTGGGTGAAGTCCTCCAGGTGGAGTCTCACAAAAGTGGAGTAGTGAGGGAGTCTCTCTTTCCTCAGCCTACTGGGCATTCCTTTGCTGTAGCTCAGGATACGGTTGAATTTTTGAGACGTGGTTGTACATTACTGGCTCATGTCTAGCTTTTCATCTGCTAAGAGGCAATGAGCACAAGTCAAAAGATAGAATATTATATCTGAGCACAAGAAAAAACTTTGATTGTGAGCAAGGTTGAGCAACAGAATGGGTTATCCAGGGATGCAGTGAATTATCCATCCTTGGAGACAGTCAATACCCAAATGAATATGATTCTAGGCAGCAACAGTGGGATAGATGATCTCCACAGGTCCCTTTCAACCTCTGCTACTTTATGATTCTGCAAGTAAAAGTAATTTCCAGTGTCTGAGCACAGTCAGTGGAGACTATTAAGATTTTTGCTATTGATTCCAAAAGAGCATGGTCAGACTTAATGGATGGGTTGGTGGCCTTGTAATGCCATGGACTTGTTAATGTAGTGAATTCAAAGTTACAGAACAACACTGGTGTGCTTAATTATTTTGTTGCCTTAAAGGTCAATAAAAAAATGGTCTGGAATGGTGAGAAAAACTTACCTCAGATTGCAAATGATAGCTGTGAGCCAACAGCCATGGAACTGACCTGTCTGAACAAATGGAAGGTTAATTATTTCTCAGAAGTTCTATATGTGAATTAACCTTGCTACAAAATGAATGACACATGCCTGAATTTACAGGAAACAGAGCATTAGATTCATGATATTGAGTTCTTGGAGCTGACTTTTCTAATACCTATTGCTCAGTTAAGGAAGTCTCTCTCTTAAAGGAAAAAGTTTTCTTCTTTCTAAGATAATTTTCTTTAAAGCAAGGGGAGTGAAAACTACCCTCAAAGGCTATGACTGCTAAGATCCATTTGTTTTGCTTGTTTCAAACTTACATTGCATGAAAATGAGATGGCTAAATGCAGAGGTTTACTGTGTTTCATATTTTTTTTTGCAGCAAAGGATTCAGAGTCCAGAAGAACGTGAGCATATTACAGAATGCAGAACTGACAAGTACAGCCTTTTTATTCTTTACCCATTGCATTATCCTGTAAAATCTCTTTTTTATTCTTTACCCTGTCCCACTCTCCCACCTCAAAAATCTTGATCAAGGTCAGACTGATATGAGTGGATTAAGACTTAGCACTAACTCAGTCATTCGTCTCTCTTGGGATGCAATATGCCCACATTTAATTTACCATATGATCCTGAGTAAGACTTTTAAACAGCAGTCCACCTCTCTTGCTTCTAAACACCTAATATTTCTGAATTTCTCATATTTTTGCCACATCATTTGGCAATTTTATTTTTTTTCTTAAGGGAAGATTTATTCACCGACACAGAGATTTAGGGGTTTTTTTCCCACAGAGTGGAATATATGCACATAGGTACATTTAAAGTATTTACTCTTAGTATCTCTGCTACTAGTAAAAGCAAGACAGCAAGTTTTTAAGATTTTGAAACTAATCCTTCCGAGAATAATATTGTAAGAAATTTAATAGTACACTTTTGCAAGATGTCTATCCTAGATTTTCAACAAAGTAAACCTCAGACCATTATACTGAGCTTATCAGTATAAAACAGTAACTCTAAGCATAAAAGATTACAACTCATAGAATTACAGAACTGTTTAGGTTGGAAAAGACCTTTGAGATCATCAAGTCCAACCTATGACCTAACACCACCTTGTCAACTAGACCAGTCTTTGTTTAAACACCTCCATGGACAGTGACTCCACCACCTCCCTGGGCAGTTCCCAATCACCCTTTCTGTGAAGAGCCACTTCCTAAACCTCTCCTTTCACAGCTACTACATCATCTCATCCTCTTGCTGGAATGCCTGGGATAATTTTAAAATTAACAAAATGGATCATTTCAGTTTTTACCATGAGTAGCTAATGAAAATTCTTTGGCTTATTTATAAAGTTAAGGGGCCAACCTGGTAACAGTTTGCACATATTATCGCATATTTTTGCAAATTTAAATGCTTATGCTAAGGGGGAAAACAAAAAATAACATAAGCTACCACGAAAGAAGATAAATTTTAAAAAATAGAGACTAAAAATAAATTATCATTGGCAATAAGAATATTATCATTTAGAACACTTTACTAATATTGCAGACTGTATATCACCTGATATCTTCATTAAAAACTAAATATTTTGCTCACCCAAATGTATAAGGTCCAGTAAGTACCATTTTCCAAGTTTCATGCAAAATGTATGCAAGATTTTTTGGCCTTCATATGGCATTCTAACTTGACTTGGTTTTGTCAATTGTCTCTGATCCTGCAGTGAGATCCAAAATAGTGTTTTGGCATCTGTAGCATAATTCAGAAGAAATGTAAGGACTTTTTGTTACAACAGCCAAATACCTGCTTAGGTGATCAAGAGGCCATAACTTCATATGTTTTCACAAGATTACTTGCTTTGATGCATATCACAGGCACTTACACCACCACTGAAGATGCAGATATCCTTGCCCCCAACACTGATTCAGCAGATAGACTCAAAGAAAGATTAAGACGTGATGATTCATTAAGTACAGCATGTTATTGTTACTTACATTTAAGAAAAGGCACCAGAAGAATGGTACTAGAGACCTTTCATGCAATAGCCTCATGAAAGATCCACTTAGCTATTCAATAAGTTCTATTGACTTAAAATGGACTTTAAAATAGAAAGCTTCCAATAGCTCTTATTTATGCTCCTCTCTGAGGATTTTGAGTGACAAAAATAAGAAATCAAATGGTAGGACTGAAATATATTTACATCAGAATCAGAGTGCTGCTTTTCCTGCTCCTTGACTTGATCACACTGGGCTCAAAGAGTTCTCACATCAAAACAATGATCAGTAAGAGTGGCTGACACTGGGCAAGAAGGAGAGCACAAGAAACATGAGCCTTGACTGATTAGACACCTGACATCTGTCACTGACCTCAGAAATGAAAACTGCACCTGCAGAATATCCAAACACTGTAGCCTCCAGCACTGTACACTGTCTAGAGACTTGTTATGTATCAGTTGCAGCTAGTGGTTAATGGTAAAAAAGTCTGAAGAGAGAGGAGAACACAAGAAAGAGCAAGATATTAGATTAAAGAGGTAGGAGAGGACCCCCCTACATATAATCTTTACTCTTCCTTTCCTCTCTACCTTTTTGATTGCTCCATCTCACAAGCAAGAAGGCCTCCCAAAACAACCACTTTGTTTATAGCTGAGATTCAAAATTCTAGCTGTAAGACACTGTCACATCTACAAGTGATGTAGTACTATTACTTCTTAGCTTCATATACATATATATCTGTACGTCCACATATCAACATATGAAACAAACACCAAATTTCAGAACCAGCAGCACATCTGTGACATTTATAGAGTCATTTTACTAACATGGATTTAGCAATGGGAGGAAAGCTCAAAATAATTTCTTTTTCAAGTAATACAGTCAATTTTGTTTGTCTATGCTGGCTTTGGAGAGGAACTATCAATATAAAGTCTTAATAAAAACTTTCTGTGCTCATTCACTGTTTATTGATAAAAGTAAAAAAAATCTGAGTTTCAGTTTGTGTTGAATTTAACAATAACTCCCTGAGCTACTACTTTTTATTTTGACTTGATGCCCATAAAATGTCAGAAATTATATCCTCACACACTTATTCGAATAAGTATTGCCCTTGACAAAAGACAACAAAGATCAAATGACACATTGTTAAACGCCTTATAGAGAAAAATACAGATAGTAGTAACTACAGGCATCCAAACCACCTTATCTTGCTACAACTAGGACTAACTACATAAAGGAAAGAGAAAAGTCAGAGGGCTCTCATTAAATAAATACTAGTCCAGCTTCCCTCTTCCTGATTTATTTATCCTATAGCTACATTCACTGCTTTCTGTCCACCCTGCAAGTACAGAACAGTAGTGATTTCTTTCTGGTCTTTCCTCCAACAGTCTCAAAGAATAATCTTCAATCTGAATATTAAAACAAGGTAAGAAAATATGCATTTGCTCTTCTTCAGGTCAACATAGTACCAGTAATGTAAGCATCAAAGACAGGCCAGTTGGACCTTACACTTGAAGAACATGCCCATTTCTCACACAGAATAACGAGCATGAAAGACTACAGTGTTATCTCCAATATTGCTTTCAGCATTTTGTCACCTGTAGTTGAAATAAATTCCCCCCTAATGTAGCATGTAGGCACTCAGGTCACACAGGTGGTCAGCAAACACCCTGACTGATGCAGTGAGGTTTTATGAGCGGTCTTGGTGCCACCAAATGGCTCCATAAGCTTTGGGTGTTATGGTGTCATGGTGTGGGTCCATGATGGAGGTGTCTCCATCACGGTGAAGCAGGACTGCCAACACTCCTCACACATCTCAGTCCCTTTGGGTCCCCAGCCTCTGAGGTAATTATGTGTTAAGTCCTCAAGAGTCCTACTAGATATGCTTGGAGGAGTTTTCACTCTTTGCACAACAACAAATCTTTCCAGCACACTTTCAGGAAAGTAACACTTGCACTCACATCACCTTCTAAGGGTCCAGGATAATATTGCAAAGCCCATCACAGGATTGAAATGCTTAGTTCCTTCTGCTTAAGCTTTGATTGTGTCCTGTGACTCACTATGCTAGCTTTCTGATTAACCAAATGAGGTATCTTGGGGCACAAGATGTTTTCTTTAAGGACAAACATTTTGTTTTCCTCTCAGTGAAGGTTTATGGAGCAGTGGGGGTGGTTCAGACTTTTTTTTCCCCCAGACCTGAAGCTGAGAAACATTTTGGAGTCTTTGATTTAGATACAGAATTTTGATTACTTGGATGTCTGTTCTTTATCAACCTTAATTTCCACAGTATTCTTCTAAAATATATGTCTCTTCACACAGAACAGGATACATACTCTCTTTTTTTTTTTGTGCTGAGATTCAAAGTTTAAAATTGAAAGTCTCAAAGATGTCATAAACTGAGGATGCTTAGTTAGAGAAGGGTTGAGTCTTAATGAAGTAACTAGAATTTGAGGTGTCTTTGTACATGTAAAGGAGAGTTCCCAATAAAAGAGACAGCTGGTCAGAACTACTAGTTGTAAGAGAGCAGGTGAGGATTGCTGGATAACCAAAAGATGAAGAGTTTATTATTAGCAATCATCTTTGAAAACTTTAGGTAACAGGCCTACCATTACATGGAAATAATGTGGAAGCAACAAGAACATAGTCCTTGACAATCTAATGCTTTGTCCATTAAAAAAAATCCTTTTTTTAAAAAATTCTGTTCTCTTATAGGGTCTGGGTCATCCTTCACAGAATAGAAAATCTGGCAGAAGATACTGTCTTAGAGTGAAGAGAGTAGAAAGGGATTAAGAGAGAGGATCATAAGAAGATCTTAAACACAATGCACCTTCACAAAATATTAGTGTATACTGCATCACATGAAAGTAAAGGAGCCTTCGAGTATAAACACTTTAACCCTTGATTTCAAATAGTTGTCTTTTGAAATTCTCCTATATGGGGAAGAAAAACTGAAATATATTTGGTAAGATGACATACCTTTTCTTGTTTGGTTTTTTTTTCCTGAATAATAATAATAATAATAATAATAATAATAATAATAATAATAATAATAATAATAATAATAATAATAATAATAATAATAATAATAATATCCAAAACTCTTCTGCTTATCTCCTGAAAAAATATGGGAAACAAATAGTATTGCCAAGTCCATATTCAAAGTTTTACTTGTCCACTCCTTTTCATTGTCTGCAGCAAATTAGGTAGAAGTTGGAGTCATCAAGCTTTTTAACAATAATTTTTGGTTCATCTCCAAAAAAAGTCTGTCCTATAGTACCACAAGACAAGGATTTATGTGGATAATACAGCATATGATTAAATAATCACAGGCAGTATTGTAATGCAAATACAAAAAGACAAAAAAGGGGGTTGGTTAATCACAATCACAGAATCTCAGCCTGGTACAAAGATCTCAATTGTTACTACGTCCCAGAATGGGATACATATCTTCTCAGTATCTTAGCACTCTGGCCTTTTCAAAGAAGGAAAGGTTATGACAAAGAGGTATGCATTTATGAATATTTGTCATCAAGATTTTAAAAACTTATCCTTTCAAATGCCTCCCTTAGAACAAACTAGATCACATTTCTTTGGTGAGTTTCGATCTGTACACAGGCACAAGCATATATAATAAACTGCTAGATTCACAGCTATGCAACTTGCCTAAAAGATGTTTTCCATAATAATTGCAATTACGTTTTTCTGGTCTTTCTACTAAAACCAACTCAAGCAGGCTGAAGACAGGTAAACTTTTCTTAAAAATTTGTATGTCTCTGGAATTACCACTAAAATGGCACCTTGTCCTAAGGCTGCACAGTAGTGTGATGTTATACCAAAGACATGAGAGCTTTAATCAGTGTACCTTTGCAGATAAAATGCAGCATAAAAAGAATAACCTGTTTTTAACAGGAACTGTCCTGGGATGTTATGTAGTATTTTATGTGAATGACAGATAAGTAGAGTATTAATTTAGTTACCCATTCCACCCTAGAAACAGGAACATCAAAACCTACACAAACCCTTATGATCCAAATCTAGCCTCACATATGGATATCTTCAATTAAAACTACATGAACTACACTATGGAAATCTAAAAGAGTCCCAAGAGTCAGTTAATTGAATTACCAGTTGCATAATAGTTACCATTGCTAATGCCCTCCCTTCTGCTTTTCTCTGCTGCTGTAAAGTGCATAAACAGCCACTGCCATCTGTGCTGGCTTTCAGAAGGGCAATATCACGTTTCCTGACTGTCACAGCACGCAGCAGCAAGGACAGGGCTCCCCTCCTTCACAAAGTGGATGCTTTCTCTGGCAAGACAGCATTTTTCTCCCACCCAACCCACCCCTTCCCTACAAGCCTGGAGATACAGGCCAAAAGTGTATCACGAGACCTCACAGATGCCCCTGGCTGGCTGGAGAAGACTTTCCACACCTTGGACCAGACCTTCCATGTACCTATGCTGCATGGAAATCAACATAGTCCTGTGGTCTGCATCCTCAATACCTGCATCTGAACAACCAGATTAATGGGTTAACCTCACAGAAGTTAGCTGGAGGACCTCGGTGCACCTGCCCACACTGCAATGCTTATGACAGCAGCTCACTTTGTTTTATATGCTGCTCAGATACAGAGGAACAATATAACTTTAATTTAAGAAGTCTAGTAAGGACCTAAGTTTTGCAGGAAATTCTTTTGGTTCTAATTTGTCCCAGATGGATCTGCTCATGAAAGCTTGTGACATGATCTGCAAAACACAAGTACTTTGAGCTTTACTAACCATTAAAGAAATGCAGTGTATTCCAAATATCTAAGGTTACCACTACATATATCCTTTTGACCTGACATATTCATCTACTCTTTAAAGTGAAGAGTGACAAATTACTCAGATTCTGTATATATGTAGACATATATATGATGACAGATGTTGAGAGATGTATATCACAGGTTTTAAGAAGTGTTGTTTGAAACAGGACAGACCAACTTTGCAAAACAATTACTGTAAGTAAAACTTTACAAGAAAGTTTAAAAAGCAAAATTTAAGCTAGCAGTGACTTTATTTGTGCATTTTATGTTTTCTGTTATGATCCAAAAATTACCAGATTGTGACTACAGCCTGTAGACATAGCACTCTGTTCCACTGAAAGCTGCTTTGTCAAGCACATTCTAAGCCCCTTCAGAAAATTTTCTTTCAAAAAATGTCTTGCAAGGACAAAAGGCATGTGGGAAGAAGAGTAAACTACGCTCTTGATACCACTAATCTAATTTGCAACAGTATAACAGTGTCAGGTGGAGAAACAAAAACAAGTTTTAAACACATAAAAGAGCAATAAACAAAATTAAGGCTCACATACACCAATCTAAATAATTTAGAATTATATAAACAGTAGCATCATATGTCCAGTCCACATTATGGCATTAATAATATTGATAACTTGGCCCAGATTGTTCCTTTACTGAACAGTACTACTCAGAATCTCTGGACATGTCTGACAAATGTTTTTTGTACATGTTGATGTGTCAGCTCCTGCCCCTTTCACACCTTGCCATGCTAATAAAGCATTTCTCAAGCTCACAGAGAGAACTGAATACTATTTATTTGCCAGGAAATTGTGTGCTTATTGAACATTTGCCCAGTGTGTATTGTACATCTTGCAGGACAGAATTATCTTTCTGGACCTGCAAGCCAGCTGTGATTGCAAATATTTTGCTTTTTCATGTGTGTTGCTTTCCAAGGGTCAGACTCTTTCACACTAAGACTGTTTTACAATATTCAGGTAAAGTGGTGAAACAACCTAATGGCTGGAGGAGGTAATACTGCACCCTTTATTACTGTCACTGTAATGACAGCTTTGTACAAGTGAGAAAAGCTGACTAACACTATTAGTGACATCTGTCAATGGACAGAAAAAATCTGTCTTCCTTCTAAAAACACATACCTTGAAATGTCTGGGAATTTTGCAATTTGGATATCCTATGCTGTTTTAGGTCTGCTTCTCACCCTCTAAAACCAAAGTAGATTTTTAATAACTGCATCATGGGTGAGATATTGAAACCACAATCAGAACAGGTGGATTTCACAGGATAATTGTTCTTTGTGTCAACTCTTCAGGAGCACTGAATTCAGATGGAGCATTCAGTGCTCAGCAACACATAGATGAATGGAATTTGTCTAGACTTGCTAAAACACCTAGCTGAAATGTCAGAGGATATCTGCAAGGAAAGTGGAGCTGCTCAGCAATTCACAGGGTTGTATCAGGGTCTGGTTTATTTACTTTATGTGAATGACCATTCCATAGTGATTTGAACTTTTACTAATCTATATCCATCAAATGCAGTCATTTGTTGAGCCCACATAAAAAATGAAAGTTTGTTTGGTTTCTTTTTTTTAAGAAGACAAAAATTAATCCCCATAAATAATAAAAGACTGAACAGCAAATTGTGCTATTAGTTGTGACAAATAAGTCCTTAACAGGGGATAAGTTATGACTATAAGTGGGTCCAAAAAAGCCATGTCAGAGTTAAGTTAGGACATGGTTAAAAGAGTACACCACCCAGAAGAAATTGCATGATCCTGAGTAGATACAGTGTGTGAACTATGGACAAAGTTTATGCACATTTCAGAGAAACCAAAATACTGGGAGGGGAGGGACCTTCATCTCATTTAGAAACAAAAGAGAGACAAGTGTTACTTTACGTATTGCATAACCATGCAAAGATCTGCAAAGTGCAGACAACATGGGTAAAATGACAACAACATATTAAGTCAAATAGATTTATTTAAAGACCCCATAGCTGCTATTGCAACTAAGAGGAGTAATTCCTCAGTCTTTTATTGCTCAACAACATTCAGCCCGGAGCACAAAGTGCACACAGCCGTGTATCCACTGTTTTACAGGCATATAGACAAAGAGAAAAAAAAAAATAAAAAATCCAGAACAAAAACACCTCCCAGAAAATAGAAAGTTACCTAATAAACCAGAGTGTTTATGATAGTAACCTTATCCCTATAGGGGAGTGTGTGAATTGAATGTGTTAAGGCAAAATAATATATGGGAAATGACAAAATTTATAATAGAACCAGCAAGAAATGTGTCTATTATAGGTTGAAAGCTCACCCAGCCATTGCTGTCCCTCAAGAAAAAAGCAGTCACTGAAAGGCTGAGGCTTAAAATAGATAAGGAAGAATCTGAGACTGCTTTCTTCCATGGTGAAGGAACAATCAGAAGACCGTAAAAAGAGAGCTGAAAGGTCATCACCATAGTTTATATAGAAATAATTTTCTGTACCCTGAAATAAAGGTTAAAGGAAGAGCTCATTACTTGGATAATTGTTGTTTAAGGAGAACAGCTGGTAAAGCAGACATCTTCACTCCTACTTTCAGCTGGAGGCAAAAATCTTTCCTTTTGCACCTACTAGGAAAAATTTAACATAAATGTGTAAAAAAAATATTTTTTACTCATTGTCATATGAGAAATTAAACAGATTTCTTAAGTAAAGGTGTCTCAGCTAGATCCAGACAAGGATTCACTTCTGGCTGTTGTTCTGTATTTCACATATCTCAAGGAAAGACAGGACACATTTATGATGCCAAGGGACTGTAGCTCTCAATCTGCAATGAGAGTTGCAGTTTCTTTAAGATTAATGAGAGCAACTAGCAGACTGATAAACTGATAAACACAGTGGTCCCTTTTTACTGAGGATATGAATCCTTGGCTGGATTAATTTTACAGAATCCAGCAGGAATTCAGAAGGAAACAGAAAAATATCTGGGGAGAGAAAGAGCACAAAAGGAAAGGTTCAGAATAGTTTAAAAAATATGTTCCGGATAACAATAAATAAAATATATATTCCATGCAATGAAAATGCCATTTGAGGTTCTATTTGGGGACAAAAAGTAAAACTCCTTGCTTGATATTATAAGACAAGAGTACCTTTGAGCACTGTCTGTCCAACCCAGCTGTTCCAAAAAAAAAAAAAAAGAAGCAGAGACATGCAACTGAAATCTGAAATGGGATTATTCAACTCAGTAAAGAACACGAGAACTAGTCTAAGATTAACATAACAATGACACAATCCTTAGGTATCCTAAAGACCAAAGTTGTTCACAAGTATTTCAAGAATTAAAGTAAGGCAATTTCTATGGGTGCAAAAGAGTAATTGAGCTCTGTTTGTCTCCAATGTGCTGCACATTACAGATCACAGTTTTCCTGTCTTCAGCTCCTCATGCAATAACAGAGCGGAAAAGGAAGGTGTCTCATACACAACATCAGAATATAAAAGCAGCAAAAAAAGTCATTTAAAAGAAGCTTATTTGACATCAAAAGAGATTTTTTTGCAAGTTGTGAGTCTTCAGGATCAGCATATTTATGCATTGGTAAGATCTATGACTCAGGAGTAGGAGGAAATGAAGATGTGGACACTGAAGTGCTCAAGGGACAGGGACCCTAATATATGGGGAAGCTGACAAAGAAGAGGAAACTCTGAAATTTTAATTGCTCTTTCCTCTTTTCTACAATAGAGAGGAACACTAAAGAGATGAAAACTGACATCTCAGAGGTGCACAGGAAAATGACACAAGTTGGTGCAAGTTAAACTCGGTCTTGCTAAGAAAAAAACTTTCTCCTCAAGGAACATGATTGAGCCCATGAATAGGTTTCCATTCCTGCAGATTTTAAAATTTAGACTGGCAAAGCGCTGAACAACCTTATCTAAACTTTGAAACTAGACTTTGTTTGAGCAGGAAGTTGGACTAGATGACATACAGAATCAATTGATTGCTTTGATTTTATTTTTTTTTCTGTGAATCTATGCTTGTAAGTAGAATTTAACAGATCAGTTGAGTACTGAGTCAATTTTTGGAATGTAGGTAAAACCAAGTGAAACTGAACCTCAGTATTACAGATTACTGAAAAGAGTTGCAGACTAACAGTATTTCATTTTATGATGCACCTGAGAACCTCATTTCACATTCACCTCATAGAGACAAGCTGGCAATAAAACCCACGTATACAAATATCTGAATTATGTAACTGCAATTTCAGGAACAACTTTGGACAAATATTAATTTTGTAAATTTTGCAGTGTTCTGTAGGTCTTAATGTTGCTGTTGCAATAAAAAGACCATGTAAAAATAAGCCATAAATGACTATCCTTATCTATCAAAGGAGTACCTGGGTTTCCTGGGTTTTGAAGGATTATTCTTTTACTAACTGCACTATCTCATAAAGCTTCCTGTATACAATAAGAGATTGATTGTGAGTGTCCTCTTTATTCATGATGAAATACTCCATTAGGAGTATTAGGAGGCATGATTTCTATCACTTGCTCTTAATTTTGCATATGAATCTGTAAATGGAATTCTTAAACTTCAGAGGATTAAGATGCTGAGAGATGGTTGCATATGATTTAATATGGTCATACTGTTGCCACAGAATTTTCAAAGGCCTGTCTCTACTCCTCTGTGGAATCCATGTTGATATTAATTCTTTGTTTCTGTATACTGCATTTTTAAACTTAATCCATGTTCCTCAGGGTGTTATCAAAGGCAGGTTGACTATATTCCTACAGGTTTCAGCTTGCACATAGATTTAATTTGTGCCCACTGAGGACAGAAGGCTGAGTGGTGAGACTGTGCAGACTAGAGTTTTTTACAATTGTTGCAGGAGTGAACTTTCCAGGCAGAGGGAATTTCAGTGTGAATACTTTTCTATGCAATCCTGTTTATATAGAGTCACTCTCTTTTTAGCACTACCCACCAGCAGACATCTGTGAATTATAACAGCCACACAGAGGTTGCATGCATCTTTCTCCCTACAAAACACAAACACTGGAACCAGGTCTTTAATGGAAACAATTATCTGTAGCAGAACAGTGCATGGGGCTTACACAGTTCCTACCACAAAGTACTCAAGTTTGGCTCTCATGTAAAAAAAGCTCCACTTATTTGGTGCTCATAAGCATTGCCTGCCCCTTCTGCTGCAGGGAAAAGATGTGTACATTTCTCTTTCTCTGAGAATACAAATTTCTCCATTTATGCTGGGTGCCCAGCAGGAAATTGTTAGCAAAGCAGAGCTGACTCGAAGGGCAACATGAAACAATGAAGGAATGCCAAGCTCTGCTTGGTGGACAGGGATCTCAGCAATGACACCAGTTCCTCTCATGCATTTCCTTGTCACCATAGAAGAGTTGCATATTGCAGAAGCATTCCAATGATTCACACACCTATGACATCTACCAGTAGATAAATCCCATATATGTGACAGATTGCAGGATAAAAAGCAGCTCTCACAAGCTATAGAGCATAAGTACCAACCAACTCAAAACAGCAGGAGGGATATTCAGGGGGGTTCATAGAATCAGAATTATAGAAGGGTTTGGGTTGAAAGGGCCACCTAACCCAGCCCTCACTTCAATGAGCAGGATCATCTTCAACAAAATCAGTTTACTCAGCACCCAGACCAACCTGGCCCTGAATGTTTCCATACATGGGGCTACTGCCTCTCTGGGCACCCTGTATCAGTGTTTCACAACCCTCATGCTAAAAAACGTCCTCCTTATATCTACTATGAAAATATAGTCTAGCTAAAACTATAGTTTAGTTTAAACCCTTTTAGTTTTAAACCATTAACTATTGCTTTACCATTATTGTTAGACCCTGCTGAAAGGTTTGTATACCTCATTCTTGTAAGCCTTCTTTAAATACTGAAACACCACAATAAGGTCTCCCTAGAGCCTTCTCTTCTCCAGGCTGAACAACCTCAACTCTCTCAGCCTGTCTTCATAGGAGAGCTGTTCCAGCTCCCTGTTCATCTTTGTTGTCCTCTGGATTCATTCCAACAGGTCCATATCTTTCCTCTGCTGGGGGCACCAGATCTGACACAGCATTCCAGGTGGGGTCTCACAAGGGCAGAGAGAGACCAGCTGGCCACACTTCTTTTCATGCAGCCTAGGACAGTTTTGTCTTTAAACTGAAAGAGTAGATTTAGATTAGCTATTAGAAAGAAATTATTTTCTGAGGGACTGGTGAGAGCCTGGAAAAGGCTGCCCAGAAAAGTTGTGGATGTTCCACCCCTGGAAGTGTTCAAGGCCAGGCTGGAAAGGGCTTGTTTAGTGGAAGGTGTCCCTGTTTATGACAGGGGAATTGGAACTATTCTGTGATTCTGTGATGATTTAATGATCTAATGTTCAAAGTTATTGCTCTGATACCCTCCCCTTTCACATTGTCTTATAAAACTGATGCAGTACTGAACATTTTTAGAATGGCTGACACTTTGCAATGTGTTTTTACCTTCCATTTGCATGGGAAAGCACACAGGGACAATTCTCTGTGGTAGAAATGCCTAAGGCTGTTTGTACTGGCTCAACAGAGCACAGCAGAGAAACAGCATGCACTTTTTCATATTTGTGACTTTTCAAGGTCATAGGCCTTTTTTCTCCATCTTTAAAAAAACTCACCTCAGTAATACAGGTGCTTCAATAACTTAGGGATAAGAAAAATGCAAGTAAGGGTATGAATGAAATAAACCTTTGCTCTCATAGGTTCATTCATCACCATGCTGTGCCCCAAGAGCATGCTTCAAAATCCCCCTACCAGGATAAGAGAACTGCTGGACAAAGAAAAATTTTGATCAAAGCCATAAACAATCATCATAATAACCTCACCAAAACTTATAAGAGATTATTTAAACTCTGAATGTCTGAAGTAATTCAGAGTTTATCTTGTGTGGTTATTATGGACTAAAAATGCAAGATTCATAATCACTTGATAACTACAAGGGTGATGAAGCACAAAGTGGCAATTAAACATTCTTTATCAATGGCATATGGTCATACTGCTCCAAAAAGAAAAAAAGATAAATAGTGGTAGATTGTGAGAATGAATACTGGAAAGATGAATAAGAAAGAGAGGCTCTCTCTTTAGTAACCAATTCATTATATAATCCAAAACTTTAGTTTTAAGGGAGAAAATATTTCATTGCTGTTTTCAACTTGAGGCAGATATTTATTAACATAATGGACATCCCAAATAACAATATTCAATTTTGCACAGAAGTAGAACATCCCCAAGGAACAGGTAAGCACACCCATAACACAGCAGAACAGCCAGCAGACAAACCTTCAGTAGATGCACACTGCTTCTCACTGCTGACAGATCCCTAAGATGACCTACATAGCTGTTATATCTGCTGAAGGAAGTGTCAAGTGGAAAGAATAACCTTGACACTGCAAAGATTGAAAATGCAAAAAATAAAGTGTTAGTAAAAAAAATTGCTCTGAGTTTGTGAGTATATTTTGCAATTTTTATCCCTTTACCTAGTGTCAAATGTTTCCCGATAGACTAAGGTGACAATGTAATTTCTAGGTAGCAGCCAGCTCTCATGTGTAAATTTAACAAGTTATGAATTTCTTCCTAAGAAACTCCACAATACCCCTTCAAACCCTAGCACAGTGTGAGTTCTGTCTGGGAGCTTGTAGGAGGACCTGATGTGCTCCCTCATTTTTGCATCAGTACAAAACTCCAAGCCAGGAAATATCCCTAATGCTTTTTTTTTATTATTATTGGAAAAATATTTCTATGCAGATTGACACACGAAGCTAAAAATTGCCTTTTCCTCCTTGGGGAGTGTTTGCTTTCACATTCTAACCTGTTCTTTGGAAGCTGAGATGGAATTTTCAGAGGAAGTTGCAAGTGGACAGACCCAATGGCTCTGACACGGAATTCTCTGGCACCATGGAGCTCAGAAGTGCATTTCTAACAATAAGCATGTAAAACATTTGTATGTCCCCTAGAAGGATTACTAAGAATCACAAGGAAAGCAGACAACACTAGTAAGCCAGACTGAAATATCTTCAAATCCTAGCTCAAAAGTAACTAACTAACACTCCTGGTGTTCCTGCATAAACTGATCAAACCCATAGAGGTATCTAAAATTAACTAAGCAACATAACTGTATGAGAACAATGAAGAAAGAAAGAAGAAAATACAATTCATTTTTCTTCATATTTATCAAATTTATTCCTCTTCTTGAATCTTCTCTTTCACATAAAAACCAATCCCAGTCTAAACTGTATGGTAATGACACCTTTGGACCCAAAAATTATTTTTCTTTTTTCTATGTTTTCTGATTCAGTTGTTCAAGCAGGTTACCAGCTGATAACACTCATGCTTGTGGGAGGCACAAGGAGACAGCATGAGGATGGGAATGGGAAATGGGAGTACAAAACCACCTCTTTCAAATGAAGTATCATTTTATACCTGCTGTAGTAGCTTACAAGGTCACAGTTTGAGTGCATCTAGCCATCATAACAACACACATGGGATGTTCTTAAATTTTCTGTTATATGCAGATCAAGTTTTGATGTTTTTCCAGCAGTTCAGTCTAACCTGAATTAAAGCCATTTATCTTGTTCTGTACTTAAAATCAAACATCTGTTTTAGTCAAACTACTAATTTAGACTCAGGAAACCTGAGATTTCTTGAATCCTGACAGAGTTATTGTCTGAATGCAAAAGTTAAATGTGATTTTTTTTTCTCATTAACCTTAACATGAAACAATTATGTGCACATGGATGGTTCTGTGGTTTAAAAGAGACAGAGACATCTCCTCCACTTGAGTGTTATGAGACAAGGTGCCAGCAAAGTATTCTGTGAATCTGTCCTCCCTGTTACATCAAGTCCTCTTTCTTTCTATTGCTTCAATAACATGTAAGAACAGTGCTCACCAGCTTCCTGTTGTTAAAATGAGTACATGACTGTGTTCATTCTGGTCCTTGGCTGATTTCTAATAGATTTTTGAAGCCTTGTTTTCTTGTAGTACCAAGTATTATTCCAGCCTTCAAAACACAGAGCTTTCACATGACCATGAACACTTGAGAATGATCATGTAACATCACAAGATGGTGAGTTTATAAAAATAGACTGAGAGAATTGTTTTACTGCTATTTTTTAGTGTTTATTCTGAGAACTGGTTGGGTATATCAAGCTGGTTGAATACAGATGACAGAACAGCTATTGTTTTAGCAACAATTAAAAATCAATACCAACGTCAACCCTTATTGTAACTAAACCACTGGCTAGGATACTTTTTTTAAAACATCAATCTTTAGATTCTCACACTGGGATGAGTTATATTTGAGAACTGGAATTTCCATACTAAGCTCCTAAGTCAGTGTAAAACTCTTTTAACTAGACCAGTTGTTTCATTTGTAAGGAGAATAAATATACCAGACACCACATTGTTATGGGTTAGTTTCCTTTTGCCTAAGAAGAAGAACAGCAATGATCAAATACATAATTCGTATAAGAGCAAAGAATAACTTTGAACATTTCTTCAAAGTCCAAATGAAACTATTCAGACAGATTCATCTGTTATGAAATAGCATGTTGTTTCACTAATTTTTAGATGCCAAGCCATTACTTGAATACAGAATCACAGAATCATAGAATGGCCAGGTTGGAAGGTACCTTAATGATCATCTAGTTCCAATACCCCTGCTGTTGACAAAGACATTTTTCACTAGACCAAGTTGCTCAGAGTCCTATCCAACCTGTCCTGGAACTTCCAGACATTGGGCACCCACAATTTCTCCATGCAACATATTCCAGTGTCTTACTATCCTCACAGTGAAGAATTTCTTCCTAATATCTAATATAAACCTGCTCTCAATTTGAAGCCACTCTCTCTCATTCTGTCAGTATATGCTGTTGTAAATAGTGTATCCCATCTTTCTTGTAGGCTCCCTTCAGGTACTGGAAGGCCACAATTAGGTTACACCAAATCCATCTCTTCTCCAGGCTGAACAAACCCAGTTCTCTCAGCCTTTCCTCATAGGAGAGGTGCTGCATCCTTCTAATCAGCTTGGCAGCCCTCCTCTGGCCTTACTGCTAAAGACTGATGTCCTTCCTGTGCTGGGAAAGCAGAAGGAAGTTCACAGTACCTCAAGCCTGTTCCCAGTTTTTAAGGGGCATGGTCAGGCATATCTTCATATTTTGAACAATACTGAATGCTGACACTTGTTCTTGATGCATGTGCCAAGCTAATGCAGCTGTCAAAGATGAACATATCCAAATTCTTCTCTCAGGATGAGAACAAGTCTTGCAAGCCATGAGCTCTAATGCAAGGCACGTCACCAACTCCTGTGTGATTAAAAAGCATGTCCTTTGGGCTCAGTTAAAATAGAAAGCAGCTCTAAGCTGAGCAAAATAGCTGGTGGGACAGACAGACCTGTCAGAAAAACTACATTTATTTGGAAATGAAAACTTTTCAAAAAAATATGTCCAATTTGACTCTATTTTGGGGGAGAACTGTCAAAACACATAATTTCTACATGCTTGTTTCAGTAACATGGAAAACACTGAAGTATTTTGTCTAGATATAGTGGAAATGCTATAAATTCTGTCATTAATCAATACCAAAAATTAATGTAATTATGACAATATACATATTTTATATTTTTAATTTCTGCCTTATTTCTTTAATTTTCCCTCGTTACAGGAGGGACATCAAAGTGTTCACATTCTTTGATGTTTTTACACTTGTTAAATTCTTTCAAAATTGCATTTTGTTGCAGAATTTTAACACTCACCTGCAAATAAACACAAGTGGGTTCTGAAAGAGAAATTTCACAAAGCATGACAGTTATTTTATATCTAGTTTTTGAGTTGGATGGATTCACAAATAAGGTGCTTTGTTTAAATATTTTCCACTGAGACCGTGCTTGGAGATCCTCAGATGCAAAATGCTGTGAAACGATAAAGCTGACCAAATACCCATGTACTTCAATAAATACCTGAAATACAGTAACATCTAGAACAGTTGTGTTCCATCAGAATTTCTCTGCAGGCATTATCTGTGATAATATCATAGTCTTTTTCTCAGCTATGCTATTTCCTACATCTGGATCACTCTTGCAGATGACAGCTGTCTGAACAAGTAAGTTTACTTTGTACAGCCTCCTGTAGCGCTTAGCACCATTAGTTTGGGAAAAAAAAAATCCCCCTTTTGGCAATCAATATGCTCTGTTTTATTAAATTTGTTCTCTAATCACAAGCACATTCTGTGCAGTTTAGGAAGGATAAAATATTTTACTACCTACCAAATAATTAAATGATTCTTATGACTTTCTGCTCTCATTTCATCGTTATTAGTATCCTCAGGCATAAAGATGGGAAGAAGGGAGGAAAAAAAACAGGTAGGGCTCTAAAAGAATCCTATGGGAAATAGTGAAAGTAAATGATTAAGTGATAGTCCTCGAATATCAATTTAATTTTTATTCAATAAGACATTTATCTATATCAGTTAATAACAAAAATATTAAAAAGCCATCTGCTGAGACTGGAAAATAAAATACTACATACCAATATCATGGTAATTACTTTTCAATTGCTATTTGCTAGTAATCAATTATTATTTAATATAAAATAATTGTTCTAGAGAAGTCTGGACTTTTATTTGCTTGTAAATAAATACCAGTTAAATATCAATTACATGAATTAATCTTTCCCCTGGCATTACACCACTTGTGGATAGCTCTGGTTTTGAGTAATTCCTTTAGGAATTCATGCAACAACAGGATTTTATGTGTTTTATTGTCTGCTTTGAAATTCTTTCTTAAGTGCTTTGGTTTGTGTTCAATGCTAGTAACTTCGTTTAGGGGTGCTACTTTGAAGGTACTTTACAGTTCTCCTGTCCCTTGTATTCTTTTAAAGAATAAAAAAATTTTGTCTCCTCAGTCTTCCCATGTTTTACCTGCTATCTCTTTTCTTCACTTTATGTTATTTCTTCTATTTCCTTTCTAGTGTCAGTCCTACATCCTATACAGTAATCCAGATGTGTTCAAACTAGAATTTTATAGCTCTATTTGTACTTAATCTATTAACAAGTTATATTAAGCTAGCCTTCCCTTTCAATATAGCAATGTATACAGTCTGAACATGGAGAACCTGAATTTTAGATTTGGTGCATTGCAACAATGCAAGCAGAAAAGTTTTGTGGGAACTCAAAAAAGGCAAACAAAAGACTTAGTAACAACTATTTCATGTTCTTCCATATATCTTACATAGAGGGAATTTTTTTTCTTTCCAGTTTTATGTGTAAAAATACCACCATTTAAACTCTACCACTGGCATTGTTAGTACCAAACATGAGGAGATGTATTAACTTTCAAAGTATCTCATCTTCAAAAATCTTTTGCAAGGCAGGTTTTGAGCTTTCTGCTTTATAGACACATATAAACACTTATCATCAATTCCTCAGCCATTGCTCCACTTACAGAGCTGAAGAAGTCACCATAAGGTTGGGAATTTTACCTCACTTGATCTACCATAGTCAAGTACAATCCTGAGATATATTTCAGTTTTCTTTCAGTGGGATAATACAAAACATCATAGAAGTGGTTTCAGGAAAAAGTACATATTAAAAAATAGACTAATTTTTATTCTGGATGGCTGGAAGCCACTGGTTTATCAAGGTAGAACTTTAAAATAGTAGGGATAAAGAAAAAAAAAAATAAGTTCTAAGGAAATATGGAAGCATAATGGAACAAATATACAAGAATCTAAGATGGTTCCAGCAATCCTTTTATTTCATGGTTCATTATTTAAGTTGGTTGTTCAGTTTTCACACTGATCAGTATCATTTAAAACAATGTTTGGATGTGGATAAAGATTTAATTTATATATTCTGGCTGCCCAGGCAGACAGGAAGCTTCACGTAATACGATTACTGAATTTTGATGGATCATATGGCTATAGGTTACAATACTGCATAACGTTAACCCATTTCCCAACAAAATCTGTCTGCAATAAGCTCTGCTGAACTAGCTGGATGCATTAGAACAGTAAATGACAGTACTATGACAGCTCTGCCTTAGCATAGTATTGCCCTGCAATGCTTTTTATATGCTTTATGAGGAGAAAATGTACTTTGTCATTTTCTCCCTTAAAAGTTAAAATACTAAAAGGATTCCTGAGAAGGTGAAGGGTTCCTCACTTTAAAGAAATATATTTAGAAGAAAGTAGTCCTTCCTGATACAAAGTGAACAATAATGAAGGTTTGACCATCTTCCTCTCTACCTGTGTAAAACTTCAGATGTCCACTGTAATTTAAGCTTTCACTGATATTCTTTTAAGTGGCATCAACGAGTTTGGTATTTTCTTCCAGAAAATGCCAAGGATCTTCATGTCTGAGAACATTCTTGGTGTGTCTCATATGAAAATGGTCCAAAGGATTCACAGGTTATCCAACAAGACACAGAAAAAAGACAGGCAAAAAAACTTTGCTCCAGCTTTAATTTCCTCAGCAGTTCAGACCACAGAAGAATGGGCTCGAGTGCTGCTGCACCCGAAGGAACAGAGCAGACCATGAAGCACCAGAGCTGAGATCCCCACAAGAGCACTAGCATGACGTGGGACCTGAGCTAGTATAGCCTAAGTAGAGCTGGACATCATGATATAGACCCTAATTATGTGACAATACAGTGTCAGGGCTGAGCTTTAATCTTCGGGTTCTGAGTCACAAAACAATGTCACAAATCCGTATTCTCACCTGCTGGCCCAGCCTGGAGGACCATCACTGTATTGATGTATCTGTGGCTACTTAAAATAAACCTGTGACAAAAAGAAAAGAGACAGTATTTTATAGGCAGAAAGACCTTTGTTCAGGAGAGCCATCTGTCACTGAGGCAAGAAGAATTTCTTTTTGTCTGACAGATTTTGGCAAAAGATTATCAACGCCAGGCAGTGACAAACAGGAATTGAGCTGTTGATAAATGGGATAGTTCAATGAAGCCATCACTCCTGAGTAATAACTTCTCATCTGTTTTTAAAATATAAAGAAAAGCCATCATACTGCAGCTAAAGTGATGTAAATCAAGAAACACGCAAAGGAAGTATTTCTTTACAAGTCACATGTACCTATCTAGTCTATTGGTACAGTCACTGAGACAAACCTGGATTGCCTAAAAAAAAAAAAAAAGTCTAGGTATTTGTTACAAATATTAATTGTATTTGTGAATATTGTCACCAGCAATGCTAAAGGATAGCCAAACTATATACATCAGGGATAGCATAAGGTCATAAAAATATCATGTTTAATTGACAAAGATTTAGAGAAAGGAAACTACCACATAAGTTCACAGTTATTTAATTTTACAAGGCAGTTGAAGCTTCTGAATGTCAGATAAAACTTATTCATAATTTTCAATTATCTCAGCAATCTTTGGTACTCTACTTTATAAAGCAGAATATCTTTTATCTAGAAGCAAGTCCCAGCACTGCCAATGGTTTGATGGTTTTCACCGTGTGAATAAGTTGCTGACCACTCTAAATTTATAGTGGTACCAAGCCACTGTGGTTAAATGCAGATTCTTTTCTACTGAGCTGAAGAAGGCTTGCAACTGTGTTTTCATTCAGTTCTATTGTCATCATGAGCTGATCATAGATCTCAGTTCAGCATCTGAAAAGACACATATTTAAAGGCTTTCAGACATGTGCTTAGCATTTGTATCTTTTACATATGTAACTGAGAGTGGACCTAGCATGCAGACTCCTTCTGTATTAATATCTGCTCTGACTGGATGCCTCAGTTTTAATGAACTTCTTCAGATTTTACCTGCTCATTTCTCCTTACCTCAGCATTTTTTCTTTTCACAAAAGCTCCATCTTTTGGGTGTGTTCATTAAGTCAGTTATTATTTCCTTATTTTCGACCAAAGGGGTAAAAATAAAACCAGATGTGATCTGAGTCCATCAGTTTCAATATCCTAATGATCAGAATCTTCCAAAATATGTTTGAGATGCTCCTATTTTAAGTAGGGTATGGGACAGTCTTCCAGGGACAAGTCTTCTTCAAACATCCAGTAGATTACAAAAAATAAAAAAAAAAAGTTAATCCTAAATGATGATATTTCCAAATGGGATACATAAACTGCTACGGTTCAAAGGTTCACAACCCTTGATTATGTACCAAAGATACTGATTTAATTTTTGGTTTCACTACCTTCTTCATTCTATGTCTCACAAAGAAAATATTTCTTTTTACTAAGCTGAATCCATTAAATTTATTTGCTTTGCTTGGGTTTTGGCTCAGCAGAAAGCAGCCCTACCCAGCAGAATATGTCACAGCCCCATTAAAAATAAATAAATAATAAATTGCCTTTTGTCTTAAAACAGAGGTAGTCACATATTCAAAGATCTAAATCACAAGAAAAATATACGTCCTCATCAGTACAACAGCTTCAAAATCACTTTCAAACATACATAATGTTTTTATGTTCAGGCTACTAGTTGCCCTAAAGGAAAGAAAAAAAATAAAGTAAAACTAACAGAGTTCATTTATTAATGTTAATCAAGTTCACCTGAGGTCATTAAGGTGCTGTGAAGAGCATGATTTACTCTCTGTGAGAAAAGTTGCTCAATATAAAAAATATTTTTAGAGATCAGGTCCTTTGCTTTACATATTTTCTTGAGTATTTATGTCTGTGCATGGCTAGTAAACAGTTATATTTGTGACCTGTAGAATAGTTAATGCTATAGAGGAAGGGAAAATGACATGACTGACTTCTCCCCTCTCAGCTACTTTAACTGGTCTTAGCAATTGCATGGTGTTGAGGCTGGTAGCAAACAGAAAGGTGGGGAGGGAGCCATGCTTCTGAAAGGCTTTAATTGGCAGGCAAAACTACATGAATCCTCTTAGCCCCTCATAAAAATACAAACTGCTCTTGCTAGCACATCACATCTGTTGCTCAGGTATGGTAGTCCTCCTTCTGCTGCTGCATTTAAGTAACAGTGAGCTATATGTAGTATTAGCAATCAACAAAGGCTCAGAATTTTGTCTGTGAGAACTCTTATAGAGTTAGGGCCAATTCTTCAGTGTAGAGTGCTTGATGTTGCAGTAAAGAGGGGGATTGCAGCAAATAAAGGGAAAGGGGACCAATGAGATGATCATCCTCTTTACAAAACATTAAAAACAAACAAGCAAAAGAGCAGTGGTCCAGAATTCTATAAAAAGTTGACTATGCTGCTAAAAACAAAGAGCAGAAGTGAAACTTGTGCTGTAAGTCCCCTTTGGATGTTCTGTTGGTCAACTGTGGTGCTGTGCATAGTATGAGACGTTACATCGAGGTTTGAGATATATTGGAGAGGAGCAGTATAAAAGAGAAATATGTTCTACCAAATAGTCTGGGTCTCAGTAAAATGAAAGCAAAATGTATGCAGCATCATGTGTCTTAAGACCATAATATGGCTATGTGGTTACCAGAACCCTAACCATAGGAGTATCCCTTACCCTAGGCGTAACCCTGACCTTAGGCAGAGTAATAAAAGCAGCCTTGGGTTAAGGCTGGTTCAAAGGAGAAAGCTGTGGAGGGAGCTATGTTGTGGCAGTTCTGTGTTCCTCTTGGCATGCCTTTTGTGTGTGCAGTGTGCCTAGAGCTCTGGACTTTGTGTTTTTCAGAACCCTAATCCAAGGCCTATCCCGAACCCTAAGCATAACCCAAACCCTAGCTGAGGGAGAAAAAAGTGCATGGGGGTGAGGCTGGTAGCAAGCAAAAATGTGGGGAGGGAGCCATGTTGTAGCACTTCTGTGTTCCCCTTGGCATGCCTTTTGAAGCTGCAGTGGGCTTGGAGCTCTGGGCTTTGTAGTTTTCTAAAACCTAGCTCTAGGCTCCAAGCCCACTGCAGCTGCAAAAGGCATGC
>VZRH01003214.1:1028575-1085080 GCA_013397555.1 Urocynchramus pylzowi
GTTCTGAAAACCACAAAGCCCAGAGCTGCAAGCACACTGCAGCTGCAAAAGCTGTGCCAAGGGGAGCACAGAACTGCCACAACATGGCTCCCTTTTTACCTTTCTGTTTGCCACCCATCTCAACCCCATGCACCTTTTACTCCCTCACCAAGGGTTAGGATTGCAACTAGGCTTCAGGTTACGCCTAGGTTTAGGGTTCTGAAAACCACAAAGCAAACAATCAAGCAAAAACTTGATGAGGGACGCATGTTGTGGCAGTTCTGTGTTCCCCTTGGCACAGCTTTTGCAGCTGCAGTGTGCTTGGAGCTCTGGGCTTTGTGGTTTTCAGAAACCTACCCCTAGGCATAACCCTAACCTGAGTCAGAGCAGTAAAAGCAGCCTTGGGCTAAAGATAGTTAAAAGGAAAAAAGCTGTGGGGGAAGCCATGTTTCTGCAGTTCTGGGTTTTCCTTGGCATGCCTTTTGCAGCTGCTGTGTGTTTAGAGCTCTGGGCTTGTGGTTTCCCGAGCGCTAACCATAAGCATAACTCTAACTCTTGGTGAAGATGTAAAAGGTGCATGGGGGTGAGATAGTTAAAAGGAAAAAAGCTGTGGGGGAAGCCATGTTTTGGCAGTACTCTGTACTCCTTGGCATGCTATTTGTAGCTACAGTGTGCTTGGAGGTTTTAGCTTTATGGTTTTCAGAACCCTAACCCTTGGTATAACCCTAACCCCAGGTAGAGCAGTAAAAACACATTTTGCTAAAGCTGGTTCAAAGGACAAAGCTGTGGTGGAAGCCACGGTTTGGCAGTTCTGTGTTCCCCTTGGCATGCCTTTTGCAGCTGCAGGGGGCTTGGAGCTCTGGGCTCTGTGGTTTTCAGAACCCTAACCCTTGGTATAACCCTAACCCCAGGTAGAGCAGTAAAAACACATTTTGCTAAAGCTGGTTCAAAGGAGAAAGCTGTGGAGGAGGCCATTTTTTGGCAGTTCTGCATTCCTTTTGGCATGCCTTTTGCAGCTGCACTGTACTTGCAGCTCTGGGCTTTGAGGTTTTTGGAACCCTAACTCTTGGCTCAACCCTAACCCATGCTAGTAAACGTTGCCTTGGGCTAAGGCTGGTTCAAAGGAGAAAGCTGTGGAGGAGGCCATTTTTTGGCAGTTCTGCATTCCTTTTGGCATGCCTTTTGCAGCTGCAGTGTGCTTGGAGCTCTGGGCTCTGTGGTTTTCAGAACCCTAATCCTAGGCGTAACCCTAACCCTAGGCGTGACCCTAACTCTAGCTGAGTGAGTAGAAGTGCTTGGGGGTGAGGCTGGTAGCAAGCAGAAAGTTGGATAGGGAGCCATGTTGTGGCAGTTCTGTGCTATCCTTGGCATGACTTTTGCATCTGCAGTGTGCTTGGAGCTCTGGGCTTTGTGGTTTTCAGAACCCTAACCCTAGGCGTAACCCCAGCCCTAGGCAGAGCAGCAAAAGCAGCCTTGGGTTAAGGCTGGTTCAAAGGAGAAAACTGTGGAGGGAGCTATGTTGTGGCAGTTCTGTGTTCCCCTTGGCATGCTTTTTGGGTATGCAGTGTGCCTAGAGCTCTGGACTTTGTGTTTTTTAGAACCCTAATCCAAGGCCTATCCCTAACCCTAAGCATAACCCAAACCCTAGGTTTTCCAGAGTCCAGTGGAAAGCAGTTCCCATGAATAACAGCTATCCCCATTCCCAGGATTGCCTGAGAACCAAGTATTTATGGTAGTTAACTGAATAGCAATTGGGAGGCAATAGGTTTAGTTCTGCTCAAGTCTCTGAGCAGCTCAGCTTGCTGTGCATACAGAAGATAACACTGCCTGCTGAGCAGGGACCTGGATGACTTGCTGCTTTTAATGCTCATTTTACCTGGGGTTACTTCAGGCTTTCAAAATAGCTTCCAATTTTTGTTCACTTACAAGGGCTGCCTGATTTTATGAAAAGGTACTATAAACATAAGGTATTACCCCTTAAAGGACACAATATGATTTATCTAGCTGCCTCACCTATTATATCTAATATAGCTGTTTGTTTTGTAGTAGTTATAATCTGACAGTGATTTGCTTCAAAAGAGAGACGGAGAGTGTATGACTTGCTGCTGATACCACAACATTTTGCACAAATCAGTGCAGAAAGAGCAGCTTCCTGGGGGATTCCCTGCAGGCTTCACCTCCCATCCATGCAGTCTCTGCAGTCCCACACCAGCTGAGATGCCTGCCAAGTGCCAGGGGGACTCTCCCATTCAGGATTCCGCTTGCCACCTTGCTCTGGCCTGCAGCCATGTGTTTGCTGCACGAGCAGGCGAGAGGCTGGACTTACCTGGGGCCAGGCCTCGCAAGGCCTCGCTCCACAAGGGGATAATAGGATAATATCAGCAGCCTTCCCCAGGCAAAGGCAGGCATCTTCATCCACCCTGGCTGCCTACAGGGTCAGCCTTTACCTGTACAGCTCAGATAGGAATTTGGCAAATGACTGGGCACTAAACTTTCTGCTTCTGTGTGTAGGACACCAGAGCCACAGGAACCACTCAACCCTTCTTGACTCTTTGTGGCTGAATAAAACCTGTGAAGAGTTTGGCAGATGCTAATGCACTATCCTAACAAGCTAATGGAACAAGCTTCAGAACCAGTTTAAATCTGAGTCAAAACAAGGCACCTTCCCATTACTACCACTCAATACTTTCTACCCACAGAACAAAAGCCAACACAAAACACTGTCTAGCAAGCCTGTCCATTCCCAGGCATGGACTTTGGCTGCTGAAGGAGAGCTTTGAATGAAATTGAAAAAGGATGATTACAGGTTGACCAAAATGGCCTGTTTCCATGCGTACCATCAAGTTAGGGAATTGTAAAACACCTGCTTGCTGCTTGAAAATGTATAAAAATGTTCTTTGGAGGGTTAAAAGAAAATGAGTTTCAACAGATATACTGCTATCATTTAAAAATTACATTTCCATGCCTATGTCTGCAGCATGGGAGTCTGAGCTGCCAGAGCTTAATATCTGTTCAGCGAGGTAGCCTGGTCCAAGCAGAGCACAGCAATAACACAGGGCTTGGTCTGCCAGGAACCAAAAGGGCTTCCTAGAATTGCTGACCCCCCACATCACTTCTGTGTTTTTCCTCCTTGCAGGAAGCATAAATGCTGCACCCTCAGCCTATCAAGGATTTTTGTCAGCTGGTCTTTTAAATTACAGGATGACCCTGGTAAAACAGGATTTTAATAAAATGTGCTTTTTCATGTAAATAGCTGAGAACTAGAATAATATTGGACACATTCAGAAAGACTAGAGATTCGTATTAATATGAAGAGGCTGAAATAGCTATGTAATACCAGTAGTTTTAGACTCTGCCAGCTTACAGCTATAAATATTTGGGGTTGTATGTTCCTTTTTATATATTTCATCTTACCCAGGAAACAAAGATACAGTACTGGGAACAATTGTGGTTTTTCTACTAATCTTTGATCTGTGGTAATACAGGTGTGCAGAGGAACCTAGCTGTATCTGTATCTGTATTGCAGGCACCGCCCAGTGACTTATCAGATTGTTCCCCAAACAGACATGCTTCAAGAAGGACAGATCTTAACTTCCAGGAAGGAGGCAAAAGGATACTGAATTTAATGTTTCAATCGAAGACACATTTTTGTATTAGTAATTTTTAATTAAGCTGACCAAGTCCTGAGAAATTACTAAATAGGAACTGCAAAACTTCCTTTTCCAAAAAAAACTAAACCAAACAAACAACACAAAGCAAAACCCCAAAATAAATTTTAAAAAACCCTAATACATAATTATAAGTCAAAATCAGACTTTCCATGAAAACTAAGATGAGGAAAATCCTGGGTCAAGAAATGATGAGGAAAATCCCTACCAGTTGGTCTTTGACTTAGGCATGTACTTTGGGCTTTAAGTCATATCTTCAAGGCCCTACTTTCCTAAACATAGCTGACAGGGATTTTGAAATGCCAAGTATGCATGACCTTTCTTTCCCATCAAAATGTGTACAAACTGCCATCTTAATATGATATTTGAGGCTCCAAAACTGTGACAAAGCTTTTGCAGCTAGGCTGATATTTTTAAAAGTCCAAGAAATTATGCAGAATCCTACATGGATTAAAAAAAAAATAATTAAAGATCCAACAAAATATAGTTTCTAAATCTGGATAACAGATTTGTTGTAGGTACTTAAGATCATATGTTTTTTGTTAACTGGTATTAAGTTTTGGCAGGGAAAGGAGAAGCAGTCCTGGAAACTGTATCTTTGAGTCCCTCAAATTCACAAAAATGCACAGCAATTCACAAATGCACAAAAATTCACAAATGCATGAAAAAATAGGGGCAGGGGCATTGAGAAATAAATGTTTATTAAACAGAGCTTGCTGGAGGTGGATACTGAGAAGAAGAATGAGATTCAAGGACTTGAAAGCTTCTGTGCTCCTACTCGAAATCAATGACAGAGCTGCAAAGAGATTTCAGGCACCTCTCCTCTCCATTACTGGCACTAATGCCAGACTCATTCACTCCTAACCAAAAATGCTGCCTGAAAAGCTTGTGCTTCAGTGAGTCTGAAATTCGCTTCTTCACAAACTACATCAGACTGTGGGACTGCAGTTATTTTATTAAGAGTGAATGTGCTCTGCACAGGTGAAAAGAGCAGCAGCTGATTCTATTAGTTATGCAGCTGGCTCAGAGGATTCACTGATAAGAGATGCAGACTGGTTTTTACTCATTTGCAGAGCACTTCTTTTTCCTTAAGCTGACCAGAAAATTGCAGGATTTGAGATGCCTACTAAAAAGAGTCAAATCCATTATTACTGAGGCATATACACACAATAAAAGCTAAAATTACAGTCTTCATGTTTAAACATCTGGTCACAACCCAGGAGGGATATATCCCCACTGGCTATGAAAAAAAAAAAAATCTTAAATAAGTATAAATTAATTGCCTATAGTAATATGGAACCTTTGTAATCATTTATGTTCAATCATATGAGTGAGTATTCATTAAACTGTGTTTTCAGACATTTACAGAGATTATTTAACACATACATTACCAAAATTATTAGCTTCAAATTGGACAAACACCCTGCCCACTGTCATTTTATTCTACTCAGTGTCACTGAATCAAGGAAATAGATAATCTATTCACATGACAGGAGGAGGAGATACACAGATTGGGCTTCTGTATCTGTTTTTCCTCACCTGAGAGTACACTCTACATCTACCAATACTTAATGGGTTACTACCTTGCCCTTTTCCAGCACACAAGATGCACTGGGTTTTTAGACCTGTCGTGTGCCTTTTTTGTGTCTTCCAGAGATTTTAGTACCTGACTCAGGAGGGAAAAAAAATAAAGGAACATTCTGGTATTCTTCTTATTCTACTTCAGATTTTTATTTCTGCTTTTATCTCCTTAGTCCCTGCCAACTTCTGCCATGTTACATTTGCAGAAAAGTGCAGATGAGAACCCACACTGGAATGGAAGGGGGGAGGTTACAGGGAGGGAATACCAGCAATGCAGTCGATTGAGGGGCTTCAAGGAAATCAGAGTGACAAAGATTTATTCATGCTTCTGCCAAGCATAGGACACTAGAAATTATATTTCTCCTGTGTTTTCTGTTTACCACTACATCATTGATCAATGTAGGGGTAAATCATCATCATTAGCCCTTTGCTATTTTCAACTCCCTAACCATCAGGAATCAAGTCATCTTGTTGACAAACTTGCTACAGAAACTGAAAGCCCTGGGCATCAGCAGAGAATGTTTTAAAGGTTCAGACCAGTATAAGGTGATACAAATTCAGCTACCAACCAAAACTGAGAAATACCCAACTGCTTTGAATTAGTTACAATGCTTTACACATCTTACCTAAAAGAGCTTGCAGAAAGATTTAAGATAGCTTGAATGTCTCCATCAATGATAGTTAGTAGTAAGATGTCCAGAAATGAAAATCAGTCTGTTATGTAATAAGCCTTAAACCAAATACATCCATATAAATCACAGAATCAGAATAAGCTGAGTTGGAAGGGATCCACAAGGATCATTGAGTCCAACTCCTGGCCCTGCACAGGACCCCCCTAAGACTCCCACCATGTGCCTGAGAGCAGTGTTCAAATGTTTCTTGAACTCTATCAGGCTTGGTGCTGTGACCACTTCCCTGGGGAGCCTGTTACAGTGCCCAACCACCCTCTGGGTGAAGAACCTTTCCCTGATACCCAACATAAACCACCCATGACACAACTTCAGGCCATTCCCTTGGTCCTGTGACTGCCCCTCTGCTTCCCCTCATGAAGAAATTGTAGTTGTGATGGGGTCTTCTCTCAGTCTCCTCCTCTCCAGGCTGAATAGACCAAGTGACCTCAACTGCTTCCCCTCAAGGCCCTTCACTGTCTTCGTTGCCCTCCTTTGGATGCTTTCTAAAAATAAAGAATAGCTAACCATTTTTAAAAGAGAGAAAGAGAGATTTTTTTTAATGTGCCTACAAGCAAAATGTGATCATGGCAGAAACAGAATGCAAGCTGCAACATGGTGGATTACAAAAATAAAAATGAATCCTAGCACTTGAGATTTTCAAACAAATTATATGCGGAAAATATGGATCCAGTGGGCAGTTTCTTACAGTGAATGGTCTTTCATTAGTAATGGCAAATAGAAGCAGAAAGCGTCAGGAAAGAAATCTGAACAAAATACCTTTCAACCACAAAAATGGAGAAACACTTGCTCAAAGTACAGATATGTAATTGTTGTGCATGACAGTGTTTAGTATGATTGGGCAACATTGGGTCATAGCCACATATGAGTCTTTGAAATCCCAGGGTAGTTTACCCTTGTATGCTATGAAATAAATGTGAGAGAAGCTTCAAAGTAGTTCTAGGGTAGCCTAGTGTGGGATCTCCAATAAATATAGGAAACAATATAAAAGAATCACCTAACTATTAATCTCCTAGTTTGGGTTTGTTCCTAGTTTAGAATTGCTGTAAACCTATCTGGAATATCTGGGACATAGTGCAACTTTGTATGGATATTATCATCCCTGTAAAAACAATTTATGAATAAAACAATTACAGAATCACAGAATCATTTGGGTTGGAAAGGACCTCTAAGACCATTGAGTTCAGCCTTTGACTGACTACTACCCTGTAAACTAGACAAAGCACTAAGTGCCACTTCCAGTTGTTTCTTGAACACTTCCAGGGATGGTGACTCTACCACTTCCCTGGCCAGCCCATTTCAGTGTTTAACAGCTCTTCCCATGACAAAATTCTTCCTGCTGTCCTATCTGAGCCTTTCCTGGCACTATATCCTCTTGTCCTGTCACTGGTTGCCTGGGAGAAGAGGACAACCCTCACCTGGCCATAACCTCCTTTCAGGCAGTTGTAGGAAGTGATAAGGTCTCCCCTGATCCCCTTCTTCTCTGGGCTAAACAACTCCAGCTCCCCCAGCTGCTCCTTATGTGACTTACTCTCTAGATCCTTCACCAGCTCTGTTGCCCTTCTCTGGACACATTGCAGTATCTCAATGTCTTTCCTGCAGTGAAAAACACAAAACTGAATACAGGATTTTCTTACTAGTCTAATACTTCCACATTTTGCTTTATAAGGTTTAGAATATACTTCCACTTTAGAGACATGGATATAAGGATGGTTCTAAGAAAAAATTGTGGCTGTTAATGACAAATCAACCTACAACCTTCTTCTGCCTTCCCTGAAATATATGCCAGAAGATAAAAAAAAAAAAAAAAAACAAAAAAAAAAAAAAAAAAAAAAACCCAAAAAAAAAAAAAAAAAAAAAAAAAAAAAAAAAAAAAAAAAAAAAAAAAACCCAAAAAAAAAAAAAAAAAAAAAAACAACGAAGGTAATCCACTAGTTCTTTGTGAAAAAACACTGCAGGCAGCCTCAACACCAATAATAATTCCCTTTTACCAAGTTAATACATCAAATTCACCTGTGATATTCACATCATCAGAATAAATAGCAGAATAAATTTTAGAACTCAAGAAGAAGCCCACCAGAGCACAATTTCATCATTTCTTGAAGATGTCTTAGGAGCGGCTCACTGCTTATGTATCTGTCAAACAATGAAAATTGTTACGAGGAATGCAAAAATCCAAATGGATTCTCTGGGTTTGCTTTGCATCAGGGAACACTGAGTTAGCAGAGGGCATGTATGGAGTGCCACAACTCAGGCAAAAGCATAAACTTAAACCTTCAGTTCATTTGGTAAACATGCTGCCCTACATTTGGACTTGAAATAAAGAGCCCAAATCCCAATCAACCGCATCATGTGGCAGGGAGAGAGATAAAAGCACCACACTACAGCTAATGAAAGTTCCTACTTGCTGAGACACTGAGTACATTTAATCCTCAAGCCAAATAATTCACCTGTGAATAACAGAATGTTGACAGGATATAGATTTGAATTTCAAAAAGGATACAGGGCAAAAAAGTCACTTGTGCCAGAGCTGCTGGTGTGGTTGTGCTGTGTATTCATTTTTCCAGAATGATGCTTTGTGCCAACCCACACACAGCCTTGCCATGTTTGGTCCAAGGAACCTAGTAAAACAGGACCTACTGAATGTACTGTAATGACAAAACAGTCTCTCCACATGCCAGGGTGTTTGGTTCTTTCTGGTCTCTAGCTAAAGGCAAGGGACTATTGCATTAACCACTCACTAAAAGGCCAAGTGCAAACCTGATTTTCCATAGGTTTAGATTTCATTAAAAAAAAAAAAAAAAATTTACAAAAACCACTGATTACCTTTGCCATAGGCTGGCTGATTTTAGCCTACCTTTAATTCATAGTTACTATAACTATCCTCCTTTTACCTTTTTTTTTTTTTCCTTTTTTGTATTACCATTGTTTGTCATCTGGCTAGCAATTATTAAAAAATTTATATATAACAATAGCATTGGGGAAGCATTTTGCATATTCTATAACACTCTAAAATAAGACATCAAGAGTTGACAAGGGCCTGACATTAATGTCTGCTAATTCTTCACCGAACAGCAAGAGGCTGCTCTCTTTAGAAACAGAGTTTGAGAACTGCTTTGTCAGTGAACTCATTTTTTCAAGGACAATGGATTATATCTTCACTTACAAAACAGAATACATATAAAAAAATCTGGCGTGGACTTTCAACGTGCAGTTTGAGCTATATAACTACTGAAATCCATAAATATGAGGTTATATATCTATTTATTTAATTACAGCCAATAAGGCACCACTACTTCTAAGCTTAAAGAGTGATGTGATAGTTTGAAAAATTGCTCTGAAAACAGGTTTCCATTGTCTCACAATAATTCAATTTCAAATATTTTCCTGCAACCAAGAAAGATACTTTGCCCCTTCAATTTATCTAAGAATATGAAAAATGAATTGTTTCTAGCACATCAATCCATGCCTGAAAAACAAATCAAACAAAAGTAATGCAACAAATTGAAAGGAATCAGGCATGTTTTCTGTGTCTGCACTCTTTTCACAAGGCTACCATGAATAACTCTGGCTACCCAAAACACTTGAACTGAGATTGAGCAGGTTGTGCAGAATCCCAGCAGGTAAGAAAGGATTTGAATGCTGCACATCTTCTGATGGGGATATGGTCCATATCACATTCCCCAAAACTAAACCAATGAACTACAAAACATTACATTTAACTGTCTAAAGTTAAATACTGAAATACATGTTTTGACAGTTGCCCTTTTCAGAGCTGCTGCAGTTATAAGCTTAGTGGAAGGATGTCTGTAATCTACATTCAATTTTGTGTTGAGTGCAGGCCCTTAAAACTCAGATAAAATATCTTCAACTTCTAATTATGGAGTAAAATGACTAATTTAAAACATGTAAATCTGAGATTTTTGGCTTGAGCCTACCTATGTACTTCTGCTTGAGCCTACCTATGTACTTCTGACTGCTTCTTCCACTTCAGTAACTCACAAAGTATTTAGTCTGAATTTGTTTTAGGTCAGATTCCCAACTGAAATTTTAGCAAATTGCAAGGTGGGGAATATGACCAGATACAGTTTGTTCTGTGCCGAGTCCAAAATATTTTTTTCCACTGTCTGTCTGAAATTTTTCAGTAGTGTTGCAACATAAGTCCAGTGGCTTTTCTGTAAATCCATACAGAATATTTTTAAGTCTTTTTTAGATCTCCTACAAGTTCAGCTGAATTTTTCTGAATGCTTCTGTGTACAGCATTTTATGAAGCATCTCCTTAGAGGACATTTCTAAAATCCCACTAGTTCCCACAAAATTAATTCCATGATACCCGTATGATTTAAAGGTAACATACTGAGAAAATGTGGGACATGAAAAAATATGCTCAATTACAGTATTTAGATGAAGTTTAATGCATAGACCATGGTTAAAAGAAAGCTTAAGGATTTTCATTTAATCTGTAAAAGTACTGATATGTGCCTTCAGTATTACAAAAAGCAGCTGAAGCCTTCCAGCCAAATAATCGAGTGAAACCCAGTTGCAAGCAAATTCAAAGATGCCTGGTGTGAAGGGATTGTATGACCTGCAAGAACACTTATGCAGGTATATTTTCTTCCAGAACAATAAAAAACCATTGTTGCGCTGTTCTTTGGATTGGAACAAGACCCAAAGCTGCCAGGAAAAATTCCCACATTCCCTAAGGAGACTGTTCGTCTTCCAAAAGAAAGCAAGTTGTTTTTCTATAGGGTCCTTTTCAATGATCAGAAACTTTTCTACTTCTGGAAAGGAACAGAGGATGAAAAACTCTGCATGTTTCTTTCTTTCTATCAATATTCTTTGCACAATCTCTTATAACCCCCAAGCTATCGAATACATTAATTAAATAAGCCAAGCTATAGAATAACTTAATGTAGCAGGGGGATATTTTTTAACTTGTGATACACCACACAAAATGCATCTCAAGCTTTACAATGATTTAGTTGTCACAAGAATCTTCCTCTTAAAATGTTTTGTGTGAAATGAAGATCCCTATTATTCTAGTCAACTTCTTCAAGGCTTCTTAAACTCTGACATACACAATATCTGACCTTTGGAAATTTTCTATTTATTTTCCATCTGCTGGGCTCTCAACAAGAGCTCAGTGGTCATTGGAAGCACTTACTGTCATTTTGGTGTGTCTGTACACTCACATGTGGTGCTTGTCTCTAGGCACAGATTGGTCAGGGGAGGAGCCAGACCTAAGATTCAAGACTCCTCCAGATTCAAGATATCCAGAGAAAAATGCACTTTATTTCTATGATGACATTATTACTGTATTATAAGGCAGTAAAGTTCCCTGCAATGGCAGAGAAAGCGCTGAAACCATTAATAGATCTTTTCTATCTCCTACATCTATGTAAGTGGAACAGAAAAAAATCTGAAATAGCTTAGGGAATACTGCAATATTTAGTGGTTACTTCTTTTTTTTTTTTTTTTTTTTTTTTCCAAGGAAATGAAATTTTTTAATGCTTCTTAATTCTGTTGAATTTATTCTGTTTATNAGGTATATTTGTAATATTTATTGTTTTTTTTTTTTTTTTTTTTTTTTTTTTTTCCCAAGGAAAGCATTAGAATTTGCTGGTTGTCAGGCTAAATCCCAAAAGGATCTTCAATGTGCTTTGTGAAGAATTTTGATTGGATCCAGTTTGCTGCAATATTTAACTTATTTGAAACCAAGAAGATGAGGATAGAGTACTTAATCTCAGAAGAAAAACTGACCAGCCATTGATCAGTGAAGTTGTAGCCACATTGTCTCTCTGTATTCCCCATCCATAACCACTTCTGACCACAATATCCCCCTGTACCCAGGAGTTGCTATACTTCATGTTGTACCTTGCACAGTGAATTCCCAACCAAATGCAAAGCATTATTTTTTAAAGACCTACAAAAAGAGAGACCAAATGAAAAGTAAGATTGACGAAAAATTCAGAGGCCTTTTGCTTTTAAAATTGAAGAGTTGGATTTTTTTTTTCTTTTCTTAGGAAAATGGAAAAATAATGCAAATTCTGAAAAAGCTGTCAAAAGAGCATCCAGAGGCCATAATGCTTCACATGCTCATGAGTATGTAATGATCCTTCTTTCCAAGGACTTGAGATTGAGCCCTGAAGCTACAACACTTTGCACAGTGTCTTTTTTTTTTTTTTAATTTTATTCTGTCTCTTTTATTAGTGATAGCTGCAGGCAAGATTTTTTTTTCCCTCACTCATTTGGTTCAGTTGTGTCACACGTCATGGTTAGCTTCTTTAATGGAGTGTTTGCAGATGAGGTTGTAAAAATCATTAGCCACGGTTGGCAGATGCTAGGTACTGCTAGGATGCTGTTCCAATCACTCCTTTTCTTTAATTAAAATTCTAAATAAATCATGAGGTTTTGCAAACACAAGCCAACAGTAGTTGCATAAGATGAAAGCTGTGCTGACTGCTGGCAGTCTTGATGCAGCTCTTTAGCCTCTATTTCTTCCATGTTTTGTTTTGCTGTTTTTTGGTGGTTTGGGTTTTTTTCCCTTGGCCATCACACAAAATCCCCATATGCACTTCTTCAGTGCTTAAAAATCATTATTGCTGGAGATCAATACCAAGAAAACATCTGCGGCTCTTCTTGGAGTACAAACAAATTTACTCAGGGTTTGTTTTAGTCTGCTTTGTTTTTTTACAATAAATGCAACTAAAACTTCATGTAAAGAGCAAAGGAAATATTCTATATTCAGTAGCCTATTGTTTTTTTTGTGATATTCTTGTAAACATACATGTGAGATCATTAAATATTCAGAGCAGAGAATATTTATTTGCCATGAAACCTGAATAAATTGAATCTTTTGCTCCTTGTTTCTATGGGAACAAGTTCTATTGAATAAACAGTCATTGAATAATATTTTATTATTTTAATTATATTAATTATAATTCAATATGTCACATTAAAATAATTTCCATAGTAATAAGAAATTTTAATAGTGGTGCAAACTTAAAAAAATAGGCTAGTTGAGTTTAAAGTAATTTATGAAGCCTGTAATTTTTAGTTTCCATTGTCACAAGAGCTAATTACTAGTTACTAGATACAAATGTTTGCATTTGAATTCTTAATGGGGTGATGTTTTATTAAGAAAAGATATAAAATAACCATGATGAAAAGACTAAAAGTTGTAGAAAAATAATTTTAGTGAAGCAAGCGGTCACTAGGGAGCTTTTCTCGGCCACAAAATCCCTGCATTTTCCCATTGTCCATATAACCATTATCTTTTTTTCTTCTTTATCTTTTGCTAAAGTGGCTGACAAACATCCCAAATTCGAGTTTTAACACAAGTTAAAAGAAGACAGGTTATCCTCTTATGTCTACATAAAATCAATGGAGTCCCTCACAGGACACCTCAGAATGATCCACATGAAGAAATGGGCTCCTAAACAACACTATGATGGAATAGTAAAATTATTTTGAAGTGAATACAGCAGTGTTTAATCAAAAATAAATGTGGGTTAAACTCAGTTAACCAATATAAAGAAGAGCAAAACCAACAAGAACAACAAACCAAAACCGAAACAAAACAAAGGCATTTAAGTGGAGGCATGCATAAGCAACATTATGGAGGAATTAAATATAAAATGTTAACTGTCCTTTTTTTTCTTCCTGTTATTACACTGGTGCTGATCATCATATTGCTTTTGTCATCACACCTAACTGCTCATACACAAAATATCAAAAGTCAGGAATTATTTTTTTTTAATGAAAATCAGTTGTAGACACACTGACGATTACCAGCCTTTTCTTAATTATACTGCAGCAATGTCAGAACCTGTTTTTCTTGGATTCCTTTTCATATTAGAATTTTCTTGAATTCCTTTTCAAGTTTGCTAAATCACGATGTCAATATAAATTAGAGATTAAATGATGATTCAGAAAGAGAATCAAATTCCTGCACAATATGCAACTGTTTTATTAAAATAGCAAAGGGAAATCTGAAAATGCTGTGGAAAGAATAATGTGTTATCACTTTATGAAAGGCAACTATTTAAGCATTCTCATAACTGCATCTGTTTAGAAAACACTGAGCAGCAAAGTTCTGTTCACAGTGTCATAGAACAGTTTGGGTTGGAAGGGACCTTTGAAGGTCACCTAATCCAGCCTCCCTGCAATGAGCAGGGACATCTTCAAAAAAAAGGTCAGGTTGCTTAGAGCCCTCTTCAAGATGACCTTGAATATTTCCTTTCATGGTCTCCAGGGGTAAGACTTATGATCATAGAAATAGAAATTTACTTTCAGATTCTTCATCGGCCATGACTCATGAACCTGTCACAATCGATCATCTACATCAGAAATATTTCAATAAGTTTTAAAAAGGCATTGCAGAGTTTTTCATTTAACAGATGGAATATCTAATTAATTTGAATAATGGTTTTATAACTGCAGGGTGCTAAGGAATCAGAAATCATTTTTATCTCTTACTAAAAAGAAATTATTCACTATCCATAAATATTTAAAATATACATACTGGAAAATGCAATATGCTGCATTTGGCAATATGTTGTATAAACATGATGAGTCCAGAGAGAAAAACTTCTCAATATGATCATCTTTTGTTCTGCATTACTGTTTCTTGTGATCTGCAATACAGTCTGAAATGGCAGGATTTTTTTTTTTTACAGTAGGATGGCAGCAATTCTTTTTCAATTTAGCCCTTTGCTTGAGAGAGCAAAATTACTCTTCTTATTTCAGAGGAGGTAGCACCACTTTTAACACAGACTAGTCCACATTTTAACCCAAAAATAAGTGATGAAAAGATTTTTTTATACCATTTTGTAGAGCTGGCACCTTTAATTCAATAAGGGTATTAGAAGTCGCATGTGCAATTTGTTCCAGGACCATATAACTAAAACAGCTACTTATTGAGAAATAACTTCTTCAGAAAAAAAAAAAAAAACCTCCTGCAGTAAATCCTAATGTACAGAAATGATTCTATAAATCAAATTTTTAGCTTCAGTGAAGTTTGTAACTGAGGAGGATTCTCAAAAGGAGAAAAGTCACTTAAGGCATTCATTTCTAAACAATTGAATGAGGCACTTGTCACCACAGCAGGAAACAGAAAAGCACTTAAAGCTTGTACAAGTAATTTATTTTAGCAATCATCTCAAAATTTATACAGGAAACAAAATGCAAAGGAAATAACTAATGAGAGTTCATTAATCTAAACTCCAGCAGTTACTAATTTATGGGAATGGGATATGTATTAAAAATTCAGACAATGCAAACTATATAAAATGAAATGTTTCAGAAGAGGGGTTTAAAGCCAGGTAAAAATAATTTATGCAAGCACCTCAGCTAAGGTGAAAACTTCAGGAAGGTGAAACCCAGAAGGCCAGAAATGCATATGCCCAAGAATTCAAAGTATGCATTTTGTCACTGCTTTCACTGAAGTGACTGAAACAGTCTTTCAGTTGAGAGCTTTACAAAATAACTGGCAATTATTTTAGAAGTTCCAGAGGTTTTAGAAAATGCTCAGTACACTTCCCATAATCAAAATCAAAAAAGCCTGTGTCTGGTTACTACCAATTGCTAAATTTATCTTCAGTCTAGTAAAATGCAAGTACATCTAAGTGAGGATGCTACATGATAGTTTAGAAATCTGTAGTAAGGAATAGGACTACAGAAAAAGCAGCAAGAATAATACAATTCTCAACAGGAATTCATCTGAAAGAAACAGTAGGGGACTAAGTAGAAACAGACAAACAATAAAACAAGTGGTCAAATGAGGAGTACGTAGATACTGAGGAAGCAAAGACAGTGAAAAGACAGGAGGCACTGAAATAAGGAGTTGAGGGACAAAGTGGCAATGGGTAGGAGATGATATATGCATTTGCTCCTCAGCAGAGTTCTGTTGTCACAGTTCTGAAAACAGAACTTGAAAAACATACAGAATTCTTCAGTATGAACTTTTGACATGGACAGTGATATTGGGAAATGCAATAAGAAATCAGAGACTAAATTCTTTATTTCCAGGCAGCAGAACTGCATTGCAAACTCTTCCATTGCAGCAGGAGCAAATGGCAAGGACCACAACCACAGAGCTTACCACATTCCTGGGTTCCATTTCAAGAGATCCTGGGTTCCACTTCAAGAGAGGCAAAGCAGAGTGCATCCTTATTGGAGTGCATTCTTATTTCAAACTGTGGTGACACTTTGAAAGCAAGCTTCTATGTCTTCCATTTGTTTCATTTCATACTGAAATTTGTCTTGCACTGCTCAGACTGGTTGCCTTCTGGATGAAACCAGAATGCATAAGAGGTCCAGAGCCCTTCTAACAAGACTGACCTGCTAATAAATCCGTGGGTGTGAAGCAAAAGCTCTTGACCTACACGTAGGTTGGATGTCATATCTGCAATGTCAATAGTTTGGACCTTCAGTTGCCTCTGCTCTACCAGCTTACACAGATATTGCCACAGACACATTTGCAGAAACATTATCTGCACCTAGTGTCAGACATGCCCCTTATGCCTTTGAAAGTTAGGAAAATTTTCCATGGTTTTGCCTGCTTTTGCTTCCCTCTCTTGACTTCAGAAACCCTCCAGACTGCAACTTGTTTACAATTCATACATCATTGGTTTCAGTGGGTCACATATTTTGAAAAACAAAGAGAAAACTGTTTTTGAAATTGCTGCTACAGACTGATAAACTGTTTTTAAAAGTAGGGTAATGCTGCAACATTTGACAACAAGAGCCTTCTTAGCAAACTCAAGAACATCTAACTTTTAAGAGTGAAATACCATCTGTATTCCCTATTATAGCTCATCTCAGAGAACATATTTAAGTTGACAACATGATCACATGACCATATGTATTAAAGACACAACAACTGCATGAAGTAAGCTACAAATGTGAATGTTTTCAGTAAGATTAGTTCATTTTTTTGTCAAAAGTAATCAGATAAAAATTAGAAATAGGAACAGCTTTACTAAATATTTTGAAGAATATTTTAAAAGTAGAATTTCTAAGAAAAAACAAAAATCATTGAAACTTTGTCATAATTTTGGAAGAGCAATGTCCAAAATTATAAATTTACTTTATTTCATAAATGAATAGCCAGTAGTATCAGAAATTTCATATTCACTATACCAATACTTATACTATTCATGATATATGAAGTACTTCATACTTCACTGGGCATAAGTACTGAGATAAAGAAAGAGAGAAAAAATGCAAAAAGGAATTAAGGTTGCAGAGTAAAAATATTTTTTCAACAGACAATTAAAAAATCCTGGTTTTTCAGTTCCTTCTGTCAGGACCAAGGCAGACAGAGGTCAGCAGAGATGGACAAGATATTACATGGTTTTGAACTCTGTAAAATAATGGCTAAACATAACTAAATATCACATTAGGTATCTCAGGAAAATTATAGCAAATAGTAGAAAATAATAATATTATATAATACATATAATAGAATATATATAGCCCATTTTTTGGATATATCCAAAAATTAAACTACAGGCATTAGGAACTTTTACCCCAATTTTATTTTTGTACTCAAGCTATACACCACTCAGAGTTCCCCTGTAATATAAGGTGTGTTAAAGTAATTTAACTAGTCCTATTTAAACTAAGGACCATGAAAAAGTTATTTAATTTTAAACATAAATGAATAATCTTTTATAGCATCTAGTAAGATTCAGGTGGCAACACTCAACCTATTAAAAAAACAACTGACAATTAATATAATAATTAGCAGTGGCTTTCAGTTGCTACTGCTTGTGAGTCCCTGACACATCCAACTATTTCTATTATCATTACTAATCTAAAAATTAAATAAAAAGCAAAAAGGAATTTCTCATTTTTATTTTACTGAACAACACTATCTCAGAGATCAATTTAGAAAGTTAAAAGTAGACAGCAAAACTAAATGACAGACAAAAAATGTGCTATTAATACACAGGAGTAGCTTTTTGTTCTTTGTTTTGTAGTACCTTTACAGCTCTTTATTGTACCAGAGTATGACCAATTGACTGGACAAAGCTACATGCAATTATTAATTTTTTTTCCCCCATCATAAACAGTAAAACATTTTAATCTATTATTTTCATCCTGTCAAGATCCTACTACACAAAATTTCTTGGCATACACAAACTTGCAGTTGGTGGCACCCTCCCAGAATCCAGTTGTGGTGTATTTTTGGAGTACATATTTCTGTTGGCATAAATACATTTTTAAGAAGACATTGAAATATCATTTTCACAGTCCTCTCCAAAACACTATATTAAAAAACGATTTTATTAACATTTAAAAACCTATGAAAGAAAAAGTCTTCCTTTAAAAACCCACAGGTCTGGGAAATTAAAGTCTCTGCACAAGAAATCATTCTCATGGCTTGCTGCAGTTTTCTTCAGACTGTGGAAGACAGATTCTCACTTATTGTCTTTCCGTTTTTCCTTTTGCAAAATGAAGAGATTGATTAATCAAAGTGATGCTGGAAAGTTTAACTCATCTTATGAAGCATTTTGTTGGGTTATTCTAATACAAAGAATCTAAATTACATGTGCACTTACTCTCTCTCATGCACACACATGCACACAAAGACGGAGCATCATATTTTTCATTAGGTACAGTTGGATCTGGCTGTTTCTTGAAATCATAGGAACGATTTTGCTTTAGGGCAATTTGAGTGTAAACAGCATATGACAAGGATTAGAAATTATCCTCTACATTTTCACCTCTCATTACCTTTTACCACCACTTTCCTGCATTGATAAGAGTGCTTGGTCAATTCTTTTCTCTTTTGTCTAATAGCTAAAAACCTGATTTCAGTTTTTAAAAGCTTGTTTATAAAAACTTCATGAGCCATGCACCATCATAACTTTTCCCCATCAATGCCAAGTGGAAAAGAAAGGGACAGATGAAGGATATGCATATAGGAAAAGCAGTTTCACTAATAAATGTGAAAAACAAATATTTCATCAATTTACATGTCTTTATGTCTTACTTTTAAAGGTCTTGCTTTATAAATAACATCAGCTTGCCTATCAAAAAACTGGGCACTGCTAGATGCATCAAACTGCTGCCTGTCTTAATGAGAGTTCTGTATCTACACTTCAGCTAGACTCCTGCAGTGAAAAATGAAAACAACATTAATAAACGCATTCTGATAACAAATCTTATCTTATTGACTTCTCTCAGATTACACTGAAATATGACTTTCTCTGTCCTTTGTTACACCCCACTCTGCTATATGCTGCGGGAAGAGAGTGCAACATCAAGGCCTGAGGCAAGCAGAAAAGAGACTTCTCTAGTGTTCAAGCCTATGCAGAGTTTACTGGAAAAAATTTAATTTCTTCAGATTTACACACTTGTTCCAATCTGATGTTACTAAACAAGGCAGTATCATGCGGAGGAATAATTTGTTTCCATAACTGTAAAAAATGCTCTCTGACTCAAGGTCAGTGCAGAGATTACCCCTAGGAGAGTGCATTAGTCTCACTACATTCCCCTTCAGAATAGAGGAGTTTTCCATAATTACAATTAATTTCTGCACCCTCTTTTCTCCTGTATGATGGAAAACTGGACCAGTGGTAACCCTGGTACTTTCTTTTGCTCTGAGTACTGGAGGCACCTATACTAAAGTACAACCTCTGGACACATCTGCCCCATATCACAGACACACCTTATGATCTGTCAGACAGATCAGGCTTACAATGACATTTTTGCAGTCAGTTCTTTATACCAATCCAGACTTAATCCTGTAGAATTCAACTCAGAAAAAAAATACCTACATATATGTGTGTGTGTGTATATATATATATATATGTATACTGGATATTTGACCTATAGTTAACAAAACCTATAAACTTCATCTCACCAGATTAAGTGCTATCAACCTTGAATCATAAAATTACAGAATGGTTCGGATTGGAAGAAAGCATTAAAGATAATCCAGTGCAAACCCCTGCCATGGGCAGCAACATTTTTCAATAGATCAGGTTGCTCAAAGGCCTTGTGTAACCTCACTTTGACCTCTTCTGAGGAAGGAGCATCCACAACTTCTCTAGGAGACCTGTTCCAGTGTTCCAACCATAAAAACTGTCTTCCTTCTATTCAGTCTAAATACATCATTTTTCAGTTTAAAAGCATTTTCTTTTGTCACTACAGGCCATGGTAAAAACTCTTTCCAAATCTTTCATACGGGCTTTCTTTATATAATGAAAGGCCTAAAAAGAGTCTCCTCAGAGCCTTCTCTTCTCCAGGCTGAAAAAACCCAACTCTCTCAAACTGCCTGCATAGGAGAGGTGCTCCAGTCCTTTGATCATCTTTGTGACCTCCTCTGGACTTGCTACAACAGGTCCAAGTCCTTCTTATATAGGGTACCCTAGAGCTGGATGCAGTACTCCAGGTGGAGTCCCATGAGAGCAGAGTAGAGGTGAAAATCACATCACTCAACCTACACACTTCTTTTTATGCAGCTTTTGCATATGGTTGATGTCCATTATTCTACAGACAAGTGCTCCACTGGCTGTAGTAGGAATCTGGGCACCTTGCTTATGTGAAAATACCTCTGCTTAGTAATTTGAACCTCTAAATGAATCATACCTTATAGACACCTAATGTCAGGTGTCACCTAATGCCCAGTTGCCTGGCCTGATCTGGTATTTGGCTTCTCTTGCAGAAAGGCACAGAACCCGGATTATATCTGCCAGGACTATGCAGATGTCTTATCTGGCCAGGGTATTTCAATATACCCACCAGCCAGAGACCACAGTATCAACTTACTGTGCAAGAATTTGATTATCAGCCACCTTGCAAAAACAGAAACAGCATAACCAGTATCCCTGAAGACACCTACCCCCTGAATTGCACTGTCATAAATATCAAAATGTCATAGAGTATAGGTTAATATTTTTGATGTGCTTGCAGTCCATTGACATGATACATCCTAAAGAATTATAAAAGTAATAAGGACTAAATATTTTTATGCTCTATTCAAGTTTCCCCTATATATTCCTATAATAAGTGGGAGTAAGTCATCACACTTTTGTGAAATAATTGAAATTAATTCCCTTTAATATATTGTGGAACCAACATGACACTGCTAATGGAATGTGTTATGAAGAACAAAAATGTTATTGCACAATAATATGAAAGTTTTCTGAGTTATTTTATATTTAGATAGCTAAATACATAGATACATTCATGCATACAGCGATACATAGATACATGGATAGATGTATGATAGGGAAATAAACAAAAAGTTTGGTTTACTTAGAGCCTAAGAGATTGGCACATTTTCTTGCACAATTCTGTCCCTTTTTAAATGCCTCGGTTGCCTAAATCCCCATCAAAAAAGACACAGAACCTTGTCCTGTGTACATTAACTTGGATATTTTAATCCTGCTCTCGGCTGCTCAAAACAAAAATGTGTGTATATATATATATATATATATATACTGAACATTTACTGACATGACTTCTGATTCATTCAGGCCATGAAAGAGTAATTTTAGATATGATAATCTATAGCCTTCAGTTCAAGTGGTCATGATGATAACTGAAATGTATTTTATTAACTATCAATGTTTTAACATATTTATTACAAAGTTTAAAACTTTTTGTAAAGTTCAAGATTATTTAATGATTGAAAACACACATGCCTGTAACTCACAGTACACAATATTCAGATACACTACCCTTCAAAGCAAAATCTAATTAGCTAGAACCCAAAATTTTATTTTCTTTGGGATCTTATAGAAAGCTAACTTAGTAAGAAACCTTAAATTTAAAAGCTTTATAAGTTAAAGAACAGATTAAAGTCTGTGAAAAGAAGGGTGAAAGAAAGGAACACAAATAAAAGTAAAATCAGAAGGATTCATTAATTGTTTATTTATCTAGGTTTACAATTTCTTTAAAAGCTGAAAGATTAAAAAGGATACAGAAAGTAGGTTCACAATAATACAAACATGTCTGCCATGTAGATTTCCCCATTTCTCCCTCTTGCACATCTTGTTTTTTAAGTCAGCTTAGCAATAATGCAATTAAAGTTCTGTTTGGCCTTTCAGCCAGCCAGTCAGGGATGCCAGAGCACTGGAATGCTGCTAGTGGATCACGGGATCCATGCTCAGAGTTTACTTTTCTCCCAGCCATAGGCCGATCCCATTGAACTGACCCTGCCCATCACTCAGCATGATGATGCCAAAACAGGTAGCAGCCAGGAGCAGCAGGCACAGCCTCCTGTCACCATGCTGATCTAGCCCTGATTAATGCCAGTTTCCATCAGCATAAATCAACAAGCTGCCCCTTAGGCCCAGGAAGAGACAGGGAAACAACAGGAACATCCTAGAAGAGCAGTAGGGCTGAGACTGTTCTGCCATACTTTACATTTCAGTTTGAGAGCTACTTTCAAGTCCCTATGTCCACTTGCATTTTTTGTGCATTTGAGTTGCCAAAACTCTACATGCTGAAAGAAAATCTTTATCACACAGCTTCTACCAGGACTGTTATTTGTGTAAGGTGTATATGCTCTACAAACCAGGAAGAGACCAGTACCTGCTGGAAACTGATGTCCAAAGCTTTACACAATCCCTTAGCTACTGTCACACCACAGAGTCCCCACAGAAATGACCTGTCTTTTCTAGTTTCCCTTTGCCTTTTACTGCTGAACCTCCATCAGCTGAACTTGCTTTTTGTAGAATGCTAATGTGAATCCAAGTCTATGGAAAGAGTGCTTGCCCTACATACTCAGGACAGCAGTATTTTATGGATACAAATGAGGCTATCCAGATCAAGAAGCTCATCAACAGCTCAGAGCATCTCTTTTAGGACTATGAGTTTTCACACTGATTTTCATAACATTTGGTTTTGGCTTGTGCATTTTGAGACCTACTTGTTTAGTAGTTCTGATTAGAAAGTTTGTTGTTGCGTTTCAGATGTCAGCACATTCAGCAAGCATCATTCATATTCATAGAAGTCTAGTGAGACCACAAATAATCCATCCTTGACATCCTTTGTTTGTTAATAATGCTTCTAAATGACCTGGTTTATTTTACAAGGACATAAACATATTTCTGTTGCCTGGCAAGGAAATACTGTACTCATGCCACAAAAGGGCTTCAAATCATCTATCAGGCTTAGGATGAGTGACAGATGCCATTCATCTCTTTTTTTCCTTTTCTTTCATACACAAATTGAACAATGCAAGAATAAATTGGATGAAATTAAACTAATCTGAGTCTGAGGTCAATAGCATTGTACATTCTATCTATTTTGCAAAATGGGATCAGAAGGATTTTTTAAAAGATACTTTTTAACTCTGAACTGGCCCAGCTAATAGCAAGTGACCTCTGCTTTATGCTGCAGATGCAAACATGAACAAAATGATGAAAAGTTCTTTCAAATGGGTGTGCTTTACAGAAAGGCACACTTTCTGTGTACAGCCTCATTTATAGGCCTCTTTAGTGCTTTGAATCTGAGATGAGAACATATCCAGACCAGTTAGTCAGTCAGACACATTTCAGGAGTAATTTGGAGTTATATTTCCCATGATTCTGTAGAATATTCATTCTCCAGCACTCAACAGTGAATCAAAGGTTTCTGCTTTTATTTTATATATCCTTCAGTTTTAGTTTGTTTGTGGATATATGGTCTGAGTTCTTTCCTCCAACGATTCTTTTGTATCAAGTGGAGGTCTCTTAAAACACAATGAAAATTACCAGTGCCTCCATTTGCTTGTATGGTTGTGCAGACAGAAGACGAAATTCTGTATTTATGATTTATTGATAATACTGTAGCTGAAAAAAAAAATTAAACAGAGACTTTCTGGCTTAGCAAACCTTTCTTTTATTCTCTTTTTGATTATTTTTTAGATTACTACACCTGGCTTTCAACATATTTTGCCTTGTTAACAATTTTACTATTAGCTTCACTTTGAGGGTTTTTTTATTTCTATTAACTTAAAAACAATGTCTAGATCTGTCTGCTTCTGTTCATAAGAAATTCCCATGTTGTGCTGATGAACTATTTCTCTATTCCTAAACCATTTCTCTCCTACCCAAACCATTCCTACATATATTGTCAAATACATATCTGAAGATTTCTCCAAATACATATCTGAGGATTCCTCCCAGTTTTTTCTCTCTTATCAGAAATGAAATCCTGCAAACATGATAGAAAAGCTGTCTAAGGAGAAGGCTCAAACTCCTCCCTACTTTGATGGTAGAGGATACATCTACCATCAGAGGAAATAAGCATTCTTACATTCTGTTTTTTAAAATAAAATTTCAAGACACAGCCCACAAGTCATGGTTATTTTCTACTTTGTCTTCTCTGATGTACAAATATCCAAAAGAATTAAACAATTGCTAATCAGATTCACATATTGCATATAGTTGTGGTTTTTTTGCATATAGAACTACAGAGTTCTATAGAATATACTTTGATAAGTTCCATTCTATATTCTAGTTCTATCTATAACAAGTTCTCTTCTTAAAATTAGAAAACTCCAATGTAGTTTATCAGCTTCTGTCCCTTGGCTGAGCTGATTTTTGTCCAGTCTTGATCATACATATCCCAGGTAAGGCCATGCACAAGCACTCAGCTTCATTTTGTCAATTAGGAGACTACAAGACTGCTAATAAAATAAGTATCCTTGGTTTATTATGTCTTAATGAGACATTCTTAAAATAACAGTCTCTTTATTCATCAGGTTCCTAGTAAAAAAAAAATCAGTCCCAGAACCTATTGAATAAAACAGAGAGGCCTCAACCTGCACTTCCTACAGCAAACCTCTTCAGTCTGTATATTGTAGCCAGCAGCCCAGGTGAGATTTTTTTCAATAAAATAGGTTTTCACCATAATTCTAAGGAATGGAAGAACTTGAAAACATTTATCATTTCCCTCTTTAAATATTTCAAGTAAGCATGCTAAAAAAACTTGTACCATGAAGACTGTCAATAAATGTAGCAGTAATCTCATTTTTCTAGCAATGATGCCTCAGNAAAAGTTCCATGTAAGTTTTGGACCCTTTCTCCACTGTGTGCACTGTCCATTGAAATAGTTGATTATACCCTTTCTGGTAGCATCCAGCACATCAAAATTCTAAGGAATGGAGGAACATGAAAACATTTCTCATTTCCCTCTTTAAATATTTCAAGTAAGCATGCTAAAAAAACTTGTACCATGAAGACTGTCAATAAATGTAGCAGTAATCTCATTTTTCTAGCAATGATGCCTCAGGCAAATTAATTATGGCAAGAAAGAGAAAGTATTAAACCTCAATGAAACTCCTTTGTTTATTTAGATTCTGCATATTCTCTATTTTCTTAAACTACTACTTCTACCAAGGGATTCAAAGTCCTAGTGCTGTTCAGTTCTTCTACCAAACACTGAGAAAAAAGATTTAATGATGCTTATTAGATCAATTCTGACAAATAACTCAGTAGTTTCAAACCAAGTAATTTTACTTTTAACAAAAATATACTAAAAATAACATATAAGAAAGTTGCAGAAAATATCAGTGATTTCGCTCTTTTTGTGGACCCTTCTCACACACTGAAGAAATTTTTTCCCACCTTCAACAGAAAGTATGATGAAATTAATCTCTGACTGATGAATCTGTGTCAAAATTCATCTGAATGGCTAGCTGCTACCTTTCTGATCCTCAGTAATTTCAGAGAAGTGTCTTAAAGCTCACGTACCCATTATCAGTAATTTTGAACACGCTGCATCCAGAAGTGAAAACACATTAGCCATGCTATGACTAGCTATGACTAGCCCACAGATATAAGGATAATGCTCATTCTTCATAGAAGGATTATGCTCATTCATGATAATGCTCATTGTTGGGATCTCCCTGCATTGTTCAGTGTTTCCACCATGAGACAGAAGTGTGCCATCTAAGGAGGTATCACATATTTTGTACAGCAGTCTGCTCCTTTAACTTTCATAGCCCAAGCAACTGTATACTTCTGTTTTGTGCTGCTTGGATGTATTCTCTTAAGGTGACACCTAATCCTTCCTAGGCAAACATACCTCATGACAGAAAACAAGAAATTAAAATTTTTGACAATTCACACACAAAGATCTTTCACTGTTTAGAAAATTGGTTAGACATTTCAGACTCAAATTTGAATATGTTTGCTAATGATACACAATTCTGTTTGCCCTTCACATCACACAGGTATATTACCATGTCTAAATTAATCTACTTTTTGATGGAGATGAGCTCATGGATGAAGAACAACTGTTTGAGAATTAATCAGACCAAAATTAGAATTACACTGTGAGGTAGGGAAAACACCCTTTGCAAATAGGCATGTTCTCCTCTATTTGATAAAGTGTAATCATGATTAGTCCATTCTTAACACAAGTTACTTGAGAATTCTTTTTCTTCACTGATAGGAAATTTTCATGATAAAGTAATATCCAGGGAGAATTAATTAATTTTCACCAGGACACTTGGTAATCATGTGCCCAAAATAACCTGACCCTACATCTCCTGGATGTGCTTAGAAAGATTATAGCATAGTCTCGGATGTAAATCAGAACTCCAGAAACTACAGTCAAGTCTGAAACTCAGCTTTGCCTTCGAGTCTCCCTGCAGAAATTTCCATAATGATCGAGATTTTGCATCACCTTTCAGGTTAGGCTTCCTTTAAAAAAAACCCTCAATCAACCAAAACATTGATTTTTCTTTAAAAAACACTATAATTAACAAGCAAAAGGATGCTTTTTGCCAGATGAATTAAGGTTCTTGGTTATAAAAAACATTAGTTGGACCTAATTCAGTACTTCTGAAAACATTATCAGAAGACCTGATAATCAATATAAGGCCTGCTAACATCCTCTGTTTTCACAACGAAGTTTCTTGACCTTCACTCTTCTAATAAACACCTAGTAGAACACATGAAAATGTATGAAATATTTTGACTTTTTTCATCTTTGAACAATTATCCCCTAGGAGAAGGCAGAGAGAAAGAATAAAATAACCTGAAAAAAATTATTATCTCTGAGTTATTAATTTTCAGAGTATTAATAATGTTTTTATATTAAATAAGGACTCTCTTTCCTGCACACTTGAAATACCCCCTAAGGTTATGACAGAATTGACTGCCCCCAAAGAATAGATTTTTTCTGTTTATCATTCAAACATACTAGATGTATCAAAATTTGACTATACAATTAGTGGTTTTTCTGCCCTGTAGGATTCATGGTATCTTACAAAAACTTAATATTTAACCTCTAAATTATGGAAGTAGCCTCTGATTTCTATCAAGAGGAATTAGGAAGAAGACTCTTACTCATATCTTCTATATTTTTTGCTCACATCATAAGGCTTGGTGTGATTTTGTTACTCATTGTCAGATTACAAGACAAACATTTTTACAGGAAAATGAGTCAGTGATAATGGTTTTCAACACAAAATTAATTAAATATTAATTTTATTGAATGAATGTCATGAATATGCTTTTCATGAACCCCAAAAATGAAGTAATTGAGACTACTAGTAAAGATCCATTTCTAAAATAATTAAAACACAAGGCTGCTTGTATCTATTTGTATGTTTTGAGCTATTAATAAAGACATCCAAAAGTCTAGTCCAGTAATTGCAAGATCAATTAGGAACATGGAGCATTATATTTGTCTCCAGCTCTATGACATTGGCTGAGTTGCTTTTAAACTTCTGTCTCTGAAGACAGCCAATTCTGTTCCCTGCTTACACTGGAGGCAGAGCAGAGCTTTACCATCTTTCATGTTCAACTTTCAGCACCAACAGGTACAAGAGATAAGACAACACATGTAAGACAATGCCAACTTTCTTTTGGCAGCTGAGCCTTAACTGGCTGTAGTGCAGAGGTGTAGCTTTGGTAACTGAAGCTTCTTCTGACCTTCCTACATTGAGCAGCTACCCACATACCAGATACCTTATGGCTTAAAACAAGAAAATCACAAGTGCTCTGTTTCCTTGCTATTGTTGCTATAAAGAAACATATCATTACTTGTAAAGAACAGATTCTATTGCAAGGCATAGAAGTAACTCAATATACATATACATGATTTGCCATTACCATGAAACAAACTGCTTTAAAAAATTTAAAATCATCTCCAAAACATGATGAAATACAAGCATTGTATCTAGTTCAGATGTTAGATTAATCTTTCATCTTCAAGCTAAACTATAATCTCTATATCAAAGAAAGAGCAGAATTGCCTTCTAAATGAATACCTGCTAGCTGAACTGGCCTGCTGAAGGGCTTGTAATGCATTATGCACTTAATAAATTTGATTTGGTCTTTAAAGACCAGAAAAGATAAATCACAGCTAGAATTTAGGATTTAGAATTTGTATGGCAACACAGAGAACTACACTGTTTTCATTCTGACTGACAGGCTCTGTATTACCCAGAAGGCTGCTGAGCATCACTACTTCAACTCAGGAACTGCCTGCTGAGATATATTGTTTAACAAAACATTAAGCAAAATGGAAAAGAATTGTTCAGCATGAAAACTTCAGAAATAGCTAGGACAAGTTCAGGACAGAGTTTATTCATTGAATGAAAGTGGAAAATCATTACTAACTAATTGAATTTTTTGGTATTAAATAAAAATGTAAGATCTGGTTGCTGTTGTAGCTCAAGCAAAGAAATTACTGAAGTTACATTCTCTCAGAAAAATATGATTCTTGCTTATTGAAATGGAGGCTGAAGTCACAAAACTCAAATAAAAGTCTCAATTTCCTATCAGAGGTATTGTATTTCTCAAAAAGATCAACCAGCAAGAAGTTCAGCCACTGTGCTACAGAGCAGATTGGTTTTTTCCTTTTCAGAAATTACAGGGATATAGGAGTTAGGACCACAGAAAAAACAGACAGTGGGAACAGAGGAAAAGGATTTGAAAGGTATGGAGGGAGCATTTTGTGACATTGCCTTGAATAACAGCCTTCAAGAAATTTGCTCACTGTCTAATTTTTCTCAGTATCTCAGAATATGATTATTTGGTTAGCATTAATTTCTTTAACAAAAAATAGTTAAGAAACTGACCAATAACACAAAGCTACGAAGTTAATAATTTCAAGAGATAAATGGAATAACACCTAGAAAGAACCAGGTGACCTTGAAACACAAAGAAACAGAAATGTAATGGTAAAATAAATTACAAGATCCTGAATTGAAGAAATAACAGGAATTTTTAGCATCAGCTAGAACTGAAGGAGAAGGAGAGAAACACAGGTACCTTAGCTAATCATAAAAAGGCCATTAGCCAGCAAAGAGAAGCAGCAACAAATAGTAGGATTAAAAGGTATTTCAGTCAAGCTGTTTCTAGTTGAATTAGGCAAATGTGAATGTCATGTGATGCCCAATTTAAAATACAGATTTCTCAACACATATTTAGGTACAAGGAAATCAGATGTAAAACAGATGTACAGAATAAGTACTGGTATGCTCTGAGCAACGACCAAGCCATCATAAGAGGTGAGTTTAGATGAAACTGACCTATTTTCAGTCAAATAAAATGAAGACCAGGAGGAATTTTTTATCTGTACGTGTGGGGTAAATAAATGAGGAAAATGAATGCTTTAATTTTAAATACAGAAAACATGTAATGGGATGTAAATTGTTTTTAAGAGATAGAAACATTCTAATTTCTAATTTGTCAGGTAGTCAAGTCTGGAACATCTTTTTTAGAGGCTTCTCATCAATCATATGCTTACCATCTTTCAGTTTTGATTAAATTAAATTCAATTAACTTTGAATTAATTAAATTATAGAAAACTGTGAGCTTACAAATATCTAGAAGCTAAATACACTGGTAGAACTCAGCTTGGTAGAAATTACTGTTTTCTTGTTTGCCATTAGGTCAGACTGGCAGAAGCAGAATTGCCCAAGTCCTTAGTGTTGCACCAGAATGTACCTCTGAACCTGCAGCCAGGTAATCTTCTCCAAGGCAAGCAGCTTGTTGCTATTTACCTGAAGTAAAATTGCTCATAACAAGTGTATTTTCATGTGCAACAACTCAAATGTGGTCTTCCACTTGCAATTAGTGGTGACAAACAGAAGCAAAGCTAGAGCAGTAGTTATTAGAATGAATTAAATTTATTCATTTAGAGCAGTGCACCTGTGTCATGCAGAAGGAAATACATCAGCTAGGCTTAAGATGCAGCTTGTGAATATAATTCCCTATGAAAAACATTGCAAGACATAGCCTTTTGTCAGGTAAGAGTTTTAGCATAGAAGTTCATATCAGTCTTTATGCTTACCATAAAAATGCTGCAAGATTATTGCTGCTTCATTGCACTTTCAGAAACAGAACAACCCTGAGAAGTATAAAAAAATATTCTGGTCAAAAGACATATTTACCTGCATTAAGTACTTCTAAGCATTTGCCAGGGATGTCATATGTAAATACAGATATTGCAATTAATTATGAAGAATTTGCAACATTCTCATGATCCACCTGCAGACAGTAGAAAAAAAAGAATACTGCAATAAATTTAAAAGCAAGAAAACCTTGGAAAACTTTGGAAAACCTTGGAAAGCCTAAACATTTTCTTCTCTTTTTATAACACTGACTTAGCATCAAATTCAGTGTTCAGATGAAGCATTCAGAAAGAAGTGAAACACAAGACCCCCTATGCAGAAAGCCAAAACTGTATTTAGAAATATAATCATTGACTGAGGAATTGCTAAATGGCAATAGAGTATATCTGAACTTGTTACACTGATGTGGAGCACTGACACAGTAAATGGGGTTCAGTGAGCAGGCAACAAGCACTACTCATTCGTTCAGCATTTTGACTGCTGCACTCAGGCATCCACCCATTTACAATCCTTACCTACAAAAGGGCACGAGTGAACATTTTATCCATCCTGAAATTGTGTAGTGACACTTCATTGAAAAGATTCATTAAATTTAGATAGGTTAAGAAAATAGGGAGCAGAGGCTCAGGTAATCACTTTTGCAGATGAACATGAATGCCTTAGGATGTGAAAAAGCAGTCACTGGAGAAATCATACAAGAAACAGTATGATTTGATGCAAGTGAAAGTTTGATCTATTTCAGTATCTTGAAATTCAGTATCTTTATTCATATGGACTTAGTGATAAGATCTTCTGAATTAAAAATGGCGAAAAGACCATGACAAATAGGGGGGAGGAAAAGGAATATATCAATTTGTGATAGCTCAGCCTCAGTGTTTGCATAGATAAGATTAAATCAGTATGTTAGACTGAAAGATAGAAATATTCAAACCATCAAAGGGAGATGCAATGGTAACAATGTTGGTTGGTATCAATTGAATATTTATACCAGTGCAACATCACTTGAACAAATCAGTGTCCTAGCCTGCTTTTTGAGTAGAGCCCAGATATAATAGAACTACCCAAAACAGGTCCATGCACTTGAATAACATCTATATCTGCATTTGATTCCCAGAAGGATGTACTCTAGGGCACCTCAAACAGTCCTGACTTTGAATGGGTAGAATGCAAAACTAGGTTGTTTTGATCATTCTGGCATCTTAATGAAATTCCTACATAATTTTGGCATTTGAGAAATAGGATAAGTTGGTCATGACAGGTGGCTGATCAAAAGTCTTGTGGAAAAAAGTATGGATTGAAGCAAAATTTGCCTTTCCCTTTTTTTCACTTTTCGATTGGATGAAAGTAAGGTTCCATATTTATATATCTGTAGGCATAGGTTCTCTTGCTTGGTAATAAATAAGTAGAAAGTAAATAATATAACAATGTAACATAAGAATAGCTTTTAGCATTTTTTTAAAATTTCCTTATGCATCTCTTACATTTTCAATAGTGTTACTCTGTTGTAGTCTTCCATGGACTGTGACAATTTGTTAATGGAGATGGGCTTGCAGGGGAGCTATTTAGATAAAATAGTTTATCATATAGACCATAGTGTTCAGACATCTTCAGTGACAAAGATTATATGCTATTAACTCAAAAAGAGTAATTCTTCACCTGCACAGGAAAATAACTTTCTAAAGTGACCTTGTTTAATCAAATGAGTGCCCACTGGAGTCTATTATGCTAGTGACAGAACATTTCCAGAAATGGAATCTGCAGTGTCTTGTTCTCTAAGGCCAGACTGATGCTACTGCTGCTAACACTGAATATCTCCTTACTAACCCAAATAGCCACAGTGGTGTACAGAAGACTACCTTCAGGAAGGAAAAAGACTCCAAGAAAGGTCTGTTTAATACCTAGGGAAGACATAGATTAAAAGTCAAACTGAAAGACAATGCAGCTTAAAGCTTCCCAAATTGCCTGTTCATTTGTTAATGAACAAATCTTCAGATTCTTTTGTGTCCCCATCCTAAAAATGTCAGATATCCTTTCACAGGATAAATTTACAGAGTGTTCTGCACGAACATACTCTGGTGGGCTGAGGACCCTCCAACAGAAATTCAGTAGCGTTATAAAGACCCTAAGAGCCTCCACTGAATCTATTTCTCTCCTTTTCTTTTGAGGGCAAGAATAGTTAGTTTCCTGAGAAGGAACTTTGTTGCTCTGTTGTTTTTGTTTATAGCAAGTGTGAGGGCTTCCTCTGTCATCCAGCTAGAAAGACAGATACATCCAAAACTGATCTGCCCCATCTGAACTAAGGTTGAGATGAGCCACCGTGTGAAAGTGCCACTCCTTTCACTGAGTGAGGTTTGACCAGCAGCTAAGATTAGGTGAAATGTACAGCCTCCAGAATGTCTAGACTATTCAACGTCCACTGCCTGTAGAGGGAGTAACTATACCTACAAATTCATAGATACACTGCAGCTGTTGTAATTTTTGTGATGATTTGCTAATAAGAAAACACAAAATATATTTCCTAACAGTGGTTAGAGTCCATATTTACCTCTGGAAAATTACTGCAAAACCTAATCACATAACCAAGAACAAATTAGATTTATTTGACTCAGAAACTTTATATATTTCCTTTATAAGAGGAAATGACAACACAAAAATAAAAAGATAATTGTGATTTCCCAAAGTTAAAAATAATTATGTTTAAAATTTGTGCTTCTTCTAGCTTTCTTTTCTCATGCAAAACAGAGCACTCTAGCTAACAGGAAAACTTGAAGAAGTTTTACATTTATTTTCCATTTAGATAAGCCTGCTGCATTTCAAAAAATCTTTACAAGAAATTATCCAGCCCTTTGAAGACTGGGTTTAGATCTCATTGCGCTGATTACGCAAATCATTTACTCTGATTTGACTTTGAGTTATACCTACTGAATTCAGTATGATTGCTTCTGATTTAGGTTGGAATAAAGAAGTTTCAGACCTCTGTGGTCTGCAAATGAGAGCAGATTCAATACAAGAACAGCTTGTCCTTCAAGACATCCAACACTCCTGAACACAGCTGGGAATTTCTCTAGCAGCAGCACCTCTCAAGATATCTTGACACTTTCAGTGCTGGTCAGCTCCCCAGAACTCAAGGGCCAAAAAAATCAAAAATGGAAAAAATGCCTTGAAATCTTTCAGAACCTCAGTAAAGCCTATATCACATCTGAAAATGTGGCCATTCTTGCAAAAACACCTCCAAACAAGATAGAGTGAACAGAGCTGTTTAAATTCCCAGCTGATTCTCCATCCCTAATTCTATTCTTGTACTCAAGTTTCCCTGCAGTTTATTGCTGAGTGCAAAATGATGTTTCATTTCAAGGCACATAGTGACTCAAAGATCAGAGTTTAGTTCCTTGCTTTCCAAAGTGCTTTTATGCAATGGAGAAAATGAAAGGTACTAAAATAAAATCATGTTATATTCTTCAAATCTGTTCACTTGCATTATGTTGGGGACTTGATATAATATGTAAGACTGCATAATGCCTAAGATGGAACAGCAAGGAATTATTGCTGTGCATCACAGAACTCTGAAGAAGGTCAGTTCAGGTGTATTTCCCAGCAGAGATACACAATCATATTTTAGTCAAGTACTTTTGTAAAGATAGAACATCAGCTCTTGATAATCAACCAAATTTTTGCACTCACCTTTTTCCAGACAATTATCTCTAGTAAATAATAATAGACATTTACTCTTGAGCAATATATGTTTTTCTTCATTGACATTTTCAATGTAAAAGCAACTTACTATAACTGCAGAAGCAAAAGTAAAAGTAACTGTTTACATCACGTTTGTGTGACACTCACGATTAAGTAATTCGATTTTCATTGTCTCTACTTGCATACTTTCTGTCCTTTATGTCTATTACTGAACTGTGAAACCTGGCCCAGACTTTAATGGTTCAGAATCATGTTTGCAGACGAAGACACTATTTTATTGGTGAAAACAGCTTGAATAAAAAACCTATTCTCTTTTTTACATATTCGGAAACAACAATTACAGAACTTGTTTCCACTGCCTTAAATTGCAGGTTTAAAACTCTTCTAAGTCAAATTATGTTTTTCCTGCACTTTCTATTCCTTGATGAAAATGTTCACCTCCTTCTTAAGATTTTTCACTGAAGATCATCTGACCACATGGCCAATCAGTTCAAGTTGGCTGGAAAAAACCCTGTAGTACTGGTAATAATAATAAACAGTAATAACAGTCACAGTAATGTAGGTGTGTATGTATTCCCACATGATAAACCATAAAATGCAATACAAATTTTGACATATTTTGTTCTAAACTTTCTGTCGGCTACTAAATTACTTGTAACTAACTTAATTGTGGTATCACTGGGAAAAAAAAATTCTTTTCTAAGTGGTCTTTTTTAAAAAAAATATTTTTTGGAAAGAAAAATTAACCTTCCAGATTCTATGTCTAGCATAAAGCAAAAGAGATACACTTTCAACTTGCTTTAGGGACCTATAACTCCTCATTCTCACACCCAAAATTTAGATCTTTAATCTGGTCTCTGGATATAGGATTGCAACCTTTCCTACAAAACCAGGATAGTAAGAGAACTAATGTTACATAGGGAAAAGTAATACAATATGTAATTGCGTGTTGAAAAAGCTTTAACAAAAATTACCATGTAACACACACTGGGACCATTATACACTTGTTCCCTAGTGATGTCTCTTTTGTCAGCACAAGTGTCATGTCTTCTACTGCACAAAAAGGCAGGTTTTAAAGCCTGTTTGCCAAAACACTCTTCCATGAGCTTCACAGCAACAGAACTTTGTAAGCCTTAAAATCAGAAAGAAAAGTGAAAATATAACTAGGGGTTGTTAGTCAAAGACTCTAGAAAATGGAGTGGATTTCAACTCACAGAGCAGTCATCAAATTGACTGTCATGCTAAAGAATTGCATGGTTTTTTACTTACCTAGGACACAGATGCTGAAATCCTCTCACTTTGAATTAAAAAAAAAAAAANATTTCCTGCTCTAAGAAACTCACTTTCTTAACTTTTTATCCAAGAGGATGGACAAAATCCCTATTTATTTTGAGGGCAGCAAAATAACTGCATTCAAGCACAAGAATTAAGTTGGCGTAAAATCGTAATGAATATTCTGTATAAAAGCTCTTTGCCTATGCTTCCTGTTATAACTGAGGAAAATATTTAAATTTGTAACTTATTATAACTGCTACTTGTTTTGGGTGGATGAGCAAGTGGAATTTTGCCTATATGTGTTAAAAATTCCATTTCCCTGCCCCAATCTTTTTTCCAATTGTTTCAATTGGCAAGTTCTGAACACTGACAAATTTTCATGACAAGAGACATCCCAAGCAGTGAACTAACCTCTCATGTTCCAAGCATAATTTTAAGTCATTGCCTTAAACCCAAACATCTGTAGATTGAAATGAAACCTCTGTTTAATCTCCTGGATCTTCATGGTATGAAAATAATTTTGCTTCTGAAGCTAGATTGTGTTGGCATATTAGTCAAGCCACCCACTTCTCTGCTTCAGTTTTTCCACTAACTTTTCCATTTTCCTATTAAGAAAATATACCTATGATGTCATCTACCCCTACTGCTAATAATCATTTTTCCAGGATCAGTTCTCAGTCTTCATCCTTCAGGTCTTGCCAGAGTGTTGTCACCCCTTATCTTTCATGACAACTTCTCACTCCTTACAGCAATCTCAAGTTCCTCTGCATCTTTTGCACAGATCCTGCCTATATTTCATCTTGATTTTCATGCCATAACTCTCAAGTTGCCATAACTCTCAGAAATTATTTTACAATATTGCTTCTTTGCCATGTGACTCTAACTTTCTTTTAAGCTTTGTAGAGCTGTCAAAGCCTCTGGGAAGTAGATACAGCCTGCAGCAATCTGCTGTAAGGACACCAGGAGGGTACATGGGGTCATTGAAGAACAACTCCTTCCAGGCCTGCAGAGCAGTAAGCCTTCAACAGCACTGAAAGCAATACATTAAAACAAGAAATTCAAGTTCACTGCAAAGAGGAAAGGGATAGTGACTACAACAGACCTTCAGCCTCTCCCAACTCAGACATCCCTTTCCCTTTGCTAGTAGTTCTCTTGCTCTCTCTGACAGCCCCACTTTTTCCAAAGCAGAGTTTGCATCCTATCCCTACTGTTGATACAATCCATATCTAATGAATGTACTTTCTAGCATTTCCAGTCCTTCATTTGCCTTGCCTTTCTGGAAGTGTGGCCTTGTGAAGGCTCATATACTCGTCCCTCTGTATTGGAGAGAAGCAAAGGCTGCTGTGTATATTAGCACAGTATGCAGATGGTGCAAAGGGGAATCAAACTCTCTGTGGGTCATTAATGCTTCTGCAGTCAGGAGACAGAAAATACAATTAAGCCAGGGGAAGGAAAAACCAAGGTAAAGCTGCATGGTTCTGAGGGGAGAGGCGTGTTTTATCACCTTATCTCAAGGTTTTTGCCCACTCTCCTTTTAAAGTAAAACCAACATTGCTACACCTATTAAAGCTTCGCAGAAGGGAAGGGTTTCACATTTATCTTATTGTTTCCATTGAGCAATGTTTGCTAAAGCCCCTCTGACTGTAAAACCTCAATGAGAGGAGCTGCATGACTGCTTTGGTAAACTAAACTGACCATGGATGGATGAAGGAAAAGTCTCATGTCAATCATGGGTTTAAACATAAACAAGAGTTAACAAGCAGGCTTGTACACAGAAAAATCACATTACGACACAGATTTTCTTTTAAGGCATGACTGACAAGACATGCCAGGTCACTCCCTGTCACAATGGGAAACTTCACACTCTAACCCAGAACAGTATTTCCCAATACCCTCTGGCAGTAAAAATGCAATTTAAAGGGCAACAGAGCCCAGGCTGCTTTCCTAACCATGAAAAGAGGGTGGTGTTGTCCCTGTCAAACTCTGTCAAACTGATTGCTTCAGCTTTTTAAAAGTGTCTCAATATTTTATGTGTCTTACTTAAAACCTAGCTGAAGAAGCTATTATTTTTAGCTCCCACAGTCAAAGAAAAGGATCATAAAGTAAATTTTACAGGCTCCTGCTTATAAAAGATTTTTTTCAATTAAATAAAGGTGATGGCTTCACGAATTGTCATATTTTGACAGCTCTTGAGCACTTTCAGCTGCCAATACTAATGCTACCCTCTCCCTTTTCAGCTGAAGTTATCTATAGTAGCTGTAAGTGTCCAGTATGTTTGCAGCTTTGTGACTTTGTTATGCTTAAGGGAGCAGTCCCTAGGTATCCTCCTCCTTTCCTCCTACCTTGCCATCACCAGCCACCTAAAGAAACAACTGCTGACAAGCACCAATAATTTTAGGTCTGAGTGAAATAGATGGTTGCCTTGTACTGAAAACAATAGACTTTGCTGTAATCTTTGCCTAGGTGTTGTCTTGTCTAAATGTTGAATTTGCAGAAATGTAGGACAAAGTCACAGGAGGTAGCTGACCCTGTATGAACCTATTCTTTGCAACAGAGTACTGTAAAGTGGCAATAGTCTGATTTAAGGGAGTAAGAATAAGAAGGGTTTGTTTGTCTTTTTTTTTTTAATTGGCCACCCTTTTCCTCCCAAGCAAAAAACTTCAAATCTATTGATTTCATGCTTCCCATCACTTTATTTTGCCAGAAAAGCTGATGAGCCTTGAGTCAAAATTTCTAACAGTATGCTATGCATTTACATAAAATTTTAATCTATGGAAGAGGGAAAGAATACTGCAATAAAAATTAACAAGGAAAACTGGACAAATCATCAGCTGGTAATCCCAGAAAGAGCAACACACTGAGCTAATGTTAAGATGGAAAGAGAATATTTTAACATTGGCCCAGTTGCTGATAGGTTTCTACAAAAAATTCTCATTCCAGGCAAAATCAGTAGGAAAGAATAGCACATTGGCATGTGTTGAGCTTTACCTGAATTGTGAATCGGCACTTGTTCAAAATATCAAGCCATGTGTTTATATCCAGGAGAAAAATATTTTGAGAATTTTCCCAACAGAGTAGGTAGAAAGACTGCATTTAAAAAAAATAAGCATTTTTCACATAAACAAGGCAAAAAAGGTCATTGTTTTATTTCACTTACCAGAACCTCCTCAAATTCTGGCACATCTTAAGGTACATTTCTGACCCAGTAACAAGTTAAACATTTATGCATCCTGGACTTCTATTTTACCATGGGCTGATACTGCTGTTTATTTATTTAAATCTTAATTTACCGATACAATTTTAATTTTTTGTAAAAATTAAATAAAATATTATCCTAGTGCTAATTAAATAAAATATTATCCTATTCTATGAAGTTTGGCAAATTAGCTTGCATTTTTCAGAAAATGAAGATATCAGTTGTGACCTGTTTCTTGGTAATAAAACCATACAAAACCCTACAAAAATAATATAGGTTTCTGACAAAACCTTAAAGCAAAATTAACACTTCTGTACAATTTCAGCAGCTGCAATCTCCAGGCAGTAGCTGAGTTGAGGACCAAAAGTAGCTATTTTACACATTTGATATTAGCTGAAGCAGGGAGGCTTTTGGGGTCACACTTGTAGTCTGAGCAGAAAATATGATGGCACACAAAGGTCAGCTCTTCTGAAGACATGAAACACAGATCCCCAAGGTCCCAGCCTGGACCCCTAAGTCCTCTTTTTCTAAGATGATTTCCTGCTGATTTCCCCTCCACATATACTAGTGTATGGCTTGTTCTTCCCCAGGAAACTGTCCTGCAGGCAGTGCTGGTGTGAATCCAATAAAAATAGCCTTTAGCCAGAGACCTTAATTAGCCACTTCTATGATAGCATTGCATTCTTTGTGGGAGTCTGTTAGGGGACACCGAGACATGAGACTGACGGTCTGCTTAGTTACTGCTGAGTTAAAAACATGACAAAGAAACAGAAACTTACATTTCAAATAAGTCAGATACCTGTTCCTACATCTAAAAGGAAGGAAGGCAAGTAAGCACTCTGGAAGTTAGTCACCAAAAAACTTGGGACTAAATATAGAGCCAAAACTGCCACTTCTCAGCAACCACTGTCCAGCATAAGGTACACTGTTTTCGTGTCCATCCTGGAGTTCAGGCAAAATCTGCTTTCACAGTAAATTCCTGTAATGTAGAGATCTAATCAGCTTGCAGTTTTGGCTTTATCAGAGTACTGGCAGTTATAAGTAGCAAGGGGTGGGTCTATCAGGTTGTCTAGGGTCTCTTCTAAATGAAGCACAAATTTTAGCTGAGACTCCCATCTAGAATCACACTTAAATTTCTTTCCATGGGAGGCTGAAACTGAGTTATGTGTATACTTTTGGAAGATATTTATTATTCCTTCTGTTCTGCCACTTCAACAAATGATCTGGTGACACAAGTATGTCTTAGAAAACACAGTAATCAGCTGACTGTGTTTTCTTTTGGCATAAATCCTGCATTGCCATTCTGCTAACAGCTCTCTTCTTCTGCAGCTCAGAAACAACTCTCTGGAAATACAGCATCGGGACAGGAGAAAGAATCACCAGGTGAATTTTACAGCCTCACAGACTCACAAAATGCTATCCTCTGCTATGACCTCCCCCTTCTTTGACCACAAAACTTATGCCTAACAAAATATCACAGTATGCACAGAACTAAAAAAGTGGTAAAATGAAAGTAAAATTTTCCATGAAACTAAGCTTCTCATGTGCATAAGTCTGCATATGGCTGCAGGTATATAACCTCTTCTACAGGCAACAGAAGGAAGTTCAGATAATTTAATTTCTTTGGAGTTATGTAAATGTCAGCAACCAGAATTGCTTTTCAGCTTTTTCCTCTTATAAGAACAGGATCTAAAAAGGAAGAATTGGTGAATTAACCTGGTAGCAAAGGACTACATTACCAATTGTCTTATTTAATCATGAGGGAATCAATCAGTACCACTACCCTTAAGCTTCCCTGTCAGTATTTCTCCTTCCCACCCATCCTGCTTTGTTTAATTCATCCCTAGTACTCATCTCAGTTCTAGAGTACTAGACCTTCACATTTATTTATTTGTACTATCACTTTGTCAAGTCTGACAGAAAAGTCATTTATTTAGCCATGAGTATGTGATAGCAATTCCATTTTCCAGTTTCCCAGTTCCCAGTTTCCTGTGAAAACAAATGGCAAGCCTGTACTTAATATCTTTGAGGGACTGGCTCTTAAAATCTGAATGTCCATTTGCTAACAAATAAGAAAATGTAAGCAAGCATCCCACAGGAAATTAGTAAATATTTGGCAACAAACAAAAGAAAGATTATATTTTACTGAGATTTCTTTTCATAATGAACAGATACTGAGTGTTTATTTTTCATTTCACAATAGCTAAGCAAGCAGAACCAAATACCCTTTTTTTATCATAATGAATTCAGCTATCCGAGAATCCATTTACAGACAGCTTTAGGAGGGAAAAGCCTCTGAAACACTTCTAAAACTAAGCAAAAGACAATGCCCCTGGTGCAAAACAGCTTAGTTATTTTTCTTAGACTTTTTAATATACAGTGTATAAAGCAATTGTTCCATCAATTTCAATGAAACTATTCTAGAAAACATTCAAGAAATAAAGCTCATTTATTGTACAGATCCTGAAAGTCCTGCAAACCGAAAACAAAATTCTTGCAGAAGGCTTTTAAAATTACTTTAGGCATACCCTCATACCTACTTAGATACTAATGAAACTAACCACCAAATAATATCTGTCCAGTAATGTGGTCTTTGTTATCTGTGTTACTTCTTTGGAGGAAGTCCTCATTCCCTGCTCCACTACTACATGTTGTACTCGAACAACCCATGCTAGAGCAGTACCAAGTGCAGAACTAGACACCACCTGTCAATCAATGCCATTATTGAAATGCTATATACTAAACCTCACATTCATTTCATCCATTTCCTGATGGTTTTTTAATCATGCCACTTTCACCTGACTACATATTTGGGAGATAAAAATGTGTTTAATCACTCCAAAAAGTGATTCAAAGGAAATAATCAAAAATTAAAAACATTCTATATCTACAGCATTTGAAATAAGAAATGGCAAGATGGTGGTGTATTTAATGTCCCAAAGGTCTCTAAACTAGCAAAAGCCATACTTGAATAAGGAGAGAAACATGCTGCCAGGAAAAGCAAGAGTTCTTTTTGTCCTTAGGCCAGTGGAATCTAATCAAGAGTCTGTGCTACTTTTGCACAATTTAGAGAATATCACCAGAGAATTTAGATTGTAATAGGTCCACACTGCACAGGAAAGAAATTAAATAGAATTGCTATCACATACTCATGGCTAAATAAATGACTTTTCTGTCAGACTTGACAAAGTGATAGTATAAATAACTTCCAAGGATAATTTGCTAACACTTGGCTAGTTGGCTTGATTCAGCAATTGGCACTGATAGATAACCCAGCCTTATTCTCAGAAGAGCAATGGCATTGTTAAATTCTTAGTTCCCACTGCAGAAAATCACAATCTATTGTAAGAACCAATGATTTACCATGTTAACACAGATCACCAATATACACATTGCAGAGTTTCAGAGTGCCTATCTGTATCACCTTCTCAGAATGCACAGACCTTTATAAAATATAGGGGAAGAAATGGAGCCAAAATGTCAATCCAAAACATCCCAAAGAAAGCAAAACCACAAAATAAATCTTTTTTATAAATCCTAATTCTTGCCTTCACAGACTTACAGACTTAGCCTGATGCTGGGATCTAATTGAAGTGTATTATACAAACAGACCCTTACTGGTTGCCCTCTTACTTCTCCTTTAAGTGTGTTAAAACAGCAGTTAAATGATGGAAAAATGTCTTTTTGCATGAGAAAGCATGAAGATTTTTACTGCTGCAACTTTGATAACTACTTCCTTGTCCAAAAGAGATGCTGTCATGCAGCACCAGCTTCAAGTACTTGGCACACTTGCTGCCATGTGTTTGATTACTGCCCTGCTATCCCTAGTCACCTGTCATTCTTCCCAGTTTGAAATCTAAATCTCTCCCAGCTGCTGCTGTGGCTGCTTTATCTGCCGTGGCCAATGAAACTGAGAGTGATAAATAGCACCCTGATGGTCAGGCAGGAAGAAGAATGACCTGAACAAAGGGAATCAGATTATTTAGTACTGCTCCTGTTGACAACTGTCAATTCAGAAGCCTCATGTTCATTTTCATTGCTGACCAGCTCACAGCAACCCTTCCTTGACTATGTGCTAGCTGAATCACATTCTCTTGAAGGTATCCAATAACAGTATTACAAATATTTTAATCAATGCAGGATTTTTCTGGGGGAAAATCCACTTTATATTACTTAAGGACTAAACAACAGTATGCAAAAAAATCAGCCACCTGTTACAGTAGCTGGGTTTTTTCCTCTTATTTACACTAAATTAAAAAAAAAAGAACAGAGGCCTGAGCCAAGCATTTGACCCCAGCACTGCTATTGAGAACCATTTTGCAGCATTCTCTGCAAGGTTTAAGTTCTCAACCACCTAAGTATCTCAAAGACTTCGAAGTAATGAAGAACAATAAATCTGGTGACTCAGTCCAAAGAGTTACATCAGTATTGTCTCCATCTTAATAATTGATGCAACATTTTAAAAACAAGGAGGCAGGGGTGACCTTTGAACAGCACTGCTAAAATTCTCAAAGCTCTGATTCATGCATAGTCCTTATTGTTGAGTGTATTTTAGAGGATAAGCAGCTTGAATTTCATTTTTCAAAACTGAAGGAAATGAAAATGTAAAGGTGATATTTAGATCAGAACACTTTGATGGAAAACAAGAAGTTCCATCTTATTCTCATTTTAGAGTTCTGTCTTCCATCTTCTAGTGCTATTGATTTTTGAGGGTCATGATCCCTCTGTTTAAAGAAGTTGCATGTTGGGTCTGGCTAAGATGGAGTTCATTTTCCCATAGCAATCCTCACAGTGCTGTGCTTTGCATCAGAATCTGGAAAGGTGCTGTAAATACACCTGTGTTCTGGCTGCTGCTCAGCAGGGCTGGCTCTGCATCTGTGGTGTCTCTCAACACTCCCCCACCATCAAAGGACTGGGAGTGGGCAAGGTCCTGGGAGGGGACACAACTGGACCAGGTGACAAAAATTTGAAAATCAACAGACACGAAATACCAATTCTATTGATAAGTTGAATAATGGTTTTTTGAGGCTTCTCAAATTCATTCTTGAACCCTTCATGGCCACTTGCATGGTCTTATCTTTTTTTGTTTTCTACAGCAGCTGAAATGCTCTAGAAACACCTTCATAAACAAAACATGCATTCAATATTTGGCACATAATGAGAAGACAGACTTGCTGTCAGAGGAGAGTATTCAGCCACTTCCTACAAATCAGGCAAAACTAAAAAACATCAAAAATGAAGGGAAAGGCTTAGATTCCCTTGAGGGCTGGCTGCTGGACTATGCACAAGAATAAATACAACAAACTAGCAGAAGCAGAATGTATGTTTATTTTGTAGATCATATATAAAAGCAGTGGGATGAATGGATTTAAAACTTTAGTAATGCCTCAGTGACAAGGATGACAACATGACATCCTGCACAAGGGCTTCAGACATACAGCAGGAGTTAATATTTCAGAAATTCAAGAGAAGACTAAAACTTGCACAAGGACAAAGCTACAAAATAATGAGGTTATTTAAAAAGGCTGCAATTACAGGGATAAAGTACAGCCGACTGAAACAAGTTCAATAGCTAATACAAAGGCATTAGTAGAAATTCTGCTATAATCTGGCTATAAAGGTTGATTAATAAATTACGAGAGTATTTGAATACCCTAAATTCCACCTAAAGGAGATTATTGCTAAGCAATTGTAGTTACAGAAAGAACTGCCTTTTCAAATAAGCCCAGAGAAACCTATTTCCCAAGAGGTAAACAGAATTATATGAAAGCCTAAGAGGATATAAAACTTTATAAGCAAAAAACAAAAGCAAGAGGGATATGATGGGGAGGAGAACAGAAGAGAAAAAGCCAATATTAGTCTTTGCCATAGGAAATAATAAGCAGATTCAGGTATTGTACAAAATAGAAGGATGGCAAATTGCATAAGTAAATAACCATTTCTTGCTTACTCCTTTCCTTTGATTGTATTCACAACCTCCAGTTCAGCTGACCTCTATTTGCTACTTAACTACACCTAAATTCTCTTCCCACTTCCTTTCAAATTAGCTTCCCCATTATAGCATTCCTGAGCACATTTATGTACTTGTGGAAAACCTGTACATTGGATATTTAGGTCATTTATAATTTTTCCCTGAACAATAATAACAATAAGAAATAATTGTAATAACTATACCACCAGTAGCAAGCACTTGGCCAAGATTACAGCTTAGCAAGTGCTTCATTTTTTTAGCATTTAGATCCTAAATGGGAAGTGGGCAGCAAAAACTTGGAGCAGACTATTTACTGACTAAGGGATCTATAAAAAAACAATGCAACAGAAATGGGATGTATGTGGGCATGAGCCTGTGATGTATAACAGAGCACTTTATTTGGGCACCCACTTTGTTCTGCTGAAAACCCAGTCAGTTTTTTTACCTTCCCTGAAATGACTGAATCCACATCATCAAGCATAGGGGAGGAGAAATTTTCAATGTCTTCTGTGGAGTATGTTCCACCTTTGTACAACATACTTATGTACTTACTGAGCCACAGAAAGAAATTACATTATAATCTATTGGCTGCAGCAGTGCAGTACATTCCCATTGCTAGTCCCTGCTCCATGAATATGAAGTACATCGTGAAGCATAACAACACCAACAGGCAGTACTGGGAGCTGCCCATCCATCAGTGCTCTACAAGATGGTGCTTAGGATGCAGTCTGGAGCAGATACTGCAAAGATGAATTCAAACTGATGTAGCTCAGTTCTCTACAAAGTGATCCAACTACAGCATATCTCATTAGCTGTGTGAGTATTTAAATATCTTTTATGAAGCCAAACAGCACCAATCGAACATAAATGCACCTACCTTTTCAGTCATGCATAGTCTGTAGCACTTTGTTTGATAAATTTTAATTGCAAGGAGGATTCAAACCCCTAATCTACTGGGCAGAAAGGGGAGCATCACTGTATGGAAATATTTGCTAAATTCAAGAATAATTTCAAGCAATTAAACTCCTTCGATTCATTTATCTCTAATGTAAGATAAATTTGCAGTAAAATTTCTGTTATTCATGGACATCATGTAAAAAAAACTGTTTAAGTATAGAATACAAATAATAGAAAATTAACTTGAATTTTGAAAATGTGAAAATGCTTAAGTAGTAATCCAAAGTGATAATTTATTTTATGTAAATCTATCTGCTAAAAATTGCATCAATAATTCATCAGGAACTGCAGTGATAGGACAAAGAGTAATAGGTTCAAAGTGAAAGAGGAGAAATTCCATTAGACATACAGAAGAATTTCTTTCCTCTGAGGGTGGTGAGACACTGCAACAGGTTGTCCAGAGAAGTTGTGGATGCCCCATCCCTGGTAGTTACAAGGCCAGTTTGGATGGTCCTTTGAGCAACCCAGTCCAGTGGGTGGTATTCCTGCCCAGGGCAAGGGGGTTGGAAGTGGATGATCTTTAAAGTCTCTTCCAATTCAAGCCCTCATATGATCCTATAAAATGAGAGTTTTATTATATACTTAGTTTTATTATATTCTTATATTATATTGGTCTTAGTTGCATTATTTTGGAAACAACAACAATAAAAAAACAAACAAACAAAAAAAAAGAGAGAGAGAGAATAAAAGGAAAAAAATAAGGAAAATTCAACTTGCGCAGCTTCCTCAATATGTTTTGTTTTAAACTTACACTCACTTTTAAAAAATTGCTTTTAAAAATTAAACCAGTCTAGTAGTTAAAGAAAAGTCTTTTGGCAGCTTTGCCTATTTTTCTTCTTCTAGAATTGGCAAAGGACCCTTCCTTCTCTAAAAGTTACAGCCACAATCGACTTTTCTACTCCTGCCTCCTTTCTTCTGTATTGTATTAATTTTTTCCCATCCCTGGATTAATTCCCTTCTTTTCCATATACTTTTTAAATTATTATTATTTTATTCCCTTATATTTTAGTAGAGGTTATTACTTTCATAACTCAGAACCATTTGTGAATGGACTCAGGGCAGAAGGGAGAAGAGGGCAGGGGAAGAAAGGAAGCAATGCCTCAGCAGCTGGAAGGCTTCTAACAGAATTCTGCATCCTATCCTCTATTCAGTGAAACTCTTTTGTATTTTTACAGCCCATTTAGCAACTACCATTAGCAACTACTATTTTTACAAATAGCAACTACCACTACTTCTAGTAGCTGCAGACCCCACAAATGCATAGGATTGCATAGGATCAGGACAGTACAAAACACTTGTACAGAAGGACATCTCCAGTCACTCCAGACCACACTCCTGTGTGATCACATCCCCTAGCAGGAAGCACAGCTGAGGCACAAGCAGTGGATATAAATGTCCAGGGCAACTTAGTCTTAAACTAAGTTCACAGTGTCACCTCTTCAGCTTTCACATCCTTTAAATAAACTAATAATGGGTTTCGGGTGCTGTGCCTTTCCAGAAAAAATCTCATTAATATTGCTCTAAGATACAAATAATCTCCCCTCAAAAAAAAACCACCCACAAGAAAACACAAATAGAATATTTAAGAAAAAATTTCCCTGAACCCACATAATTGCCCATCACACAATTTGGCAAACAAGCTGATGTTTCCTCAGCAAGCATAAGCTTCCCAGCCTCGCTTCCACTCGTGGGTATTACTGGGCCTCCACAGTGCCTATTAAAGTAGACAAATGTAGAAAAGCGTATTAAAGCGAAGAAAAATAAAATGAAAAAAAAAATCACATTAGTCATTCTATAATTTCTAATAATAATGATGTTGAATCATCCCTTAAAAGTACTTTAGTGGTAGGCATTTTTTAAAAAATTAACATAGCAGGATCTTGAAGGGCTATTTCTAACTCCTTTCAAAAAAAAAGATTATAAAGTTTGGGAAGGTCATCTTTGCAGCCTATTGCAATTTTTGTAGGGTGATAATACAATTGTTATTGGAACAAAGTAAAATGACAAACCTGAAAAAATTCCCAAAGGAGCACATTAGACAAACGTGAAGTAACAGATTATTGTCCCCAACTTCTTGCTACTATTAACAATGTTCCAACGTCCCCATGGGTTCACATGGGTTTAAAATAAAAATTTAGGCACTTGCAGTCAGTCTTATGAGGAGCACTTGTGGGAGTTGGGATTTTTTAGCCTGGAAAAAAGTAGGCCCAGAGGCAACCTTTTTGCTTGCTTCAACTCCCTGAAAGGAGGCTGTGGTCAGGTGGGGTTCAGTCTCTTCTCCCAAGTAACAAGTGATGGGACAAGAAGAAATAGCCTCAGGCTGTGCTAAATTGGATATTAGGAAAACTTCCTTTACAGAAAGAAAGGGTTGACGAGCATTGAAACAGTCTGTCCAGAGAAATAGTTGAGTCACTATGCCTAGAGATATTTAGAAGACATGTAGGTGTGGAACTTAGGGACATGGTTTAGTGGTTGTCATGGTTTAGGGCAAATTTGTGGGAAGACCCTCAAAGGGGCCCCTCCAGAAAACAAACCCACACGGCCCCTCCCCCCAACTGGTTCGGGAAAGATTTTCCTCAGAGAGAGGGATGGAAAGAACNTCCCCGTCAGGCTGCAAGGTGCTCTGGATGTCTCCTTGGGTCCTGGCCTGGAGCAGGTTCAGAAGGCTCCACGGGAAAGGAAAAAGGGGACAGTCCAGAGAAAATTGGACTGTACAGCTAAACTAGTTAGAAGAGCAAAGCAAGAGGCAAAGCAAAAGCAGAGTGAGAGAGAAAAAAAACCAAAGCAGCACTAATATACTGCACTGTCTGTCCTACTGACTGTGGGGGAGTGAGCAAGCTGATCACCAACCCTGTTATCAGCTGTTCAGGGCCAGTTCTGGAGGCACAGAGCACAACATCCAGCACACACAGGATAGACAACTGGGGATACAAGCATCATAACGTCACCCTAGGACAGTGGTGCACTTAGCAGTGCTGGGTTTACAGTTGGACTTGGTGATCTTAAAGGTCTTTTCTAACCTAAACAATTCTGTGATTCTATTTTTCCACAGAGAGCTACGTCTTGTTTTTCACATGGTTGAATTACACCTATGTAATAAGGGAATTAGATTAAATCAGATAAAAAAAAAAAAAGAAAACTAAGACAAGATCCAGATCTGTCCTGTAAACACAGTTTTTCAGATTTATAAATTGTTAAATTTTATATGTTCTTGGGTGGTTTAGAGTGTCCCACATTACACAAGGGGGACCAAAAAAATCTGTTTTTTCTCGCAGACGTTTTTCTATTTTTCCAGATTACCAAAACATATCTTCTCACATCAGTGTCAGCAAGAGATGGCTAGAATGGAAACTCAATTTATAGTATAGCTCCAAGATATTGAGAAATTTGATCCCAAGAAAAGCAATGATATTTGCAGACATGAAAAGCTCCTGCCATTCCCTGTGAAGTTAAATTCTGAATTGTAAAATAAAGAAAGAAGCAAACAAAATAATAGAATATTGCATACCTGAGTCATGTGTCCACTAGAGTATCACAAGATTTATACAACCACAATTCCAGAATTTAGGGACTATTTAGTTATACTTTTTTAAGAAGTGCAAGATCTAACCTGGTTATTCAGAAAAAAAATTCCTTTTAAAACCAAGTTTGTTCACATTCATACAAATGGCAAAGATTCTGAATTATCAGAATCAGTTTAGAAAATGGATTTGACTGTCACTATGAAAATAAAGATGCAGGTATGGTCTAATCAGGGAAACAAGATATTGTGTAAGGACTAGGGGAAAACACCTTTGAAAAAGTTGCAATACTTTTCCTATAAATAATAAATGTAACTGCATCTGTATTAACATGTAGCTTATTCCAAAGTGGGTAGTGAAAATTAGGTGGGATTTAAGGAAGGGTATTAAGAATTATACAAATGGACACAATCTTATGAAGAGTGATAAAAAAAGACAAGAAGAGTGCAACAAGAAAACAGCAGTATTTATTAAAATCAGTACTGAAGGGAAGAAAGTTTAGCAGTTCCTCTTACAGTAACACAGGTGACCCCAAAAATAAAAATGAAGCTAATTCTTTTTTTTTAAATTTTTATAATGTAACATTTTGAAAATAATTTGCAGCAGAATTTATGAACAACAAAAGTTTAGAAAGACTCAAGGAACACTCGAATATTAGTATAGACAACAGGAGTAGTTCAAGCAATGAGAACTGCTGGAAAGTATCTTTCCTTTTGCAAATGATATAGAGCTTAATATTTCCAGGCTTAAATCAATCCATCTAAGAGAACAGGCCAGTGATGAACAGGACTACAAGTTCTCCTATTCTGCCTCCAAGGAGTTGTGATGCTTTCCAAACCAGCTATTTGTGCTAGCTATTGTTGACAGAAGGACACGCAAGACAAACCTCAGCTCAATAAAATCTGTCAATTCCTACATTCACATAAAATTACAAATCTAGAGAACAACCTTTTCCCTGAATTCTCACATAATTATTGATATTTCTACATCTATAACCCAGAAAGGTTATATTGGTATATAAACTACCAGAGCAAGAAGAGTAGCCAGCTTTGTGAATGCAAACAGTGATAATTCCTTACTGCAGGTGTCATGTTTTTTGCTAGATCAGTGTCAGATACAAAAAGAGTTCTATTTTTTTGCCATGGTCTCATCTCTACCCTGCATTTAAAAATGCTGAATTTTTCTTTTATTTCTCCTGAACAGCACTCGCCCAGCACAGCAATATAACTTGAGATTGGATTAACTACAGCAGACCTGATTCTCTGGAAATAAAAAAAAAATTCCTACATTTAAAAAAATAAATTCACCTAGTCCTAAATGTCTTTTCCAAGGCATAGACAGCTACACATGCAGCAAGGTTTTCTGGAAGGAAAGCAACAAGAGATGAATGCATGAAACTAGAAATATTTTTTAATGCTTAAAATTGAATCGAGGGAGTTACTTTCTCCATCTCCCTCCCTGCAAAGAGGTTATTAAAAAAAAAAAAAAAATAGATATTTCTCTCTATTGACAGGTAACATTGAAAATGTCATTCCTTTTCCTAATAGAATTTACAAAGCAAGACAAGTAAGAAGATCCATGTCTACTTATGTTTATATAATCAGTAAATAAAATCAGTATAAGTACACATGTAACGATAACAGGAACAAAATACATGAACTGAGACTTAATTTGAACAAACCACTAAGAGAGATATAAGGATTATGCAAAAGGGACAAAATCCAGGCCTTCACAGAAGGTACAAAGATACACACTCCCTCACCCAAGTAAAGTAATTTATGGTCAAGAACTAGTGTGTTTTATACCACACCAATGTCTTTTTAAAGCTGCCTAGATTCAGAAGTAATCCAAAATTCCAATTAACAATTGCAGAATTGTAAGTGTTTAGTGAGAAGCACACAGGCTAGAATCCAACCTATGATGGGGTTTGATCATCTCTATGTTGTGACTAGTCTGTGCTAATGTCTCCAGTGCTGTAACAAGGGTAATGCTTTAGAGTGAAACACTTCCTTAATATTCCTGACTCCTACATAATTTATTTTTGCCACTACATGCATGACTCTACATGCAATTTAGGTTTTTCTGATGACTTTTCCACAGTTTAACATTTCAGATATGGTGCTCCACTTTTGAAGCCACAAAAGCAATGCCCTGTGAGGAGCAGCTAGCCTCAAAGTTTCAAGTAAACACCCCATAAAAGAGGCATGTTTTTTCCCGTTTTCTCTGCTCTTCAGTTGAGAGCCGTTTTCCAGTCCTTGCTAGAAAATTGCAATGAAGTAGCAAAATAAACAAGTCATATAAATTAAAAGCAAAAAGAGTGAGAAAAACATTGAAGAAAAACCCTTCTGTCACACACACAGTCCTTGAGTATATCTCAGTATTTTTAGTTTTGTTTAAACAAAGGGGTGTCTTTACCATACTCATAAGGTTGAACTACCACTCAAGAAGCCACCTGTGTAGCTCCCTCCCTAAACTACTTATAGCAATCCTGACATTATTTTTGTTCTTTAGACTGATTATAAAAGATGTGCACTAATAGAGACCACACAGCCACAAAGACAATGCAGATCTGTTACACTAAGGAAACAAATTTTCCAGTGCTACCATGTCATTACTATTACAATGCATCAGGAATAGGGAAACAAATTTATTCTGTTCCTCTTATAGGTCTTCATCGATGCCCTTAGTATCCTCTTCAAGTCAAACAATGTCTCTTGTCTTTTCATGCTCCTTTGATCTCTGACCATTCTCCCACCAGTTTCACTCCATCTGGCCCACATTTTTCCATACCCAAGAACATGTTGTATGCTACCTAATGCCTTGTAACTGCAGAACAGATTTTAAAGGGTTACATAGCTCATTCTGAAGCTATATTCCCATATATACATACTAACATAGCATGTCCAGGTCAGGTAATGGCAGGGTGGTAATTCCTCTTTGGCTTATCATTCACAAATGATCTCTTTGTTACTACCTGATTAGAGGTATTTACATTATTTTAAGCATCTAGTTAAGGTACTTGATCTGGAAATGTTTGGTTCCTCATTTTAGTCCTTTGCATGGTCTCAAACACACATCTAAAGTAGCCTGAACTAAATAATAAACATGACTTCTCAGCATTTTCCCTGTGATGTATAAATTTAATTTATTGTCTTTTCCAATGAAATATTATCACAGGTCTGATATATTCGAGTATTACACACAAGTATTTCTGAAGATACTAGTTTCAGAGTGGATCTACTTCAGAAATTCAAGTTGTGCAATAATAGTCAGAATATTCCTTCATATACTCAAGGACCATAGCAACTAAGATAAGTAATTAACTGGATGATGAAATTGAGCAGAAGGGTCTCACAAGAAGGCTTTTGAATAAAAGGCAAAGATAGGCTTTTTATTTTTTGTGCTCTGCAGATCAGGGGACACAGAATGAAACAATAAAGTCATTCAATTTTTGGCTTGATATGTAGTTTTCACTATGCAGTAGTCTATTTTATCATTAGACATGCCAAGAAGCCCTCAACCTGCTGTTATAAGCTGCAGTTATTATCAACTCTATGCTGATTAAGCTGAATTTGAAAAAGAAAAAACAACTTTGGCAAGCATCTCCAACTTAATTGTCACATACTCACAGAGGTTTCCAAATTTCACTACTCTAACAACAATCCCTTGCCCCATATTTTTTCAAAGGGGTCATCCAAAATTGGATTGGGGTAAAAGCTCTGACCTAGCATATTGTATTTCATTACCTGTCAGTGGGCAAGAGAGAATATCTGAACAAGGATCTGGAAAAAGCTATATATGCAGAGTGCTAGTGAAAATTAGATGGGAAAATAGGACAATATTTACATTACAATAGTGTATCTTATAAAAACTGTGCTAGAAATTTATATGAAACCTAAGAAATGAACCATAAAAACATAAGCCTTAAAAAAATCCATTGTCACCATATAGAAACTGAGAGAAAAATTGTGATTCTAAATTGCTATTCTATGAGTACTAGATTATATTTAAATCTTTATTATACTCAATACTTAATGCCCATGTCAGGAATGCCCAAAATACATAATCAGCACTGATAAAAATTAACTTAGATTTTCATAAACCAAGATCAGAGACAGTCTAAAGAAATACAAGTGAACTGTCATTGACAAAGAGAAGGCCAGAGTATTTATGATACTCACATTTACTTCTGTGTGATCTGTAGGAACTTAACAAATGACTGCTGAGCATGGAGCTCCATTTCTAAAATATTTTAAGGTAGTATTCTTAAAGTAAAAACCAAAAGAGATAAAGTTAAAAACACAATGCTGAAGTACCCCCTCTACTAGCTACATTAGAAAAAAAAAAAAAAAGCCAAAAAAAAACAAAGCCAAAAAAACCCCAAAAAGGTTTAAAAATCTAAGCTACTTTGGTGCTTTTAAGGAGCCTTGACCTCCCTTGAAACATTTATAGTACCTCACTTCTCCCTGGTCACCCACTGTCACAAAATATGCAGGGTTAATAAAGTGTTTGGTTCTGCCATGGTAAATGGGAATTATATTATCCAGGAGGTTTAAAAATTTTAAACAAACTAACAGACAGGTGTACAGACACAGATACGTGTATTTAAGTACATCCATATATTAAAATGTACAAAAATATAAAGCAGTTTTCTTTTCTTTGAAAACTAGGCAATATTCCATATTTACCAATTTCAGAAAGAGAAGCTTTAGTTTACTGTACCGTACTTGGGAAATGGTTTGGGATGCAGGGGCACAAGGCTTTCAGGACTGTATTTTCCAGACTCATGCAATTATTTCAGTTATTATATCTAGTTTTGTAAATTCCACAGTATATGGAGAACCTTTTTTTTCTGTCATCCCCATAATATTAAGTGCAAATTACGTAAACTCCAAGCACAGCCTGCAATCATATCTGAGGCTATTTCCATCTTCTAAAGTAAGCAAAAAAATTAAATTCGACATTCTCTTATTTTAATATTCTATTCACTCACAATGATTAATTTCTTTGTTTTGAAGAATTTAGAAAGCCCACAGGTAACTGAGGAGTGTAATAAATACCTCTGTAATTCTCAGATTATATCCTTTATCCTTTCTGAGGCTGTTGTTATTTCATGGTAACGCTCTTCCAGATTCCCAATAAACATTTTATTAAAAATGTCAGCTGATGCATACTAACTAGAAATGTAAGCAAAAAGTCCGTAACTTCTAACACATTATCATTTCTACTGTGTACAGTATTTGTATTTCAATATATTGTAGACATAAATAAAATTTATGCATTAATAACAAAATTTGGGTTGCACTTGGTGCAGTATTGTCTTATTATTATTTCCATCTACTTTTGACAGAAATATGATTATTTTTGTTTGTTCTGAAGACACTACCTGATGCTATCAATGTTTACTTTAACAGAATGTTCCATAAATCATTCATAATAAAGATGAGGAAATTACAGAACTTTGAAGTATAAAATGCAAGTTTAGCAATAGTGTGTATTGAATGTTAAGATATCAGTCAAGTACATCTTCAGACCAACTTGTAGGAAATATGCAAAGGAAATGGGATCTTTTCTGGTACAGACAATCTGTGAGTATTGTACCAGCCACTCCAGAGTTTAGAACAGGTTTTTTCCCCATCTACTCTATCTAGCTCTGTTTCACTGAATCAATCTCTAAAGGGAAAAAAATGTCAAATTAAAATATAGTGAGGGAAATAAATAGATTTGTGTGCTGTTTACATAGTGTTATATTCACCTGGTTATTATAGGATGTTATGACTTAATGCTGTTGAGTGAGAGCAACAAAGAACTTCCAGCAGGCACCATGGAAACTCATAATCATAAAGCCCTCTTAGACTAGGATAATAAAAATATACTTAAACAGACTTTGTTCCTTAGTGACACAGGATAAATCACAAAAAGAAAAATGGAAATAGAGATTGCAAGACTACAGCACAGTCATTATCTGTAGACAATGCAGAGGAAATAGCAGTGAGATAGCCAAAGAGTCATAGTGACAACATTAGAGGTCATTTACACCTTCCATGATGACTGAATGTATTTGTGAAATGTCATATACAAACTTTAAACAAATATATGTGAGTTCATTTTTAATTTTATACAGAATATTTCACAAGCAATATTTAAGTAATTTTGTAAATTACGACAGTATAATATTTCTAGGCCTGTATAATTAAAGGTATATTTCTCTACCTAATTACATCCCTGAAGCTCTTTGCCCCAGATAAAGACAGGGTGGTTATTCTGGTTTGATCAGGCAAGCCACTTTAAAATATTCTTAGTTTGGGATGTACGGATAGGGGCTAAGTAGCAAAAAGTCAGGAGAAGACTTAAAATATTGGCTCATTTAGAAAATACAATAGCTTTTAAAATAGCCTCCAACCTATTTACTGTCTTTTTTCATGATAAGCATGTTAATTAGCTTAACAACCAAGTGAAGATTTTGGGTTGGAAGATCCAGCCCTCTGATCATCTTTGTGGCTTCCTCTGGACTCTCTCCAACAGGTCCACATCCTTCTTATGTTGGAGTTCCTAGAGCTGGGGGCAGCACTCCAGGTGGGGCATCATGAGTGGAGTAGAGGGGAAGAATCATCTCCCTCGACCTGCTGGCCATGCTTGCTGCCTTTGATGTAGCCCACCAGGATACAGCAGGTTTTCCAAGATTCTCTTGCCAAATATCTGCTAAAGGTTGTGAAGCTTCTGTCTGCACCTCTATTGCTACCTATTAGAAAATCTCATTTACAACACTAGAAGACAGTACATTTTGATACTGCTGCCCAAGTAAAGGTATATAGGGAGTCACTATTAAGGTTGATGCAGTTTCTAGAGGTTCTTTTGGAATTTTGGGGTGTTTATTTACCTCACTCATAAACTTCAGATTGTGAAATTTTCTTTCTAGTCATAGTTGAAATTAACACAGCAAATTTTTAATAATCTGACAACCATCTTACTATATCATTAACTGTATTATACATAGTAGGAAACAGTCAATAGGATCAAGAAGGCAAACTACATCCATCCATACAGTATACAATGTTGCAGGAATTTCAGAAGAAATATTTTGTTTGTTTATGAACTAGAGAAAAATACAGCTTTGACAACATAGGAGGTAAAGCTTTGCCCAGGCTTACAACTGCTGCAAAATTCTGACTGAGTCATTGTAAAAAATATGCTGGTATCTTCCATCTTTGCTTCTGAACTCTGATTAAGTCAAAAAGCACTGGTCAGCTTCCCTCCATCATCCTACATTTCTGATATTTCAAAGTGGGTTTAGCCAGATATAATCCTTTTGCTCTGATGAGCCAGCCAGCAGAAATCCCCAGTCCATGCCTGCTCATTGACTAAGAGGTCCTGAATCACTGCTGGGAGGGCTGGCAGCAGCCAGCAGCCACACCAGAAAGCACAAATTGCTGCGCTGGAAGAGTAAACTGCCTATTAATATAAATAACTTTTGTTTTCTTTCTCTTGTTACAGCTGCCACCTTATAAATCTAACTATTTTGCACTTCTTTGTAAATCTAACTACTTTGCACTCCCTTTTTTTTCAACTAAATTAAGCCAGACAGGTCCCTCATACACTGTGGGAACAGAAAAAAAAAAAAAAAAAACCAAAAAAAAAAAAAAAAAAAAAAAAAAAAAA
>VZRH01003214.1:1094896-1106112 GCA_013397555.1 Urocynchramus pylzowi
AACAAAAAAAAAACAAAAACAAAACAAAAAAAAACTACAGGCTTTTCCTGTGGCCTTTTTTCTGTACTTGGATAGTAATCACACTGAATGATCATTTCTCTCGATTGTCACATCTCTGAATCACTCTCACAGCTCTGCCATCTACTGCATTGTTCATCAGGTATTTACTCCCTCTCTGGGCTCTTCACAACTTTGTTCCATGGTCACAATTATCTCATATTCAGTTCCAAGAAGTTACCTCCAATCAGCCTACTGGATAGCTTTCATTTTCAAACATACTTATTTTTTTTCATTATGCTTTTCCCTCTTAGGAAGAATTTAGCAAATCATCCAAGAAAATCCTTCATTATTCTCCTCCAGATTGCTCCTAAAGTCTTTCTTTGATGTGTCGCTAGGCTGTTGATGCATTAAAACCACAATCTATCATGCTGAGGGAATAACACTCATGTGTGGTGATTAATTTTAGCTTTATTTGACATCCCCTGTATTCTGCAAAGACGATAGAGAGACAAAGATAAGCTGGGTTTACTATTCACAATAAGTAGGTCAACAAATCCACTCCCATCTTTGTTTAGTGCTGTATAATCAGTGGCAGAACATACAGGAGGCAGAAATAATAGTCTTCTGCATCGAGTTGCAAAACTGCACACCAAATTTGACAGAGGATTATTTATAACTGTACAGGCACATTTGGTTGGCTTCTTTTTCCAACCTTGTAAAGCAACACCAGCATCACCAGGCTAAGTTTAGGTTACCTGCATTCTCTGGGAGATTTCCAGGATGAAAGTGGTGTCACAATTGGTTTACTTCACCTTAACACTGTGCATATTCATGCTATTAGAGATATGTCTTTAAGAAAATATTACAGTATGCAGCAAATTTTAAAGCTGTTCAGTACAAGTGGGTTTGTTTTCTATGCACTTTTACTTCAGAGACCCATAACTGTGGCCAAAAGAGGCAGAAAGATTCAGCTCCAGTACATGGATGTGAATAAGGTGAGATGTCAATCTTGTAGTGCCTTCCTTTCCTGTGAGCATTTTATATTTCTTATTGCTCCCTTTGAGTCTATATCAGAGCTAGCCTTCAGCAACAGAGCAATGGGACAACTATAAAGTAAAAGAAATATAAAACAACTGCAAAAACTCTTTCCTATTCTCCTGAAAACCCGATGGCAGAAAAGTGGTGTTGCTTCAACAGACAGGGCCTCCTAGAGGGCTACAGATAGCTGGCAAAAACTGTGGATAAGGGAGCTGCAAAAAGAAACAGAACAGCAGACAATAAATTTCAAAGTATCAACCAGATCATAGAAGAATCAACAGAAATCGGAGAATGTATTAAGGTAAATCAATCTAACTGAGTGGATGACACTCCTTCCCTTCCCTCTGAGGATAAAACAGAGAAACTGCTTTGCCAGCTGTGGGGTAATCTTGAGATGGGAAATTAAAGCAATAACAGATCAAAATAATTTGGATTTGGTTGATGGAACAAGTTACTTAAAAGGATTATTATAGCACTATTTGACAAAGCTTACAGTATCAGCAGCAAGGTTTATACACGTGTACATCTGTAAATTAGATCCATCAACATAATCTCTTTTCCATAATCATTTTCCATCAACATTCTTCAGAAATATTGCAAATCACTTCCATAATTATTCATTTTAAAAAATCTATGACAAAGCAGGGAAAAACTGGTATTTTCCCAAACATCTAGCAAATCAACATATGGCAACAATACAATAATATCTTTTTAATCTTTTTTTTTTAAAAAAAAGACCACCAAACACACACACACACCAAAAAAAGTCTACACTACACACAAAAGTTAAACCCTCTCGCAGCAATTTACTTTGGTAAAAACCAGAAAAATGCCACAGCAAAGCATAAAGGCAACAAACTTTTGCAGTAGGAAATGCAAAGACATATTCCTTCCAAATTATATTAATCCAGAAATCTACCCTAAAATCCTTCATTATTTTGCCTAGGGAAGTCAGTATATTGTAGCTTTCTCATAGATACACAATCTTTTCATACCTAAATTCACAGCATTCATTTGCTAGTTCAACCTTGCCCTAGTTAGACCCAATGCAAATATTTAACTGACATCAAAGCAGTAATCATCTTGAATTTGGAAAGTCAAGAGCAGGTATTGTGAGAGATCCACAATTAATACCTCAAATGAAGAGTAAAGCAAGGCAGTTTAAATAAGTTAGAAGCCAAGGAGAAATGGAATGCTGCTGCAGTAGCAGAGATTTCTTCACTCTCTCCTGAGGGCTCATGCCACAGCTCCTATCTGTGCAAGCCACAATATGCATCTGCACTTACCTGAAGCATCATCACCTCACATAAAGTCCACAAATCCATGACAATAGGTACTTGTGCCCATTTACAGCTGAAGGATAAAAATCACATTTGGCAGTCCCAGGCAGCAAGGAAATTCAAAGTTCTCAAGTAAAATAAGTAAATTTACAGTTCTCAAGTAAAATAAGTCCCATATAGAATAATTCTTTTCTGGTTTCATACTCTACAGGTAGTGTTAAAACATTCCACAAGAAAAGGAAGAAAAAGGGATGATTTCTCCCACAGAAGAGGAAGGATCTCCCACATCACTGAAAAATATTTAACTATTTTCTCCAAGTTTTTTTTATGAGAACTGGAGTACATTTACAAGATTTCCACACCAAAAATTTAGCTCAGCTACCTGAAACCAATATTGATATTGACATTGCGTGGTATGAAAAAAGATATTAAACAATGCAATTTCCAACAGCACTGGCCACTTCTTTAGTTTTACTCATGAGAGCATGAAGAAAGATAGTATCCAAAGAACAGAAAGGTTTTTGTGGTTGTATGGAAAAAATATTTGTTTGTTTTGACTTGTCCAGAGGTACCTGAGTGTTTTGATGACTGAAGATTTAACTGCTTGTGCTCAACTGCCACTGAAGGGTCTGTTCACTTCTTGCTTACATTTTGTCCTCCTAGAAAGCAGTCACTGAAGAAAGCTTAATTTATCTTCCACAAAGTCATCCCCTGTGTGGAGCTCAGTGTATAGCTCTGAGGTAGAGGTGAGACCTTCTCCTGAGACAGCTGTTCTGGAAGGAAACCTGAAAATGGTGATGTGAAAAAACCTGCAGAAGAAACTGTGAAAAGCAGTCAAGAAAATATCATTTCAGTAAGATGTGGCACTGTTAACAGAAGTGATGAAGAAGAAATGTATTTTTAATTTTCTAAAAGCATAGTGTAGTCTGTCCATCTCTAGGAAGCATAAAGAGAGATATAAAACTGCAGCTCACTTGAGGAAAGAGAGAACCCAAATATATTGGTACAGGAGTTTCTACACTGTAAATAATACATCCTGTAATTTTTTAGCATCTTTATATGGGAATATATTTAAATTTCTAACCCTTAAATTTGATTGATGTTTTTTCCAAATAGCAAGAAGTTTGGTGGTCATCAGTAGGTGAACATCTTTGTCACCGAGCCTAGATGACTCATCACATACCTGTGGCTTGGCCTCTTTTATGCTGATTCCCTAGCTCTTTAGTTAAAAAAAAAGAAGTGCTAGAGAATATCCAGCATGCTGCACTCTATGTATGTGAACAAAATACTTTTATTTAGTAATTTATTCATTTAAAAACACAAATTATACTAGACTCTGCAATACAATTACATGTATACTATAACAGTTAGTGCTTCTGTCCCAAAGCTAAGATCTTCTCTTACACAGAAGGTCCTTTTCACAGTCTTTAGGTAGAAAAAAACCCTCCTCCTCCTCTCTCTTTATTGACTAATGTCCAAATGACCCAAGATCTATATGACGACTCAGGGAGTTCCAAGTTGTATCTCTGCTTTGACATTCTTTCCCTCTGCAAGTAAAGACTTGAGACAATCAAGGAGCTGGACACAATATCTCTATAAAGCCTCTCCAATGTAGGTTATAAAGCCTCTCAATATGTCCCAGGAAGTGATTAAGCATGTTTGGCTGTGGCCTTCTGCATTCACCAGTTAGATTAGATTTGTTAAATTAAAAGAAGTTCTTACAAAGAATTGGTCAGCTTCATTTGAACTTGACTGTTAAGACAGGGGCACTTGAGAGTGAAAAATACTGCAAATATATTCTATCAGAGCAAAATATCAAGATCTGGAATAAAATAAAAAAATTGGAAACAGAATGGCAAAAAGTAAAAACCAATACAGTTCTTGGTTTATACTTGACTATTGCAAATCCTCCCTAGCTAGACAGATAGCCTCTTCATCCTAAAGTTACACCTAAGACCTTGTTCCTGTCTACAGCTTCCTCATAAGGGGAAGCAAAGGGGCAGGGATTTTTTCTTTTCTTATCTCTGGTTACCAAGTGAACAGAATGAAGCTGTTTCAGGGGAGACTTAGGCAGGATATTAGGAAAAGGTTCTTTACCCAGAGCATGGTTGGGCACTGGAACAGGCTCCCCAGGGAGGTGATCAGAGCACTAAGTCTGACAGAGTTCAAGAAGCATTTAGGCATCAGACACATGGTGTAGCCCTTGGGAACAGTGCTGTGCAGGGCCAGGAGCTACATTCAGTGATCCTCGCAGGTCCCTTCCAACTCCAGATATTCTGTGATTCCCCATGAGGCAATCTGAGATGTCTTTCCATTACTTACTGACATTCTGTCTTTCAAGTGCTACAACAAACAGCATAACCTCATTCATTCCCAAAAGAATTGCATATTCAAGATTTACTCTTTAAAGTTTTGAAACTATTCTTGGAAGACTGGATGCTTTCCCCATCTAGCCTTCCATAGGACAAAAGCTTGAGCCTATGGATACCAAAACAACTTGAATTCTAGGCCTACCCAGGGAAATTATCACCTTTTGCATGATCATAGTTCTTTGGGCTGACAGTTTCTCATTTTTTCACCATGTTCTGACTAGAAAGTGCACTAAATAGCTGGCTAGTCAAAGCAGTTCCTTAAAATAAAACTCATTCTTTGCAACAGGAAAAAATTACATAACTTCCCACAGTTATACTCCATTGGCTCCTTGCAGAGACCAAGTGCAATACACAATAATACAGAGTCTACTCTGTATTGGCAAGGATGTGTAAGACAGCAGTGTGCACTCCACCCTCAGAGGTGCTGTCAGCCTTGTCAGAATTCATCAGCTCAGCTGAGTAGGTTGTAAGTCTTGCTGTGGAAACTTGGGGACCTTTGAGATCTGCAGAGCTCTCCATTCCCACCAGCTGCAGGGTAAAAAGTCAGGAGCTAGTCCGTCCCTGCAGCAAAGACAAAGATTGTTGGTTCCAGATGGAGGCACTTAGGCACAAGTGCCAGACCTAACATTCTTGCACCTATAGCCACTTTGCTGATATGGAAAAGAACCTGATGCCTGTTAAGCTCTGCCTGCTTCCTTGTCTGCCTAAGGCTGGGGAGGCAATGAAAGAGCAGCAGCTATCCAAAAGCTATCCGAAAGACCAACAGGGACCATGACACATTCAACAGAGCAAACTTTCCCAGGCCCATCTTCTAGTGCAGGGCAGGGAGACAAAAATCTTCATGCTGGGCCAGGCTCTTACATCAAAATTGTATTTGAATATTTCAAGTACAGGCTCCTACTGTTGTCTTTTCACTGTGACTCCTTTCTAGTTGAAGCTCATCTATCAGGCTGTGAAGTCCATATACTGTAAGAGTGGGAAGAGTCAGGCTTCTGACTGCTAATTCTGCTTACCCTGGCAAAACTTCACCTGGGCTCATGAGTCCTTCCTGGAAGCTGCTGACAATCAGTAAATAAGGCTTATGGTCACTCCTTGCTCAGTAACAGAACAGGTCATTTAAAGGAGTACATTTTGTCAGTGCATGGAAAATTCAGTGTCCAAGCTGTGGAGGAGAAAAAAGCACCTTATTAAAGACTTGTGCACAGCATGAACACCTAAATTGTTTGACCTAGACTTGTAATTTTACTTCTGGCACTTATGGATTTTTCAGTGGTTGGCCTTTCAACCCTAAGTCTTTCTTTTATATTGCCATTTTGTATGGGAAAAATTGTAGTAGAAAAGAACTCTTAGAAAATATCAAAATTCAGGGAGATTGCAATTACAGTCTGCACACACTGATGCAGGATTGCAGATGCCAAAAGGATATGCCTTGAGAAGTAATTTCACAAAATATGTACATTCCCACAATGTGATTCTGTGCCATTTTCCCTGCTGGAGATGGTATCAATCTTGCAGATTAACTGCTACTCATTCAGCTACATCCTCCAAGGGACTGTGGTTCTCTTCATAAATGATTCAGGCAGCAACAGTATGCAAACTTAACTCCTTGAGGAGGAAGGAGCAGCTCCTTGATCTTTTACTTTAGATTAATGCATTTTACTCCCTGTTACTCTGTAGGGCTGGCAGCTAGGAGATGAGTCTCTCAAGTGAGTGCTGTAGCTCATCTCATAGTTTTGATCACTTCCACAGACTGAGAATCAAGTTTTGACACGGACAAAGGACTGACCTTGTCAAAAGAAAAACCACCAGCAGTCAGTGATAAAACAAAAACAAAGTATATTTGGACAGTTTTTCTACCTTTAAAATTTGAGACTACAGAGAAAGCTGGACTGTTTTTTATCCCCTTAGGTGTCAAATTCACATTGAACACTTGAGAAAGAAAAACTGAGACATGATGCATAGGACAGCAGTAAGGGAAAACCAAAGTGACAAGGAAATAGCAGCAGGAAGGCTAAGACAGTAAAGGACCATAACCAAATAGTGATAAGGATGACTTGTTGCTAGGCTCTGAAGGAGAACAGAATGATCTGCTGACAGCAGAATGAAAGCCTAAGACTTACACCAGCACTAGGAAAAGGTACTGACTATTGGACTTCCTTGTAAGAATTGACAAGTCTGTCACTCAGACTGTTGCAGACAAGGAAGATGTACAATATCTGCCATAAGCAAAAGACATGAGATATGTGTCTGTGGCAAGAGCAAATGCTGATAGGAAATGGGGGCAAGGAAAGCACAGGAAAAACTCCCCTAGTTGCCCTTCACATTGGAACAAATGGTCCTGCAGGAGCAGCTCTGCCCACCAGGCTCAAAGCAAGATGATCTGTATGATAACTATCTCTGTCCCAAATGCAGAGAATGCATGGGATCAACAAGAAAGTGAGGATTAGCAGATGAATTAATGAAATAGGTTATTTGCATCTGAGGAAGATTTCTGATGTGCAACCCTTGGGAGGAATTAAAGGGAAACTGTCTTTTGACACAGGAATTTCCTTGCTCCTGTCATCCTAAAGATATCATTAGCACAAATGTCATGTTAAGGTTGAGGACATATTTTTTATATGTTTTTTTTAAGTGTTTAATAGTTCAGGAGCTCAGGAAGCTTCTAACAAGAGCAGAAGCCTTTACTTATTTGACTGGCAGATAAATCCAATCTCAAAATACAGCAAAGCCCTTTTGACCATCACAGGATCTGAGTCAGAATCCAGGTTGAAATAGAGAAAAAAAGTCCTATGCTATACTTGTGCTTAGCTTGAGATTGTTTAACTATCTTTCTTAGACTGGTGAAGTTTTCTAGCTCCAAAGCCTAGGACAAAGTCATTCTGATTTTGAAAATTTTACTGGTATTCCTAAAATTAAATCTTAAATTGAAGCTTTTTATGAGGAAAGTATGTCAGCAAACAGTAAACACATTCTTGTGAGTTCCTAGCTATATCTTAGGAATTAAAAAAAAAAAATAAAAAAAAGGAAAGAGACATGAAAACTAATGAAATCCTACATCAGAACTTACTAGAGCAGCTGAATAAAGAATAAATCACAGTATCCAAAAAGCAACACAGTAAAGTGTTATATCAAAGAGAAAAATGACAAAGAAGAGGATGTGATTACTCATTAAATTGGAAGTGTATAAAGCCTAATCTGATCTGCTAGAATTATAAGCTAGATATGTTGCACCTAGCATTTTATATCACAAGTAAAATGCTCATTATGTTTTAAACATTTTAGTGCCTGATATTGACTTTAAGCCTGCAGAATAGACAATTCAACACTTGCCAAGATCATATTTTACAGTTTAATCATCCTTATTCTTAATGATTCACACTTCATTTTCAGTTGGCATGTTTCTAGTTTTGTCTTCCAGCTGCTGATTCTTGTTATGCAGCTCCCTGTTAGACTAAAGAGCTCTGTGATACCCAGTAACTTCTTCCCATGAAAACACTTATCCACATTGATCACATTTAATGTAAATCACCTTTTAGATAAAACAAACCATACTGAGCTCTCTCTTTCAGTCTGAAATTACCCTCAGCCCTCATACTGTTTCTGTTGATTTCCTCTGTGCTCTCAATTTTTCAGCTTCCTTCTTTAAATACTAGTTCTTTTCATTTTAGCTGTTTACAAGCGAGACCCTTAGCCTAAACAAGTTTCCAAGGTCCCTCTACAGTCTATAGAGGACAGAAGGCAACTCCAGAGAGAAAATCATACTTATCTCTTAGACACCTCTCACAGGTGATTTCCTCTGCGCTCTCAATTTTTCAGCTTCCTTCTTTAAATACTAGTTCTTTTCATTTTAGCTGTTTACAAGCGAGACCCTTAGCCTAAACAAGTTTCCAAGGTCCCTCTACAGTCTATAGAGGACAGAAGGCAACTCCAGAGAGAAAATCATACTTATCTCTTAGACACCTCTCACAGGTGATTTCCTCTGCGCTCTCAATTTTTCAGCTTCCTTCTTTAAATACTAGTTCTTTTCATTTTAGCTGTTTACAAGCGAGACCCTTAGCCTAAACAAGTCTCCAAGGCCCCTCTACAGTCTACAGAGGACAGAAGGCAACTCCCTCCAGAGAGAAAATCATGCTTGTCTCTTAGACATCTCTCACAGGATCAGGAAATGATGATTCAGATCCAACTTGTTCTCCACAGACTGTGGCAGGAATTTAGGCCACCCACCTGTGCTGCACACCCCACTTTCTGAAGGCTGAATTTCAGTTAATCCAAACAGTCATTCAAACTCTTGTATCAGTTGCTTTCATCATGTCTGTCCCTCTCTGCTACATCGTAACAGAAGTTCATTTTGATTTCTTTCATAGTCCATAACCCCTCTATCCTTGCAAGCAATGCTCTTTCAGATTGCATTTTCACCTTTTGTAATCTGTTTTTGGACCTACCATGTTCTGGAAAACAAAGATCTCTATGCAAGCTGTGTTAGTATTCCCATTATTGTTATCATCGTTCAATTTCACATCTTTTGTTTTCCACATCTTTTTTCACATTTCACATCCCATCTGGACCTTTTGAAACTTCTTGTTTAGGATGTTTAATTAAATAACACTAAGCTTTACAGATTAATGGCAACTTTGATGCAAGCTGAAAACTTTTTTAAGATAGAATAACTCAACATATTCCGTCATAAAAAACAAAAACCTAAAAACTCAGATAGCTGTATTGATTTCAGCCTTCAAAACAACCATAAATTTTGGAAGCCTTAAGTTTATTTGGTAATAGCACCTTTTAGTGCTACACCATGAGCTTGTCTCAATAGGTAATTGCTGAAAATATCTCAATTCTGAAATATATGATATTATAGAGAGAGAAATAACAGTTATTGAAGAAACACTTTTCCCTAAATCTTTGAATTTCCAAGATCCTAGCATAAATAGTCAACAAGATGTTATAAAAAAACCCTCTGCTGTGATATGAACCAATGAAAACCTTACCACAAGAGCTTAGAGATGTTCCAAAGGCACTAACTATGAAATAACCAGCTAACCTAGATCTTTGAATTAGAGACCTTACAAACAGCCAACCCTGAGTCACCTTCAATATCTTGCAGCCATTCTAAAGCTGCAAATGAGCTTTTGTTTAAATTGTTTTTATGTATTATGTTGGAAAGCATAAAGAATTGTTATGAAATCAGGAAAAACATTCAAAAAGCTAAGATCTCTATGTGTTTCATAATATGAATGAAATAAAGTGAAATAAAATCTTCATATTTATCATGGACTACATAAGAAAACTGAACTATAAAAAAGGAGTGAGTTAAAGAAAAAAAAAAAGAGAAAAATCAAGCTATTAGAAGAGAACTAGCAATCTAAACTAAAGCCAAACAGGCAAAAGAAATGCTAAGAAAAGCTACAAGTTGCATTATCAGGCAGAATTTCTCAGTAGTGAGCTATGCTAGTCCTCAGTTACACAGGGCATTTCTTTGAGAAAATACCACACAGGAACATTTAGAGGAGGGGACTGGTGTTCCTCCCCTGGAACAGCTACTGAGAGACGTTCCAGAGACATGGGAGCTGGCACTGGTGAAAAATCCCAGCTTGTGCAAAATGGGAGCAAGGAGGAGCTGGGAACAGACAGGCAGGCTACCCTGTGTGCTGCAACCAAAAGTTGCTGAGATGGTTGAAGCCAGATAGAGAAACAGTCATTTGCAAAAAAGAAAGTGGGCAGGGGAAGAGCTGTATATAAGTTCTGCTTCTTCCTGTTCTACTTTCTGCTAGCCAATTTGAATTTTATGTAATTAAAAATTAGTTATGTTTGTAGCTTTTCAGTCAGTTCACATGGGAGTGGGGGAAGCTGTGTTTTAAACCAGCTGGTCTTTGGGGAGATGAGCACTGAACTTCACATAGCAAAATGCTGAAGTGAAACAGGTAAGATGCCCAAACAACATGAGTTCTTTCTTGTGAGGAAAAAAACCCTAAAAACAGCAGTATGTAAAACCGAAAGAATAGCAAGTTTTAAAAGATACATTGAATCTGGAACTATAAATGCAAATGTCTTCATCACAAGCAAGTTACTGAGCTCTGCAACAACTCTGTCACACTAGCAAATATTCAAAGTATTTTTCATAAGTCAGCAATCCATTAGCCTTTCATGGTCATCCTCCAGCATTAGAAAAAAGACACTTATTTTCATATGCCTTTCATATGCCAGCAAAATAGCAGTCTAAAAGTATTCTTCAATACCTATTTTGCAAGATATTTAAATTCAATAAGGAATTTTGAATTTTGCAATTTCTTTTCTTTTTTGAATGGCCAATTTGAAATGAATCAGCGTATTTTAAATTATTTCAAAGCATTTGAATGAATCTATCACTTGAACAACAGAAAAATGCTTTTGTAGTGCAATTTAATTATGTTATAATTAATTTTTTTATATTTTTTTAAAGGAAAGTAGTAATTTCAAGTTAAAAATGGAAATTTGTCTAAAATTCAAATACAAAAAAAAAAAAAAAATAGAACAACGGAATAGA
>VZRH01003214.1:1116918-1268575 GCA_013397555.1 Urocynchramus pylzowi
CGCGTGTCCGACAGAGACAGGCAGCCGATCGGACACATAGTGGCATTGGAGAGCTACCTATGGATCACCTGTTTGTGTTAATGTAATCAAGAAAAAAAAATGGGGAAGCTGATTTTTGTGTATGCAAAAACAGACTGCAAAATCTGCTGTGCTCTGCTAGAGAGAAAAAATTGGCCCCAAAGTAGATAAACTGAAAGGATCTCTTTATTCCTCATGGACTTGTTTTAAATTATTTCAGCACTGTTATTTCCCATATAAAGCAGTGTAAAGAAACAACTGTCAGGTTGCAAATGCCTGAAGGCAGGGAAAGAAGAGGTCAGGCAGTCAGACAACTTTTATGTTCCTTCGCTGCATTAAAAAAAAAAAAAAAAGGAAGAACAAAGTCAACTTCATGCAGCATCCTGTCTGCCAGCAGACAGTAACAGATGTGTCAGAAACAAGAGGGCAATAAACATGGTACTCTCAGCTTCCAGAAATCTATGGCTTAAGGTCTCAGTAAGACAGTGTTTACATCTTTGAGTTTAATAACTTGTGATGGATTTTTTATTATTATTCCATGAATTTATTCATGACTTTTAACCTGGTTTAGTAAGGGTTTTCTTTGGTTGTTGTAAAGCTGCTGCCATTTATTTCTTTTACAGGCAAAAAGAACAGTAAACACAAGTTCTCAACAGCCATAAGTGCATCCTGGATCCATTCAGCTCCATGTTGATGACTTTTATACAATCTCCATTCCTTTTTCATGTGTTGCCTGACATTCCACAACTGAGCACCAAGAAGACAGTCAAGGGACCTACACATGGTGATACCAGGATTGATTTTCTGATGAGTAAGATCTATTTTTGAAACACTACTAATTCTTCTAAGTAAGGTTATTTCTCTCTCAAGCTTACTAATAATGATATTTCATGGCCTATGAACAGTACCATGAGCAAAGAAATATTAAAAAACATATTATCATTGCAAGCCTAATTTTTTAAGAAAGGCCATAAAACATATTGATGAGTGGCTGGAAATACACCTACTGTATTTTCATGCATTTAAACTGTATTTTGGATAGCTTACACTCCTGAAAAAAGACCAGGTGTTTGAAAAGCAATCATGTGTTAACAGAGCTGTTCATGTAGCCTGCTGAAAACCCTAGGAGCAGGGTACAGGAATCTGACTTGCAAGAGTTCCTGAACTAGAAAGGCAATGAAGTGAGACTGTGAAAAGGACCAAAAGCCCTTCTAGATCACTTATGTGTTCAAGATTTGAGGGCTACATAAACTGATTAATTAATGTAGAAAACTCAGGCACAATGTCTCCATAGTGATTAGCAAACAAGCAACACATTTGTTCCTTCCCAGTATCTGGCACCTTATATCCATCTCCAACTGGATGTTTTTACAAAGTTCAATGTCTGTTTTAAAAAACACCAGAGCATATTTTTTTAAAACATTCCCAGATTAGGAATGTCAAAAGCAAACATCTACAGAATGTCCAGGCCTCATTTTATTTTGAATTTCTACAGAATGTCCAGGCCTCATTTTATTTTGAATTTTTGCACAGCACTAATGAGATTACATCTAGACTAAAGGGAATTCTGAGCTATGCTCTTGTGTTTTTCATCTCCTGCCAAAGTCTTCTTCAAAATTCACAGTTCACTTGAACCTTTTGACTACTTAATAAATAAAGCTTGGTATCATGACTATTATCTCCTAATTAAAATATATCTCACCTTTGAGTTTTATTGCATAACATAAGGCTTCAGCTGCAAGTGTCTACAGAAGTTATTGTGCAGACTTGAGCTAATTGCACTTCTGAAACCATAGTTCTGCTATAAACTGACAGAAGACAAGCTACATATAAGAGATATCAATTACTCCTCTTTAAAAAAATTCTAAAGAAAGATCTTATAAATTTTAAGCTCAGTTTTGCAGAAAACATGCTTCAGCCTACAACTTTACATCTATAAAAAAGTGTTATTTTTGCTTTTAACACCTCACGATATCAGAAACATTTTCTTGTGCTGCTGGAGATAGTGCTATTGGAGCTAGTTTTTCTTCATTTGAGACTGTTTTATTATTATTTGTGTCAGAGGAATTTGACATCTGTCACAGTTTAAAACCAACCCCAATGAAAACTTTTCTAGATTGTATTGCCACAAAATCTACTGATACAAATGCAAACTTTGTTTTCTGCAGGCATATCTACCCACAATCTGCTTATGCTGTGAGGGCAGAAGAATAATATTTTGTGGTATGTTGAACATGCTTATAAATTGCAGTGAGTGTGTTACGAGAGACAGTGTAACAAAGACAAATTATACCTACCAATACTCCTCACACATAATATATATGCCTGCCTTTCTGTTGGAATCTCTGGGGGGGAAAGAGACAAGGGAGCCACCAACTAAAGAGTGAGGTGGAAGGTGGGTGCCTGCTAATTGTTAATTGGGAAGATACAAAGAGGATGGTGAAAGTAGCAAGCTCTTCCTTATCATCGGTGAAGCACAAACTACCTTGGGAGGAAAGAACCTGGAGAAAGATGGGAACATGTAACCTGTGCTTCATCTGAACACTGCTAATTTTCACTTTTGCTTAACTCACAAAGACTTGGACTGCTTCCATCAATGTCACAAGGATAAACTCCCAGCTATGAAATGTTGCAGCATAAGTGTCTCTTTAAAAAAGAGGAGCTGGGTGCCACAGCACAATGTCAATGCAGTGTTCATAGTCACACATTGGAATGACAGGACAGCCCCATGCTGAACCAAAATCAGTGTAACTGAGGTGGATCTTCACCATGAAGGATGCAGATCATGGCAGCTACACATCAGAAAGGAGCAGGGAACAGATCTACAAACTTAGTGACAGCAATTCTCAGTAATAAACGTTTACAATTCCAGGTAGCCCTGCTGCCACCTGTACCTCCTCCCATTGCAACTGAGGTGTCCATGTGCCTTCAGGAGGGAACTAAGCTTTTGATAATGGGACAGCATCTTTTCATTTTTAAAAGAATGACAGGATCCCAACACAGTTACAGCTTAGAGAGAGATACCTTCCTCGATGTCAGCCAAGATCGCTAAAATGGCATACTTCTTCTGAATGCAAATTAACACAATAAAGGAAAAATAAAAAAGCAGCATGGGGAGACAGAAAAGAAGTATGAGTTTATATGCAGTGCTCTCCCTACACACTATTCCCCTGTGGGCAAGTCCTTCTTTTCATACAATTTTAGGACTGTCTGAGCGGCAAGCAGCTCTGTCCACTCCACCTGCTCCCTTTTTTGCCCTCTCTAGAAGATCTATGCATTCCCTCTGGCCCTCCCTCTCCTCAGAGAAGCCTCCAGACCCACCTACAGATGCTACCAAAGCCCCTTCAGTGCTCCCCCATGTAAGGTGCTCAGGCAGGGGCAGCCACCCTCCAGCTCCAGACACTTCTTCCAAAACAGCCCCCTCAAAGGGTCAGCTGTGCACAGCAGCAAAACCCCAACGCTGCCCATCACAAAACATGGCAGAAGAATGTAACAGAATCAGGAGAGGAGTAGAGAGGAGCAACCAGGATCATCTAAGAGGTGCCATGAACCAGGAGAAATATGACAGATGTGTATAAACAATGAGTGTGATAGACAAAGGTTGTCCATCTTCTTTGCTAAGTTAAGAATTAAAGAGCAGTGAAAGACAACAGTAAATGATGGATTCACAACAAACAGAGATGGTTCTTCAGATGTGTAATTCAGCTGTGTTGTGGATACAATAAAGATTACTTGGATTCAAAGAGGCTCAGAAAAAAATTCTTGGCTAAAAATAATTATTTCACAGCACTGAATATAAGGCAGTACCTCTGACTCAGGAGCTTCAAAAATCACTGATCAGTGATTGCTTGGAGAATATTTGGGTAAAATATCATGCTTTTGTGTATCTTGTGCTTTTCTCTACATTTCACTAGCAGGATCATTGGTGACCATCAGGGACAGGAAAAAAGTAGACTGAGTAAAGCCTTAGTTTTTTTAATTCATTAAAAATGAATTTTTGTTTCTCTAACATAAATTACATTTTAAATTGTTATATAAGAAGCCCCAGACCCACTGGGTAGGGGCTACAAATAGGAGGGTGTTATGTATCCCTGTTCAGAGAGCAGCAGCATAGTTCTCTCTCAAAACTAGGAATTGACACTAGTAAGTATCTTCTTATTAAAACAAAATAGAGATCTATTCTTTTCCATCACAAGCAATCATGGTGGTTCAGAATGAGCCTCCTGGTATTTTTGTTAAACCATAGAGAAATATGGAGGAAATAATAAAACTTGACTCTAAGGTGACTGTCAGAGTGGAAAAAGAGGGAAGCACCATATGATTATTTAACTAATAATATATTAAACTAATAAAATTACATATTAAACTAATGAACAAATAATATTAAAGGGGAAGGAGGGAAGCAGGACAATATAACACTTTGATGATGTTTGGAAACTTGAACTGAAAACCCTGTACCATGACATTCAGCAAAGAGGCAACTTAAGAGACCAAGACTAGAAAAGTAGAGGAAATAAAAAAATATTGGTCTTGAGAATGTCTTAGTCTTTCTTTTAGGAGATTAGAACTGATTGCATCACAAACATTTATTTGTTTATGAGTTTAATTTTCTTTGTAATAAAATGCACAAAGATGCAGAAATCTTTACATCAAAGAAGCAAGGACAACAATATCTGCACACAACAGTATCAACAGTGCCGGAAGAACAACTCTCTTCATACACAGGGGGACTTTTGATCTCAAGAGTAATTTCAATTTTGACAATATCTAAGGGTTTTCCTGTTGTATTTACATCCACCTTTGTTAAAATGTAATCCTTATTGGTCTATTCCCTTCCTCTTTTTACCTTAGACTTTCTGTTGATGATGATTTTCTTTCTACGCCTCTCTCAGATTATTTGTTAATCAGTAAGGAACATCTTGACAAACAGGTTCAGGTTGTTAATTTCTTCATTCTTCCAATCACTCCAGCAATTTCATTCCTAGATTATAGTCTGGTTGTTTGCAAGTCCTTTACAGACCAAAAAAAAGGCCATAAATATTTCTCAGAGGAAGATCTATAGCAGCTGGCCCCACTGTTTTCTAAGTGAGAAATTTGAAGATAAAGATGTAGCACCTGAAATACTGAAATATTTGAATACATTCTTCTGGATTTTTGCAAGCACAATCCATTTCATTCCAAGATCACCTATGTCAGTTCAGAAGAGGGAGTTTGTTGTTTGGGATTTTTTGTTTTGATTTGGTTTGGTTTTTTAATGGTTTAGCATTATAGGGGCTCCTAATTTTTTTTATATTTAACTAGGAAACATTCTTAAGAGGTTTCTATGAAGGCCTTCTATTTGTTTTGCAGTGGGGAAGTATTTTTATTTCCTCATGCATACACTTTGAGATACTATACTGCCTCTGAAAGTTTTGTTCTTTAAACATTTTCCTGCCGATGATTTGTACATTTATTTTCCTGTTTATCTTTTTTTATTCATTTTGTTTTACTTTGGTTTCACTTCTTGAGTTTTCTGCAACTTATTATTAGTATTTATAAAGGCTTAACACTGGAAAATATGCATGATTACTGCATTATGCAAACAGAAAAACAAGCAGTGCACTCAAATTCCCTGCCTAATTGCTATTAGAAAGGAACCAGACAAAGTTTTCAAGTGCTGCTCACCACTTCATCACCTTGACAATTGTTGTGCTAGCTTCATTAAAGAGTGGACAAATCAAAAATATTAAAAGTTATGGCAGTGCTTTGAAAAAAAAATGGGCAGGTTTAGCTGCTGTTGCATGTACTAGGGATGCCACTGATGTAATACTACAGCATCCTGCAAAACCAGCACTATCTCAGAAGCAACAGCCCATAGCCCCTTCCCTCAACCCATGTAAACTTGCAGACTAAAGGCTCTTTGGATGTTTCAATATAGGGAACAGTAAATAAAGCTAATTAAAGGAAATGTCTTGTTCACATTACCCAGTCTTTTAGGAACAAAAAGGCCTAAAACTGTCATAATATATAAGTCATGAATTTTGCAGCTCTTAATTTCAAAACGACGTGTGGTGTTCCTGTCAAAACATGTCCCCCTACAGCCTAAATTATTGTTGCGAGCAGAAAAACATGATGTTTAACTCATAGAAAGAAACCAAATGGAAAATTTAGACTTCCTTTTAGCAGTAAATAACATTAAAAGAAGTGTCATAGAGCACATTTCAACAATCAGCCACAGGCTAAATAAGCAGGAAACAAAGTGCAATGCAGCAATCCAGTGGATTGATTCATGAGGTTTGCATACTAGCAAAGCTTGCTCTGAACCCTGTCTGGAGTTAGAAGTAAAAACAAAAGTAACAACCTCATCTTTAGCCTTCCTACAATACCAAAAAACATCAGTTATGTTCCCATATGGAGAAAGAAGCAAAATTTGTGGGGAGCTATATTAAGATGACATCAGGAAACTGAGGTGACAAGATTTCTCTGAGGTAGAGTAACAACTGGAGTTTAAAGCAGCAATTTTCATGGAAACAGAGATGCTCATAGCTGGTAACAACAGGAAAAGGCAATCCCTCTCTCTGTGGCATTGAGAAAATGCTTCCACCATTTTGTAAAACCTCCAAGAACAAGAGGTACCTTCTGGAGGAGACTGCTGTACCCAGTAGAGCCAAACTGGGTACATTCATACACTTTTTTCTCACCACCTGCCTGGATGCAGCAGTTTATTTAATCAAATACACACTTTAACAAATACAGTGTTTACAATAAAAGCATTTTTAAATATGCCTAAACACAATTTTGCTAAGTCTGACTGAAGATGCAATTCCCTCTCATACACAAAACCAGAAGTTTTAGTCATGTAAAACAGGAGAGAGCTGTCTCTCCCCAATTTTTCTTGAGTGTTCTGGTGTCCATCCTTCCTTTTCCTAATACAGCATCAGAGGACAGGAAACACAGCCTATCTATGGTTTTATTATGTAACTACATTAGCAACATATTTTTCATTACTTCTCTGCTTCAATCAAGTATTTTTGTTCTGCGTGGTACTCAGAGAAATCTTTGTTAAAAGCAGTACACAATTAAAGATTCTTGTCTCAGCTATCTTTACCATCTTCTGATCATTTCACAAGTTCCATTGAATTTTAATTAATAATTGTATAGGAATTGTTAATCATTGCTTAAATTATAAGCAAACACCATTCATATGTTAAACTCACTGAACAGCATGAAGTAAAGCAGTTACCACCAACACACTGAGCACTTAGAGAGCTGTAGCTTCTGTTCAGAACCTGCTGTTCAGCAATTTCCCAAAGTTTTCTCACAGTGAATTCAGCAGAAGTTCCAACTGACACAAATCATAGAATCATTTAGGTTCAAAAATGCTTCTAAGTTCATCAGATCCAGCTATTAACACTGTTACCGTTAAACCATGTTCCTAAGTGCCACATCTACATCCAACTTTACTGCAAAAAATAAGCAGTCTTATCCTCTCCAGGAGGAAATTTTCTTTCTCCCCCAGATCAGACATCAACTCAATCACACAAATAGTCAAATCTAACCCATTGGTGTAAGTTAAAACCAGAATATTCTAGTTTAAATTGCTTGAGAAACAATGGAATAATCCATAATCTAGGCATGAAAAAAAGTTTGTGTCTCTTCTGACTCTTTCAGTGAACAGCAAGAATCCAAAACTCTGATATCTGAGGAAAAAATCTAGGACAGTGCCAGTGACAGTCACTTTTCTGGGCACTGATTATTTCCAGAGCCCACTTTGGCTGTACAAGTTGTTTTTTCTAATTTGATAAAGCCCTAGAAACAGTGAAACCTAAGACTGCTGTGCACAAAGGCCAATATGTAGTGGTTTTCAATATTGTTGTGTTTGGTTGCCAAAGCTTCTCATGCAAATCAGTTACCTCAGGAAAGTGATGTTTGCCTGCACGAGTGCCTGAAAATTGCACAATCTATAGATAAAAATAGAGACAGTTACAGAATTCAGTAGAGGAATAACTGTGCATGTCCACTTCCAGCAATCAGCATTGTTGCATCAATATTGGCTTCTCCCTACCCAAGGATTTCCTTTGCATTTTCTGCTTTATTTCTTAAAGTTCTAACAGCAGAAACCCAATTTCCTCTGCATTACTTCACTAATTTTGGTTCTTAAGTGTAACAGAACTTACATAAATTTTTGGGAGAAATAGTAATAGCAGAGCCTGATCATAGTTAAGACATAATTGACAACATTTCAGAAAGTTTGACTCTGTGGTTCTATTTCAATGGACAAATTAGGCATGATGATCCAATCATATCCCATGGGAGTCTAAGCGGTGTTCAGAACTTTTTTTTAACAGGAAGCTTTTTTGCCCTAATAAGGGTGGCAATCAATGCTTCTTTCTATTACTACAGTTAAATATTTTCAGTTCAAGACCAATAAAAAGAGAAGATGCATTTGAGAACTTTAGACCTCCTGAAGCAGCACCGGACTTCAACGGGGAGCACTTATCACCTCAGAGAAACTGACAATACCCAGGAAGTAAGCAATACTGGTTTGAACTGAAAGAGTTAAAAAAGAAATCCATTTTCCAAAGAGATGGGGAAATGTGCCTTCATTGTACAGTTTTCTTCACTCTAGGAAGAAAATGTTTGAATGAGACAGCTGGAAATAGAAACAAACATTTTTATTTTAAAATGCTTGCAGCACTGAGAAAGAATACCACATCTAAATCCCTGCTGCCTGCAGCAAGATTCAAGTGAAAAGCCTGCTTGTTCCTGCCAATTAAAATTTGTGGTTTTCTTCTGTAACCCTAACAAAGCAACTCCCATAGATGTTTTATGGTGTTTTGCTGCCTCTGGGTCTCAAAGGAAAAGGAAGCTAAACACCTCTCATTCACTAGGTACAACATTTATTACAACTATTCTGCATGTTTTAAATTTGCCTGAGTTCCTAAGAGCATTTTAAAAGGGGAGAGACAAAATTATGAGACAGGACAAAATCCCAAGACAACACTTTTAAAAGATGCATTAAATGCACCTGAAATAATTTCTTGGATGCATTGCCTAAAAAGGATACATTAATTCCTGACCATTCTTCCAGGAGGTTCCCGAAACCTTGTATGAGAAAAAACATATGCTCCTTTGGTGTCTTTTTAATGCAATGCCAGTAATATTGAATGACCATCAGTACCCCAGGGTTTTTCTACATATGGAGGGACTGAGAATACCCGGAATCTTCTTTCTTTTGCTTGAGATTCCTCTGCTATTGTGTTTGCGTGACCACTCTACCCAGATTAAAAGAAAACAGAACAAGAGTACGGCATCACTGAACAACCCAAGTTGTAAGACTAATACTTCTGCAATGCTTTTTAAATATTTTGAGGCATCTTGGAAATGTATAACTCAAGAAAAAAAAAAAAACAGTTAGAAGAAAAACAGCATCCAGGTAAACCAGACAGCCAAGAATAGCCAGTTGAACCACTATGTCGTGACATTTTCTGCAAAGAGAATTAAGGAGCAGCAACATGGTTTTTACAACTGTTGGTAATGTATTCAATAATTAAGTTAGAGCTGTAAAAGACACAAGTATCAGCCTTGTATGTATTAGGAAAAATGTTCAGAACAGAACCTCAACTCCATTTAGCTCTAAATGATTAAAAGTAGGACCCTAGTATATGCATAAGAATCAATGCATTATTTAAATAGATTTTTTTTCTATAAAGGCTTTGAAAGTATGCTCAAACTACATCACCAGCATAAATTTCACTTTCATTACATCTATCTTAAAATGTGACAAAATACTTCTTGTGGACAAATGAATAATGTATATTCCCAGACCAACAGTATTTATTCATTTATAGCATAAATTACAATCTGTCCAGGTCTCGCTCCTTCATATTGGCTGAGTTCCATAGATAGCCTTGCAGCATGGTAAAGAAACATGCTCAATTTTTCACTTATGGATAATTAAAAACTTGTTAATGGATAAAATGAAGTATAACCATTAAAGAAACACCTAGGAAATTCAACATTTTCATTGATACTAAACCCAATTCACAAATTTTTCTACCCGCAGAATTCCTGCAGAGGAGTCTATCTCTTTGAGATCAGTGGCCTCTGGGTTTGTGCCAACATGCAATCAAAATTCTCATTTACTTCTAGCAATTAATTTAAAAATGAAGGTATGAATTCTAGCACTTAATAATTTTCTTCTGATTACTCATAAGTCTTTATATTATTTATTCTTAATCAGCTTCAGGAGTTGGAACATTTTCTGCACAATTGTCTCTTACTTCAATAAAACAGAATCAATATGCATTTCCATTCTCTTTCTCCTGTTTGCTGCTCCAATTAGTCTGCCCCATCATCTGTTTTTATTAAGCTTTGCTTCTGAGACTGAATTCACAAGCTTAGCAAATGATGAGGCTGCCTCTTGTTTCAGTTCCTTAATTTCCCTCCTAAATTATCTGGCAGACTGCTGGAGTGCAGGAGTGGTCCACTGTCTCTTTCTCCCGGCTGTTATTTTGTTGTTCATTCTTCCATTTCTTTGAGTTAAAAAGTTTTCTCACTAATCATCTTGGTTGATTATTTCTACTGATGCCTCAGCTTTTCTCCAATGATTGCCACCTTTCAATAAAAATCAGGGCCTGATTTTAAAGGCTTCTACACAGGTCAAACATGTGTTTGGTCCCTGAAGTTTTACTGGATACATTCAGTGCTGCATCAAGACACTGGTCTGTCTGCAGAAATGAAAACAACTCCCACTCCTCCTGATCCCTGTTTACATCTCAGCAATTGGAGGTCACGATTTTGCGATGTGAAACGTTGTTACCCCAAAGGTGTATTTGAATTCCAATATCTGAAACCAACTTTACTCACATCCTGTTGTGCTGTGGCTGTGCTGCTCTTGAGTGTGACATCATAACTGCGCAGTCCCAGGGTGTGGGGAACATGTAGAGAATATTACAAGTTCAAACACAAAGCTCAGCCATGGATCTCCTACCCTGTCCCTCAGACATCGGGAGGGAAATATTTTTAAGGCAACTGGAGAGTCTGCATGCTCCTCCCATACAGTCACAGAACTTCTCAGATTTGCTGATGTCTAAGCAATATTTGTCCTCTTCTGGGGAAGAAGGTAGGAGACTACCAAAAACATTACCTGCAGGCTCAAAAACATTACCTGCTCAAGCAAAAAAAAATCTGCCTGAAATGCTGAGTTTGCAGCCATCTGTGCCTATCATCTGCTCCAGTTACAAATAAGTGGGAGGAAGAATCCCTAGAATCTCCTAAACATTAACATGTAGACTAGAAGCCAGTGTAAGGAGTGAATAACAAAATCCACAAGTTTTCTTAGCCAAGCTTCTCAACAAGGGAGAAATAGAAGAAAATAATCAGCTCTTACTTTGAAAAGTCGCAGAAAAATTTACCAGATTTATTTTTCTTTTATCATAATGGTGGCTTGCCATTTTTTTTCTCTTGCTATGCTTTTCAGAGATGAGAAATTGTTGGGCCAAAGCACTTTAGTCAGAAATGTGTTGTGGTGCCTTTATCAATCTGCCCTTCCTTTCCTTCATTCTTCTGTTTACTCTTTCAACTTTTCTCCCTGAAATTGAATCAAGAAATCTTGCCTCATATCTAATACTGTGTGTAGCTGTAATCACCTCTTTTAGACATGCTTCCTAATCTGTATCCATTTTCTGTATAATGGGATTTTCCTGATCCATGCTCATTTTACATGTAGAGGGTTTTCAAGATGTGACTTTAAAAAATGGATACTTGGATCATTGCTTCAGAGGTGGCTGAATGGCTGCTGGGCTTAGGTTTCCCAACCTAAAGGGTTACATCCAAAATGTTTTGGGGCTATTTTCTTTAGAGAGCAGTGCATGAAAATAGAGCTAACTTGCCTTTTTTTTTTTTTTTTCCTAATGTGGTGCATTAATTAAAAATCCCCATAAAAGAAAGATAGGAAGAGGAGAGGAGTTGTTTCCCCAGACTGTAGTTCACATCTGTTCCAACCTACAGAAGAAGCAGACAGACCCATGTCTCTGAGCATAGGCAAGGTCTCCCCATGCACTGTTCACTACAGCACCAGGAGGTTTAACCTATAACTTCAGTAAAACATTTGTAACATTAAGATCCCATTTTCCACTTAAGCTTGCTTACTTTACTTGCTGCAGCTTAAAATCTGAATGCATATATTCTGCTTTTATATTTTATAAATATAGAATAATTTTTTATACATTTATATTTTAATATTCTGTTTTCAAAGTGGTACAAAGAGGTGCCAGCATTTTCCCTTGCCCACAATAGTGTACCTGCTATTCTTCCATCATATCAGAGCAGAGGCTTTTCCTTTCTTCCAGCTCTTCTCATCATGCTATGCTCAGACTCCTGCCTGCATCTTCAAATGCTCAGACAATTGCCACATCAGGGAATGAAAACTAAATTTCTGACTAATAGGTACTGTAATTTCTGCTAATGTGTAATTATCTCATGGCAGGAAGCCTTATTTACTTATTATACTAACAGGTACAAACCCTACAGGAAAGCAAAACCCTGGCAAGGGGAAGAGCTGAAATGCTGTCTTCTGCACAAAAGGAGAAGGAGCTATTTAGCCTCAGAATTATTTAGCCTCTGGAGTTATTTAGCTTCAGCTATCTCAAGAGACTAGGAGAATATTCTTGTTCTTTGATCATGGGCCTATGTAGTCATCCAGGATAAATTTCTGATTTTCCTTATAGTCCTTAATTTCTGATTGTCTGATGTTCCTGTTTCCTTGAAGTCAGCCCAGATACTGCCCTCTTGTACCTCCCCCTGTGAGAACCCTCTCTGGGAAACCTGAAACCCTCATATTACCTAAAGGTAGACCCCAACCTATGATCAGAACAGATTTCATACAGAAAGTGCATTTAGAGCATCCCTAAGGCAATCTGCTTGGAGTTCACTCAGAGATACTGCCCAAAGAAGAGGTGGTTTATGTTATCTTTTTAACATTAGTTTAATGTTTAAAGCACCTACCAAGCAAATGGGAGATATAATCCCACAGCAACACTTCCCAGATGAGAAGGATACTGAAGAAAGAGGATTTGAAACAACCATTGAGGGGCCAGGAATACAAAATTCATAGGACCAGACAATGAACAATTTAAATTGAGTGTAAATCTGCCCTAGGATTTTCAAGTTGAAGAGTACAGCCCAGGTGTCATGGCTCTCTTCCAGAACGCTTCTTGATTTTATCCAGCACATAAACAATTTAAAATGCATAAATTTTCCTAAGAAAGCAGATGAATAGGTGCTAAACATAGAATTACCCTCATAACTTCTACAGCATTAGATAATGAAAGAAGTAGTAAAATTAACATTAAAAATTAACATTAAAATTAAATTCTAAATGTGCAGCCATTCTTAATTCAGAAGACTTTCTCCTTCTAATAAGGGACAAACAGTATATTTATTCTGCTGAGAAAAATTCCTTAATAAAGTAAACCAAGTGTGAAGACAAAAGGTGGATACTACTGAGCCAAATATTACTTTTCAGAAACTTTCAATAACCAAATTCAAGAAAAGTCTTCTAAAATATTACAGTAAGAAAATACGAAAACTACATTTTTTTTATAAGTTCTTAGGCATGCAGTTCAGCTACTACAAATCCTCACTAGAATTATTAATTTTCTAATATTTCAAGCAGAATGAAAGAATAAAGGAATGTAAATGTCTTTTGAGTTCCCTGGTTTTATTTGGGTATTTTAAATTTGATAAATAAATTAATAGACATTTGGTGCATAAGTTGTTCTTTCTTGGGTCCACAAAGAAAATATAAATGTCTGCAAAGAGCAATGCAAACTGTTACTACAACAGTGACAGAAATCATAATATTAAAGGGACTCAATGTGACCAACCTGAGACAGCCCTCTGGGGAACAGAAAAGGCTCATGCACATTCACAGCTGAAATATTAGGGAAACATCAGAGACTGCTCAACATGAGCTGCAGCAGCAGAGCTGTGTCCCTCCAAGGTATACTGGACCTCTCACTTATGCCATGTGTTCTTTTCTGTGAACCTAAATTCTACTCACAGCACTGAAGCTTCTCACAAAAAAAAAAAAAAAAACTTAAAACAAACACATGTGGCCCACAGATCTCATTAAAGAAAAGAGTTTTGCTTCACACTTGGAAAAACAAAAAAAAAGCATTTACCTATTATGTACAAGATAGAAAGCATCTTTGTTGTTTCTGCCAGTTGAGTTCTAAAAATGCATCTTTTAAATTGCTAGGGAATACACATTTTGAATTGCTAAGGACATAATTTTTAGACACTAGCGATAGTAAGCTCCTAGTTAGAAGCCAGGCTAATTTAGAAGGCATAGAAATATATCACTAACAGACAAAATAAACAACAAGCCACAAGACCTGTAAGAAAAATACATGCAAATTTTTCAGACCTAAGAAGTGTGCTAGAAAGACATGCATTTCTATGTGAAATTCTCACATTTCATAATACCCAGGTCATACTGAAGATAAATAATGAAATCAAAACAGGACATTTTTGAAATAATTTACATAGTACTCCCATGATAAGTGAAGATCAAGTAGAATAATTAATCATCCTTTGTGAGCCAAAAGAGATAGGCCCAGCCACAAAGACATGCAGGAATAATGAAGAACTAAGCCTAGCTGGTTTTACTGGGAAATTACTTGGAGAAAATGTTGCCTTTAGTCACAGAAACACGTGAATAATAATGAGAACTAAACCAAGATAAATAATTGCTCTCACCAGCATGAAGGAAGACCCAGATATTGCTAATTGTTAGAGGGGGATTCACTTGGTGTAGGTTTGTTTAGACAGCCTCACCTCCTCACTGAGGCAGCTGATAAACCTAAAGAGCAGCAGAATGACAGTGGCTAAGGGAGACCTAGGGGCAGGGGGACAGAGCTCATCAGCCCCTGGACCTGACCAGCCCTTCATCCCATTTCATTTAAAGCAAGGTTTTCAAGGCACTGGGAAAAGAAGTTATCCATGTTTTCTTAAAGTGAACAGAGGAGGGTATTTTGGAGGACCTGGGGATAGCTAGGAGGCACAAACTGAGAGGGATTGAGCCCTGGGGTCTCCACCTCTGCTGGTAATTTGCTTTGGTAGGTCATTTCAGCCAAGATCTGAGAGCAATCGATTAACTGATTTTTTTTTCATACCAAATTCCAGTAGAAAACAATTTCTTAACCATCCAGAGTGTGTATGTGGAGCTGAAAGCCTTGTATGAGATAAGAATGTCTCAAGAAACAGGCTAAGGCACATGCCTTGTGTGCTAAAACGATCCTAAGGCCTAATACTTGTATAACATTGGGTTCCTCAAAGGAAGAAGTGCTAAGTAAACATAAGAAACATAAAATAAGTGAACTTCTGTCACACAGACAAGAAGTTCATTGCCAATGCACACAGAAGGAAATGAGGTATGACAACATTGTGCCCATGGAATACCATAAAGCAAATTATTGGAAAACCAAAAGACTAGCCACACATACTGGAGAAGTAAGACATCTTCTTAGAAAAATGCATGCAATGCATAAGAAAAATGGAAACAGGGAAGGTAATTATCTTTAAGAACTTGGATGTTGTATTAGGCCTTCAATGGACCACACATCCCCCAGGAATAGCTGGAAAGTCCAAACTTTTGTGAGCCAATAGATTTTTTTAAAAGAAATTAATTAATATCCCAGCAGTAGAAGTCAAAATGACAGCGTATGCAAAAAAAAAAAAAAATGTTTTCCCTAATGTTCTGTATCATGAGGCTTCTAATCTGCCCTACATTCTGGCACCACAAATATTTCCTTAAAGCTCTTCCTCTTTTCCAAGATTGCTCTCACACATCCACCCCTTAAAGAAGTTTATTCTCATCATCAAATACTAGTGCTTACCTGTCCCAGGACTGATATATTTTGTTGTTCAGACCAATAAGGCAAGATCTGATCAATGAAAATAAGGAATCAGTAGCTAAGGGCACTACAAATCCCTCCAAAGTCATTCTGGTACATCTGGACTTTAAATAGGTACAGCAATCCATAATTCATCCTAGTGATTTACAGTTATCTGGGTACAAAATACTGCAGACTAGTTGTCATGGATTGTGAAATCAATACTATTCTATTTACCATCTGTATGGCAGTTGTCTTCTGTTAAGTGGGCAGTTTTCCTTATCTCTTCCACAACCACTCCTCCCTCCAGGGAGACATCTGCTGATAACTGGCTATTGAATGTCAATGCATGACTGATAAGAACTTTAACATCCCATTGTGAGATGCTCCGCCCAGAGGGAGGAGCCAAGCATTCCTACACAGATATAGCTGGGAGTCTGGACAGACGGGACAGCTCTTGCTGGGTTTTGCTTAGAAAGAGAACTCCACCTTTTCATCTGGATCAGCAGAGGAAGATCCTCACCTTTCCTTCTACAGGATTTCATGCTCCAACAGAACCACACCTGAGGACTGAGTCCGGGAAGACTGCAGCCACAATTCCAATTGGACTGAGACTACACCCTGACCAACCGGGTGTCAGGTTGAGTTCTGACTCTGTCTGTGTTGTTTTAATCTACTCCATTTGTTTTTTTTATATTTTTATATTTTTTTGCTTCCCTCGTAAAGGACTGTTATCCCTGCTCCCATATTTCTTGCCTGAGAGCCCCTTGATTTAAATTTTATAGCAATTCGGAGGGAGGGGGTTTACATTCTCTGTTCTAGGGGAGGCTCTGGCCTTCCTTAGCAGACACCTGTCTTCCCAAACCAAGACACTAGCTTACTTTCCTTTTCCAAAGGTGGATCACAAGTTAGGTCTGCCTAACTCTGGGAATCTGTGTTTAAGAAAGCAAGGTTTGGTCAGCACCTTGGCCACAGGTCTGAGTGGTGCCCTATTAGACAACGCTCCAGATCAACAAATGTTGACCTCCTGCCTTAACAGGCTGCCATGAAAATCCAAGAGGCTCATTTCTCATAAAAAGATATTGTGCCTGGCAAATCTGTTGTTCTTCCTCTGCTTACAGGGTGTCTTACAGAAGATGAAGCCAGATTCAGAATCAAGAATACGTGCAAAGCCCTTCACAAAGCTCTGTATACTATGTCTTCTTACACATTCTTTTTAATTCTTTTGTATTGCTTCTGTGCAAATTTATTAAAGTCCAGTCTTCCCTAATATCCCATAAAGAAAAAGATCTACCAAAAAAAAGAGGGGAAAAAAAATCTCATGACAGCCATCTGTCCATTTAAAAAATAACCTCAATAGCTAACATCTCAATAAGAGTAACAAAATTAAATGCTTCTCTTCTGTTACAGCTTTAACTAAAGAACTACATCTTCAAGTAACAGCTCTTATATACTTAATACTACAAATGCCTTAATACTACAAATGCCATTACCCCATCTTCCTGTGACATAAAATGTCCTGTTTGTGTCCTCTAGAGCCCCCAAGTTATTTTGCAGAATCGGCTGTTGTTCTTGGACAGTTTCAGAACACCTTCATCCATTAACTTGGAAGTTTTCTCACAGCCTAGAGTGCCCCTGGATTCTGATATCTTCTGGGTTTTAGTTTTGATCATAGACATAGATAGTGTTCATCTGCAAGACTATGTTAAAAGATCCCAGGTTGACCCTTTAAAAGCAACTTTAGCTGAAAATCTGAAATTAATTGAGTTGGTCTACAGAAAGATGGGGGGCGGAGGGGCAGGGGAGTGTGCAGGTGCCTAGCCATGGTTTTCTACTACTATTTTTCTTAAATAATTTATTCCTACCCCTTGACACTGAGAGAAATACTATCTTCTATGCTTGTTTTCAAATGAAATTTGAAAGGGAAAAAACACATTTCAAATTATTTGCTGCAGTGAGTTCTCACCAACATAAATAGCAGAGGTTTTTGAACTTGTACAGCCCTTGAAACAGCACATGTTATCTATTTTTAACCATTTAAAATTCCTACATGGAAAACAGAAAAAGCACAAAGGATTCCTGTATCCAGGATACATTCATTTGTCAGAGAACTGTTATGATAGATAAATGACATTTTGGCTCCTTTTCTGGCAAATATATCTGTGTAGCAGCACAGATATCAATAGACAAAAAGTGTGTTAAATTGTAAAATAATCCAGAAAGAGGAGAAGCATTAAAAACTTTCTTAAATTTGTGGTGCTTTAATTGCTCCATCATTTAGTTTATTGAACCATCAAATTAATTTAATTGAAGGTAAAAATATAATAAACTCTTCCAAGAATCAAATTGAACTGCCAAATTTATCTAAAATTAACCTCCCCCAGCTCAATTTCACCTAATTTTTCAGTAATTATTTAGAATAACAGTATATTTTATACTAGATAATGCTTATGTATAGCTTTTGTGTTTATTTTAAAACTACTACAAGAACAGAACTGTTTCTCTAACTGTCAAATTTTGATCATATCTGGATACTAATTTCTGTCAATAGGAGATGCACTTCCAAAAAATCAAAGCTAGTATTTTCCCACCAATTATTATAAAGTTGATCATGCCAGTCCTCAATCAACAAAAGCAAAGATGGAGATGATATTAAATGAAATCTGGGTTTATGGATAGCCCCATATAAAACTACTATGGATCTTGACATTTTTCTGTAAGAATAGTCCCTAATACCATATTTTAATCAGCATATATAACCTGATCATGCCTCAGTAAGTCAAGAGCTTTGGCCAGGCCTCTAGCTATTACAGCCAATTTATAATTAGCACTTTATTATCCATAATGGAAAGATATTACCTCCCTTGCAACCTGGAACTGCTATGTAATGTTTTGATCACCACTTGCAAGAAGGGTAGCCAAAATCTTAATGTACAACCCTTTCCTAATAGAAGAGGTAGGTACATATTTGCAAATGGAAGCCTTCTTATCCCTTATCCTTAGGGATAAGAATAGCCCTGTTTTCTTAAAGATACTCAAGAGATTGTTAAATATCTAAATCATAAATTAATGTTTCTTAGCATTTTCTGTGGGCACCATTTAAAAGTGACCCAGGAATCTTTGGCTTTGAACACTTCATATATATACATTTACATACATATATATATATGCTTGTTTTGGTTTGTTTGTTTTTGGTTTTTTTTACAAAATTAGAGTACTCTCATTACTAAGCAGTCATCTATGAAGATAATCAATATTTCCAAAATGACTGCTAAGGGGCCACGGTCTTTCACAGGTACAGGACATGTATAAAAGTCATAAAGGACAAACTAGCTAGAAGTTGCTCTATACCTTTTCAATGATACCTCACTTCTTACCAATGCATCTTCTTTAGTGTGATGAATGTTATTGAAATTGCTATTTCAAACATAAATAACACAAGATAAAACCACTAATGCCTCTTATGTTTCTAGCACCCTTAGGTGCTCAAATAACTAACTCTCATTCATCTTTATTTGTGGTGAATTTGGACTGTACATGAGAAATTTCTTCTCAAATCTGACTGGAAAAAGTGTTTCCAATGAAGCTGTAAAAACTGCAAGTTCTGTAATGGCAACCCTGCTCAAACTTTTCCATCTAATGTGGTTGTGACTCATCAGAAGTTTGTTCATTAGAATTGTGTGTTTAATTCCAGCTCCATATGGATACTTGTATGTTTTTTTCCTATGTTTCTTCTTGTCTAACTGGGTGGATAGATGGCATATCTACATGATGAATATTTGCAAGTTAAATACATCAGCAGAATACCCTTGCAGCAAAAGCTGGCTGCACAACAAGTTGCAATAATCAGCAGGTCTAGGTGAGTAATTCTTCCCTTTTACTCAGTACATGTGAGAACACTTCTGGACTGTTGTGTTCACCTTGGAGTTCACCAATACAAGACAGACATCAATACACTGGAACAAATCAAAGAGCCACCAAAGTGATCAGAGAGCTGGAACACAGGAGGGCCAAGCAGAGCGTGAGAAAGGTGGGCTTGTTCAGCATTGAGAGAAGAAGACTTCATGGAGGGATCTTATTCCTATGTACAGCTACCTAATGGGAAAATGTAGACCTGATAAACTCAGGCTCTTCCGAAAGGTACACAGCAACAGGATGAGAGGCAACAGAGAAGCTGAAACAAGGAAATTCCCAGTAGATAGCAGAATATTTCTATTCTTAACCACCAACTAGGGTGTTTAAACACTGGAACATGCTACTTAGACAAATTAAGGAATCTCCATCCCTGGAAATATTCAGAACTTGTCTGGACACAATCTTGAGCAACCTGATTTGGCTGGCCCTGTTTTTCACAGGCATTTGACAAGACAGCCCACAGAGTTCCCTTCCAACCTGGACTATAGATCTGTGGCTCTATAAAGTTCAGACAGCTGCATTATGCAAGTGTACACCAAAGACTTGATCACATTGTCACAGCTGTGTAAAGGTGTTTAAATTCCTTCTGGACTGGAACTAGCAAACATCTCATCATTTAGACAGAGAGTTATGGGTGTCCAGAATATGGGCAGATTTCCCAATATATGGCAGTACCTGTCTGTACATACATATCTCTATAGTCTTTATTAAGAGATAAAAATCATCACTTCTGCTTTCAAACATTACTTGCTTTGAAATAGACATCATCCTTTTTCCAGGTGACTGGATTTGTACTCCTATGAAGTGCCTCCATAAATCCCCTTACTGCTTGGTAGGGCAGGCTCTTAGTGCACACCTCTGCCCTTCAGGTGGTATCTGCAAGTGCTTCACTCTCCCATTACTCTGTTTTAGAACCAGCTCGATCTCTCCTTCAGAAGAGGAATAGTCTTTCTTAGCTCAGATGAATGCTACCTATAACTTCAGCTGCCTGACACCAAGCTAAAGTTCATCAACAGTCAGCTAAGAGAAAACAGCCCCTCTGGAGGGTGATTCATCCTCACTTTTTTTGGAAACAAGGCTGGTAAATTTCTGAACATATGCAAATCTCGGATATGTACTGTTAAGACATTATTCATGTCTTTAGTTGTCTTCATTTTTGAAGCTTTGAGTGAGGCACAGAGCAGAAAAACCCAGAGACTTCTGAAAAAATTTACAGTTTTTTAGTTAGTGTGACCCACAGAAGAAGTCATTAAGGGCAAGAAAAAAGGGAGCTTTATACATCCAGTTTCTTGTATAAAAGGTGGAGTGAAAAAAAACATAAATTAATTTGATCTCTGAAAGAAGTTACAATTTTTATAGATGAGAGCACCTTACCCAAGTAAAACCTTACAAAAGGTACAGAATTTATGTAATACTCCAATTGAAAAATCTCCTTTGTTACACCTGTGAAAAACACTTTCATTCTCCTGTGAAAATTTAAAAAGTTTATTAAAGAACAATAGGAGACAAGGACCATAAAGCACAGGTTATTATGGCCAGGTGCATCTTGGCATTGAGCCAAGACCACACTGTTACCTTTGGGGATACCCCTTAAATACCTTTTCCCTTACATCAGCCTGTGGCATATTCATAGATCCTTATGCATATCCATAAACTAGTTTACATTTTCCAAGAACTGTTTTACATGGCCCCTCCTTGGGTCCGCCTTTTTAGAGCATGCATGTTTCTTGGCTGTGGTTTTGGCTCCTTCTCTTTATCACTTCCAGTTTGGGCCTTGGTTCATGTTTTCTTCAGACAGTGAGTGCTGATAATTGGCATATCTGTAGCAGGATGTCCTCATCCTATGTTCACTGGATGTTATCCCATCCAAGCAGGCATTTTAACACAAGCATAGCTATTTCACTACTATGTCTAAGCTTAATTAACAGCAGAAATACAAACTATATCTTTATAACAAAGTTACTTTAACATTACACATATGAAATCCATTTTAATATTTGTGAAAAGGCATTATTATAATATGTATCTATGACACACCCAGGAACATAATTCAGAAATTAACTCATTCTCTTTTCTCCTTTTCCAAAACCTTCACCAGAAACAGCAGTTTTTACAAATGTGGCACGATTTCCTGTCTTACAGATGAGTCTGCACAGCAGCATAAAGAACCTGCTATCTTTTCATCCAGTAGTGAACCTCTCCTAGCTAAAGAAACCCACCCAGAGAGCTGTTGAGACAACCACAAGTCCCAGAAGCTGTAAATGCAGGCTTGTATGGCTGCAAGGCACAGCAACCAAACTGCAAAAGAAAAGTCAAACCTCTCCAATTGAAGAATGCCAACAGACAATTTCACATCATATTTGCTCTTTGCTATCTCACAGGTCTTCTGTTCTTCCTTCTGGCATCATCTCCGAAGATTCATGTTGTGTCAATTAATTTCACATCCGTTCCAGAAATGTGCCAGCAGCCTGCAGCTCCTGCTGAGCCCTCGCTGCACAAGGAGGAGCCCACGGAAGCAGGAGGTGCTCCAGCAGCAGCGCTCCGGGCAGCTGACAGGTGTCAGACCATACGGCAGGCACGCCGGGGCGCGCTGGGCGGAGAAACACTCCTATCAATGTCAGCCGAGTCTCCAGGGTGCCTGGGCATAACAAAAGAGACCTGGTAGAAACTCTCCTGGCCAGACAACTGTAAAGCAGCTTCTTCACAGGATGACAAGAACCCAGCCTCCTTTAGAGATAGAGGACAAAAGGACAATACTTTTCTCATCTTCTTCTCCCCCTGTGAGAAGGAGAGAAGATAAACTCATTTCCTCGCGTGCTTCTTAACACATCTGTAAATAAAAGCACCTTTAGCACTTTTCATCAGACATCATTTGTGTGTCAAAACTGTTTAGGGTATGACTTGAAATCCTCTCCTTCAGAGAGCAAACAAGCAAGAAATAGCTGCCTTTGATTTATTAAAGATGAGCTACCAGTACTGTAAAAGGCAGAATGGCAGTGCACACACACATCTTAAGAGCAGGGAGGGATAGATACCGCCCTCACATTTATATACAAAGTTCAGTCCACAGCTTTTCTTGTTTATTAGCCTGTCAGCATTCAGGCAGTCACAGTACATCTACACTGATGTTTTTTGAGAAGTTTGCCTCTGTGTTATTTGCTCAGGATTGCACCAGTTTAGACACAGTATGCTTCCTTGTCTGTATAAAGCATTATGACTTGGGAATAAAATTTTGGGGATAAATAGCATAGGAAAAGGAACACATGAAAAAAAAAAAAAAAACCCTGTCTGTTTTTTAGTTAAATGAAAGACAGGGTGAAATTAACTAGAATTCAAGGAACAGAAAGCAAGGGAAGAGTAAAGCAGTGAGGTTAAAAACCCCAATGTCTGGTACTGCATTATTGCACTCTTATTACTGCAAACTACAACCAGCTCATAATTCAGCTCTGGATTTCTGGAAGTGCCAGAGGACTCAACAGCCAGAGCTGTGCCATGTCTGCACCAGAGTGATGGAGTATTGCCTTCAAATTACTGAATGTAGTCTTCAGCTGACAGCAAAAACACCGATCACATATCCCAACCATTCCTCTACAGAAGCCATTAGCGGGTATGACACCAGTGTCAGGGCGACATGGCACACTGCAGCTGTTGAGCAGGAAATGCCCACAAGCATGCCCCTGCTCCCCTTTTTAATTGTTATATGTCAATGTCTTGTCCCCTGAGAGCTGATGCTGGGCTGGTGCTGCAAGGCAAGGCTGTGCTAAAGAAGCTGTCGCTATCTCAGATACAGAAATTCTGCCCATGGCAAGAGGTGTTGGAGTCCCATTGCTCTCCACTAGCTCCTACTTCCCATCATTAGCTAACACCCAGAATTATCCTACTGGGCAAAGCAGTTCTCTACAAAAGAAGATAACTGAGGATGGTGACATGCAAACAACACAGACAACAGAAACAGTCAGACCTAACTCTTGGCATAAAGAGATGCTTAAAACACTACTGTTTCAAATTTGTTGAAAACTAAACAGAAAAAGAGAAAAAGAAGAACTTGGGGCAAAACTGGTTTTTATGCTGTTTAAGTCTGAAAACAAAACTGTTCTTTCCTTTTGCACAGCTCTCAGAGGCTCTCAGTTAATAACTCAACCAAATTGAAATAATCTTCAGAAGCGAAGTGCAGAGCAGCTCGCTGTGGAAGACAGTTGTTGGAGAGCTTTGTTGTCACTGCTGGTTTGTTCCTGTTTTCCATGTGGCACATTATGAAATGCATATTATTAGTGCCTAAGGTCCCCTGTGTCCTATTCTGCCCTGCTGCCTGTAAGAGCCATGTGCTCTCACTATCTGAGGCTGTGCAGAAGCAAGGCTTTGCTCATTTGGTGACTGCCAGCCTCATGCACTTCCCCGTGGAGCAGGGGTGGGTGGGGGACATGTCTGTGATAGCAGCACCTGCCAGGCTAAAAAGCCTTTCAAAGCAAGAGTTTGAGGGGAAACAATCAAGTGTGAGGAAGACAGTCTGACTCTGTGGAACACATCCCTCAGCAGATCTCTGCAGCTGCTCATGCTTGCCGTAGGCAGGGTGACTGGCAGACACAGTGACAACTGCCCTTCTGCATCAACATTTCATGCAGTTCAAGCTTCAGCCTAACCCTCACAGAGCTTAGGGACAATTCTGGCAGAGCCAGACTCTGACAGCTTTGAGTAGTTTTCCCTTCCAAAAAAGCCCCACCATCAGGCTGCCCCTGTGTTTCGTGCCAAATGGCTCCATGCTGCAAAAAACCAGACTGCAACCTTTCCAAAAGTACAGCAGTCCCCAGAGCCCTGAGCCTTCTACCACAGGGGTTTATGTCTGCTGTTCCCTCAAGTAGGCAAAAGGACCAATGTCCTTCGAAATCTGGCAACCATCTATATGGCTCCAGTACATTTCTTGTCTTAATAGAGTTTTGAGGTGGCTGGCAGTGTTTGCCGCAGTTTCTGGGCCAACCAGACCTGCCTCCCATGTCACTGGTCACAGTCCAGCATTCAGATTTACACCTCATCCAGTTGTTCAGCAGGCAGGAAAATGAGCTAACGTGGCACACAGCACAGCAGAGCACCAAAGGGCAGCAGGAAAAACCCCACACATTTCTCCTCTGTGGGCAGTCTGAGCCCGCTGATGTGAACTCTGGTGACAGGGAGTGTTCTGAACTCAAGGCTAGTAAAGGAGTAATCCTTGGCTCAAACCAGATAACTAGCTGTAGCAATAGAAAGTCTGCTGGAACAAGGCAATCCAATTCTCTCATGGAAGGAAGTGTCAGACTAGTAAGGCAAAAAACCTTGGAACAATGAAAACAGAGCCATTTCCAAGCTGTCTCTCCTAGATGGTCTTCTGTGAAACTCTATGGAAATCTGAAAACTGCTACCTGCCAGTAGAAAATTGGTTCTTTTTGCAAACACTAAATGTGTCATATAAGGTGGCTCCAGCCCAAGCCATGGAAACTTGCTCTGTCAGCACATCTGCATTTGTGTTTTGGCAGGAAAATGCAGGTTCTGGGGGTGATTAGCAATAATGGTTCTCAGTTTTCGAACATTTGAACTGAACACAGATATTCAGCCCATATTAACAGCATAACTCAAGCTCAATATAAACAAAATAATATTTCCCAAAGCTATCCCCCACTGTCTCCTTTTTCTGAGGCAGAATATAATGCATCCTGTGTGTCATAAAACACGATTTCACCTCAAGACCACTTTCTATCCAGGTATCCTACTGGATCTTCACCTCTAATAATGTTTGAATGTGACTCTCTAATGATCACCTATGTGGCAATATCAAAGTTTTCTGCATAATGTATCAAACTTCTCATTTTACACTGCCAAAAATATAACCTCTTCTGCCTCAAATGCTGCTTCTTTTGTCAAAAGCTCACAATATTGAAAGGAGATGGGCCAGCCCAAGCTGACACCCTAGGGAAAAAAGCTGAATTAACAGAATGAAGGAGCACAGGGGTCACCCAGCCCTTTGCCTCCACCAGGGCTTCCTGCAGTGCAGTGTCAGCTCTGCTGCCCAACTTGGAGCCCTCTGAGTTCAGAGCACAAAAGTCACCCAACACAGTGAGGAGGTCACTGCTCTGTGTGTTCCAGCAGGCAGCTTTCAGGCTGGTCTCTGTCTCAATTTTTGTCTCATATTTTACTCAGGGAGGCTCTCTGCTATCAACTGTATTGAATGCCTTGAGCACATGAAAGACAGTGAGACTGGAAATGTAGGAGGAGCAAAAGTTTTTCTAAAAGATTAGAAAAAAAATTTTCCAAAATGAGAAAAGGAGAATACAGATAAATGAAGTTTCACTACTGAATATTTAACTCAACACTAAACAGGGATACAATTGCACAGATACTGTTCAAGGAAGATCCAGGAAAAAACTGAACTCAGAGCTACGATCAAAGTCTCCCTATTAAAAGGCCAAGTGCAGATGCTAAATAGATTAGAGAATAACTGGTAACTCTCAGGGACATCTCTATCCAATGCAAAAGCAAACATTCCACACTGAACTGTGAAACAGTCGGATAAGTAAGGCTGCTTACAAAAATAGGGGAAAATTTAGAAAAAGAAAAAAAAGAATGCCATGGTAAATTTCTTTACATAAGTTCCAATGACTTTTTCTTTCACCCCCTCTTCAAAGCCTTCACTATTTTATATCTCTGAGTTTCTCTCTAACTCATCCAATACTCTCAAGGGGAATTTGGGCAGAACTTGAAGAGTCTACACTTTCTAGGATAAAAAGCTTAATTAAAAATTTTGCCATACCTCGTATCAATAATCCAGATAATACCAAGGATGCAACTTGTGCCGAAATTATAGGTTTCTAATGTTTGACACTTTTCCCTCCTGTTGATCTTCCAAATTATCTTTTTTTGAAATATTTATCTCAAAACTTTTAAGCTTTCCTGATGAGTATTTAGCTTATATTTGAGATAGTCTGATAAAGCTGAGAATTTTCTGCGCAGTTGCTCTTTGCACTCTGCCGTGCCTCAGTTCTTCTATTCAAGTCATTCCATCATCACAGAAGGTAGCTAATGAGTGGCATTACAGTTTGTAGCTCAGGGACACAACTGAGAGCCATTCCTACATTTTTGCTACTAGTCATTTTAAATAACTCAAGTAGCTCTTCAACAATCATCATTCCAGAAAAGCTTTTTATAGGCAGGAAAAAACTGACCTGTCTGCGCCAACCCCTTGGGTTTGTTTTCATCTTCTCAGGAGCTGTCCCCAGCTTTCTGTTTGCATTTCTCCACTTGTGAACAGCATGCCCCTTGTACAGCATTGAGGACCTTGTATGACATTCTCAGAAAGTAGATTATGAGAGATGACAACAGGTAGACAATGAATATTTACTGAGAAAATAGTACACTGCACTTTAGAAAGGTTTTGTTCCTCTATTGGTCTGCAGACAGAATTTCAGCATCCTTACCTTCAACACTGATGTGTGCTAAACTAAGGGGGAATATTTTCAGTATTTCAGTGTAATACATAAATGGGGACCACAAACCTAAAGGTATCCATAAAACTCCTCCCTGTCCCCCAGCAGCTATCAGCAGTCACACAACTCACCCTGTGCAAGGTGATGGCCACCAAAGAAGAACAGTCATAATAAATGCAGTCTTGTGATGGAGCAGGGCTCTGAGAAGGAAGCAAAAACTTGAGGCTCCAGAAATGCAGCTTTGATAGCATTGAATACAGGTCATAGGGTTACACAGGGTTTCACAGAAGACTAGCTGGCAGAGTTGGCTTGGAAAAGGCTTTGTCACAGTTTCCCATAAGGCTCCAAGGCCTTAACACCCTGGCACTTCCATGAGGGAAACACAGGTCAGTGCTGAACAGGTCAGTGACCTCACCTGAACAAAATCTCTGAGCAAATTCAGCTGTCCAAATGCATCAGTTCTATGGCCAAACCAGCTCATTACAATTTCTCAAAATGGAAATGGTTACAAAGTAAAAGCTATTTTTAGCAAACATCTCATCCAAAACTTTACACTTTTTACATATTACTAACTGTAAATGAAATATTAAATTTAGCTCTTTCAGTAGGTGACAGAATACATCATTGCTAGTGGTAGAGCTCACCTAACAGCTCTTGTTACTGTTGGTCTTCAGTCCACTTAGACCATAAGATAGCAAAGACCTAAGTGTGCCAAACTAAAGCCTTATTTCTACACAAATTCTGCCATGTTGACTTTTTGAACTCCTTTGAAAATGTGATCCTGAAATAAAAGTAAAAAACACAGATTTGAACCTTTTTAAACACATTGTCTTACAAGGCTCAAATTTTACAGTAAACGTTAAGTATACAACAGCTTTACAATTGAAACTACATAATAACTCTCTACCAGTCCAGACATAAACTGAAAAGTGACACATGGACTAAGACCATGTTGAGAACAAAGTAATTTCCATCAGTGCTACAACTTTACTGAATTGACTCATCAGGCTCTAAAATTATGGACACCATTGTAAGTCTTTCTGTGCATATTTGCTCTAAACTCTAAATAATGCTTTTTTCATAGCTAATGTGACTTTTTTTTTACATGCTGTGGCCAAAAAAAAATTATGTTATTAAAAGTGCTCTGATATAAATTTGAGTTTGAGAATAGATTTGATTGGAGTACACAGGGTTTTTTTTAGGATCAGAGAATTAACTATGAACAAGCATGTCAAAAACAGGCATACATTCTTAAACATTTTTTAAAGATATAATTGCCATAACCTCCACTTTTTCACTGAATCATAATCAGAAAAATAAAACCCCAGATTGCTGCTGCTATCTAATTGCTGGATTTTGTTTCCTGCTGGCTTCAGTAGGTTTTCAACACATTTGTTTGTTAATAGTTTAAGAAATTAAGGAATTCTTTTTTATGTCATAATCCAAGAAAAAACTGCATGAGTTCTTTGAAAAGAAATATATATGTTAGCAAGTAAGGTGTCAAGCATAACAGAAAACTTAGAAAGAGCAGAGAAAAAAGGCAGTGTTGCCTTAGTATTCTTTATTAGTCAGTATAAAAGAAAAAAAACCCAGAATGAATTAATGAGAATGTACTAAGCTATAAATACTAGGCATCAGCCCACTTTTCACTTGGGGAATCGACCATTTTCCTTTGTTTACAATTCTACTTTCTCATTTACCTGAAATAATGTTAGTCCTAAACCACCAATCCCAGCTGTTAACAGCTGCCAGAAGGTTGTTTACGATCAATGCCTTATTTTATTATTTTTTGGCTTTTTTCTAAAAATTCAAACTATTTCTGAATTAGTTAAAGAATAAAAACCATTTTATGTCTATGGTTTTCTTGCTAAGATTTCTTCTTCTCAAATAAGATACAAAATAATGGGTTGTAGATACTCCAGCAGTGCTTTCTTTTTCAATGCATCATATCACACTGCAATATATGGGGAATCACTCAAATTAAATTTACTCCTGAGAGATGCAATAACTTTCAATCAAACCACAGGTACTCAGCGTCCTTCAGAAGCTGGTCTATAATGCAGGCTGAATGAATGAGAGAGAGCACAATCAGCTGGACAAGAACAAATTACTCTTGCTGCATGCAAATAGCAACAGGCTTAGAAAAACTATTTTGATTAGCTGAATAACTCACAAGTTATGTGTGATCCCAGCAGAAGACATTTCTGAGAATGCAGTTCTCAGGTGAAATGATGACTGCTTTCCATAAGCAGATTCAAATGGTCCACATTCAGAAATGCCTGAGTTGCATCTTAATGTTATTATGCAGGCACCAACAATAATAAATAACTAGGAAATAACCCTTAGCAAAACGTATGTAGCTGTCATATTTAGCAGTTTCCAAGCTGCTTTTGACTGGCTGCCTCTCACCCACTGGGCCTAGATACAGGTAAAGCTAGTAAGTAGGAAAAGTTAGGAGATGTGAAAAGTCAGCATACAGAAACCCCTCAGGAGAGAAACTCTTTCTGTGCCCACACCCATGGGCTAAAGTTCTTTGCACCAAGCATTCAAATCACCTCTCAGATATTCAGGTATTCAGGGTCCTTCCAAGAGCAGGATGCATTTTACAGCCATTCCCATCACTGACCCCAGCTTTCTCTTCAATACAGGAACCCCTGGCTACCAAAAGCTTCTGATGGCACTGCCTTTGAGTCCAACCCGCCTCAACTGCCTTTTTGACTCTTAAATTGAAAGGGCCTGTTAGTTATTAAGATGCTCACCATTTACAAGTTTGTGTCAGCTGGTCACACATACAAGACAAATTAAAGCAACTGCAAAAGTTTCAGCTGCAGGAGCTGTGTAGAAATAACACACTTTGAAGTAGTTATTTTCTAAAGCTGAGACAAGGTAATTGGGAGGATTCTGCTTTAAGAAAGTGAAGGTGTTCTCAGAAAACTTTTAATCCCAAGTTAATACTTAATTGCTCATAAGAACACATGCTCACTGATCCCACACTAGACACTTTATGCTCAGACTGTGGCTTTGGACAGTGTTTTAACTGCTTGCAAAAATTGTCATTTTTATAGGGTCTGGACCATTGTAAACCTTCATATTTCTCCTCTGAAAAGAAAAAAAATCACCATATCTGCTTTAAAAAATCATCATATCCTCATACAAATCACAACATCTGCAAAATGGAGAATTTCAGGGCAATACACAAGGTATCCACAATCTATTGGGGCCCATTATTTTAGTCCTGCTTTGTCACACTATTTGCTCCTTTGGCTGATCCAAGTGTTTTTGTCTTAAGCCTAGTGCCTGGTGGGCTAAACAGTTTCCCAAATTTTTTTTTTTTGTTATCTATTGATACTCAATTTACATCATCTGTGCTGGTTTGGAAAAAAACTGTTCTGACTGGTTTTCTGTGCCAGTTAAATTTTTATTGACTTGCATTACATACTTGACTACCACTTTTCTAAACTCCTCCAACTTTTTTAGGTCCTTTTAGCCTTAAAATCAATTTTCTTTTCCCTGAAAAAGGAAACAAGTATACACTCGATATAACAAATGTATAGATTTAAATGTGAGTCAGAAAAATAGGAAATTAAGAATTAGACTACATGTGACCTAAAAATTCAGAATTTACATGCTTGCTCTTTAGAAGGGCTGTAATCCTTTTTCCTGCTACGAGCATTGGGATCCTTGCAGAAACTTGTATATATGAGTAATTCGATATGCAAGAATATGCCATAGAATTTGCTGAAAATATATGTTCATGTGTAAAGTTAATAGAGCTACTGAGGAATGTAATTTACTTATACACACCAATGGCAGCTGCCTAGGAAGATAATGCTGCATATTCCAGTCCACATAATGGCAACTTGCTCATTTAGAACATATTGTGTCCTTCAGTACAGTATAGCTGGGTTACTTTTTGACAAAAAAAAAAAAAAAAAAAAAAAGGATGTGAATAATAATTAGTCAGCACAAAATTAACAAGTGTTCCCAGAAAGCACTCATTTCTATTTCTTTGAATTTGGTGCTTGATTATATCCGTGTGGATTTTGGCAGGGGTAGAGTTGATTTTCCTCACCGTAGCTGGTACGTGGCTGTGTTTTGGAATTGTGCTGGAAGCAGTGCTGATAGTACAGGGATGTTTTTGCTGTGGCTGAGCAGGGCTTGCCCAGAGCTGAGGCATTTCCTGTTCCTCACCCCACCAGCGAGGGGGCTGGGGGTGCACAAGGAGCTGGGAGGGGACACAGCTAGGACAGCTGACCCCAACTGCCCTCAGGAATATCCCATTCCATATGACATCATGCTCAGTGTATAAAGCTGGGGAAAGAAGGAGGAAAGAGCAGGCCTTTGAAGTGATGGCATTTGTCTTCCCAAGTCACCGTTTTATGTGACAGAGCCCTGCTTTCCTGGGGATGGCTGAACACCTGCAGTGGGGTATTAATTCCTTATCTTGCTCTACCTATTAAACTGCCTTTATCTCAACCCACAAGTTTCCTCACTTTTTCTCTTCCCATTCTCTCCCCCGTCCCACTGGGAGAAGGGAGAGTGTGTGACTGTTTGGGGCTGAGTTGCCAGCTGGTGTTGGACCAGAACAATATCATAAAACAGTTGTTTCCTCAACAGAGACAGGTTTTTATCAAACCAGTTTCTCTAAAAGCAAATACAACTCACCCACCTCCCTGCAGTAAATCCTGGAGCATTCAACAGGATGAACAGACAAGTTTCTGGAAGACAGAAACGGTCTCTTATTCTACTGAGGACCTACCTGTACATGAATGGGCCTATCCTGCCTATTAATGGAGTCTACAGTACAATTAATGAGCAATAAAGAGGAGTGGGGGATAAAAGAGATACCTATATAAGTTTCTCATGAAGAAAACAGCGTGAGAATTACTTCTCATTGCACTTTCAGGGATATAACTTTTTCCTTTGTATCTATATTCTATATAGAGATAGATACATATATATTGTCTCTCTAAAATATCATCTTATATTAGATTCTGCTTATAGAGTCCAAGGCAATTCACTTTCTGCAAGGTTAACATTTTATACCTCAATTCATGGTACCCATCTCTGCATTTAATGAGCAAAGCTCACAGAGCTAAAAATAACTCCTTTCATTGTTTATTAGCTCTATTTAGGTAAAAACTGAGCACCCTCAGTTTTCATTGCAGACAAAAGGTGTGATTATTCAGCACCTACAGAAGGGAGACATGGGACCTGATTCTTCCTGAATGCACCATTCACCATGCACGTAAAACATGTCTCTTACTGACTTTAAGAAAAATTGCAAATACTCAGCATGAAGAAATCTGATCATACTTTCACATTATTTGCTGTAAGGAATCAGGATTGTGCCCACAAGCCTATCAGCTCAAATAGGTTTTGTGAATGCCTCTGCTGATCTAAGAAAGAACCCTTCTATGACTGAATCTTTTCTTTATAAGTTATTTTGCCAACAGTTGAATACCATGTTATTTATGTCCCAAGAGAATCCAATTTAACTGAGTGTTGTTTTAAAGTTACAGTGATAAGGAAAATCCAGTAGCCTTAAAACCTTTCTTTGTTGTAACCCTTACTGAACTTCAACTGACTGGGATTAGATGAAAGTAGACATTATAAAAACTAGAAGTGACTCTAAAGCAGACTCTAAGGTAACATGACTTTTGTAATTAAAGTGATATTACTGTGCAGTGATCTAACTTCATTTTAAACTCTAGAACAGCCTATCAATTTGCAAGATGCATTCCTTTTGTAATTCTGGTATATAGGCATAAAAAATTCTGCAGTTTGCCAGGTTTTTCAGGTGAAAATGAGAAACATCTGAAATGCACTGGTTTTGTAGTCTTAGTAAATAGTTGCTGCTGGTAAGATGTGCAGCATATGCCTGTTCAAAAATTTCAGTTTCATGTTTTTAGAAATGCTGTAAATTTTACTGACCAGCCACAGACCAAATCCTGCCTCAAGAGCAATAGGTACACACAGTCAGGCAACAGGAATCTGCCAAAGGCAAAAATAATGAGTCATCTTTTCTGCAGCCAATCCATAATTCTGGATTCCAAGACTTAGGTTATGCTACATCATACTGTATTTTCCCTGATTTAAGCCACTTTGATAATATTTGCCCACATACAATATTTACAGTATATTCATCACTCAGCCTATCATTGAACAGTTTTCTCAGTGAATTCTCCTGCAGAATAATATCCTTCTCTCCTAGTAATATTTTATTACTCATACTCTAAGCATATGCAATTGCTGGGCATATAGAAATTACTCCTCATGAGCCATTTCTTTTTCACTTGTTTAAGAAAATGTCAAAACCAAACCACAAGTAAAGCTGACTAAAGAATTTCTGCAAGAGTCACAACGAGTCTTAGATACTCTATCCAGCTGTAAAAAGTAAAACAGGATTTACTCCACTGGACAGCATTCCTGCCAACATTATGCATGCTACAGTCAGATGTCAACAGCTAGAGTAGTAAAGGTTTTATTTTAACTATATGAATAGATAAATGTAGCAAAATATATTGAAGACTGATTTTTTATGGAGCACCAGTGGGAGGCAGCAAAACAGTGCAGACTGGTACAAGAAAAACATCACAAAACAGTGATCATACTAGTTAGTGGGGACTTGTTTGGAAAATGCAAAAACAGTCAGCACACATCAATGTTAATTTAAAATCCTTCCATTCAGAGGACTCAAGAAATTGTGTACACTCATGACAAGAAGCTTTGTGAATTCATGGTCTCTGGAAACATCTATCGGCACTGTCAGAAAGAGACATACACAGAAGACACCACTAAAAGTCACTTTCAAGCTCAACAGCCCTCTAGCAAGGATGCAAGGCAAAGACATATCAGAGCTTCCTACAGAGTATTGCACTCTGCTGCACAGACCTAGCTTGTGTAGCATTTGATAAATCATCTCTGAGACATAGTTCTCTATCCCTTGGGAATGCAAGACATTAGTATCCCAAAAGGCTTTTGGAAGGATAATGCCATAAAGATAATGCCATGGCTTAGCTATTAGGAAGCAGAACACACAGCTATCTTTCCTAGATGTGTGCCCAGAGGACAGCTGGCAGTGTAGATGAGGTTCTTTTCTTCTTTGCAGCTCATATGTTGGCCAGCATTCTTCCCCTTAGGGAGAATGTCACACTCCTTATGAGCAACCTAGATGAAGACAGAGGCCTCATTTCCAGAAGAGCTCTCTGTGGAGTCACCTATCTTAGTCAGAGCCAGTCTGCTCAGACAAGACACTGGTACAATCTCCAGGCCAGGGAAGCTGCCTGCACTGCCTGCAAGTCAAACCTCATAGCTGGCAGCACAGCATCAGTAAGAGGTGAGTCAGAAAGAGACAAGTGAATACTCATAGGGCTGCAAAACAACTTCTGCTGAAGAAAGCCTTTCCCCTTCCCCATCTTGCTTGACATCTCAGTTCTGAATCATTTTGTCATGATAGATCATATGGCTTGGTCAAGATGTTCTTTCCTTATGTTGTATCTTTCATGCAACAGGGCTGGAAGTGACCATAATTATGTACTAGACCCACTGTTTCACACATTTAGGGCTGGCATTAAATGCTTTGTGACTTCTTGTGAATATGTCATCCTTATTTCCTCTAGATAAGCCTTTTAACTGTAAACACAGTTTGTAAATATGTGTTACATGCATAGGCATACTACAGAAAGAAAAAGAGAGCATGAGAGCTAACAACACTTAGAAAGAAAATAAATTGTAGAAATGTGAACTGCCATTTAAACAACATTATCTTAATTCATTTAATAGCTAAGAAATCTGACAAGTGTCTTAAGATCCAACTCTCTCACCTTGGTTATTATGTCCACTTGCCCTTCCCACTTGCCAGTTTACAAGGAAGATGTTGGTGCCCTAGGCATCCTGACACAAGCCCCGGTTGGGTGCTCTTTTAAAACAAGTAAAAAGTTTAAAATATGTTCTGGGACTCCCACCAGCCCCAGCTCTGTGTCCCTCCTCATTCCTCACCAGCTCCTGCACTTGTCTCTTGGCTGTCTCTGGCAAGAGGTTGCCTGCCTATATTGAGATGAAGAACAGAAAGGAGATGCAAACCACCAGTGGTCATCCCTCTGTGAAGATCCCCATGTGGATGGCCTGCAACCCCTCAGAGGTTTCATCTGGGTGTTCCTAGGGGCAAGGCATCACAAGAAAGGAGTAGAAATAATTCTGGGAGCAAACCATAAGTCTGAGAATAAAGACTATAAAAAAGAAAGCAAAAGGAATGAGAATATTAATGAAATTTAAAGCAGATTTCTGGTACACCAATGAGTCACTGTTATGCCATTGTAATTTATGATGATAGAACCATTGTTGTTCCCAAGTATAAAAGATCTACCACAAAAATTTAAAAGTAAGATTCCCTTTTTAAGCAAAATTGAATTCTGTAGTCTGAAGATGAAGTCATACAGATAGATGAGAGTAAAGATTAGAAGGTCATCACATGAAGTAAGAACAACAAAGATCCAACATGAACTATCCAAGACAAATAGGTCATGGCATTCAGAAGGTGCCCAGAGAGGAGGATCAACAAAAGATTTATTTCATTTGGTCTTCCACCTGGAGACAGCCCTTGCACTGCTCTTTGCACTGAGACTTTCCTATAGAACACTTCTAAGCTATAAACCTTCCTCAAAAAAAGCCCCAAGACATGAACAGAGTGTCAGCCTTCAAGAAATGCATGAAGAGTGTCTCCATGCTTTTTCTATAGCCCAGAGAGAATGAGGATGCAGTTCTTCTTGTCTCAGGTGTGAGAGAACCACCTGTGTGTCCCTTGCAGAAAACTGTGGAAGAAAAAGATCAAGCCTGTCAGTACATTAAATCACCTTGCTCAAATAACAATGAATGAGATAGCACCTGCTCACTGCCCCATAGCAGGGAGCAGCTGGTCCTTTCTGCCTTTTTTACCAAGCTCTGCCTGGCAGGGCATCTTGGACTGCATATGCCAGGAACATGGTTCCATTCACCCCCCAGAAATACCCCCTTCAACCTCATATCTACAAAATTCATTCTCATAGCCTTCTCCTTTTGTATGCCCTGTATCATCTCCTACTAAAGTTCTGCTGTACATAAATACACTGCTATGAGGGAATCTGGAAAGTAATTACAACCCCCACAAAAGATTTTACTTAGGACAAAATCATTAGCTCACTGAAAGTGTTAGAGGTGACCTCTGGCATAAAATGTAATGTGGCAGTAAAGGGGTTAGTTTCTAAAGATACATTCAAATCCAATGCATGGTAATAACTCAGAAATTGGCAATCATTTTCCAAATCTCTTGTGCAGAATACTGCTATTATTCCTTTGACTATCTTTCAAGAGGTGAGTTACAGAAGTATGACATCTCTTGAGAGTAGTTAAAATAAATCTTTACTGACATGTTTTTCAAACAGCAAGAAAAATTCTACTACAAAAAAGCTTCAAGTTAAAACGTTACCCAAATTCAGATTCAAACTTTTTATTTGTTAGAAAAGATGTGCGGTCGTCTCCAGGTGCTTGATGCTGCTCGCTCTGAGCAGTGCAAGTAGTGATGCTACTCCAGGGGAAACATCTTTGACTCTGGAATTGTTGATCTTAAAATACAATGTCATATAAATACACAAAGTCATGTCAATCAGACAGGTACTGCTCTGAGATACAAATTACATTCTCATGATGTACATACAGAGCAGTGCTGCGTAGGCGTTGAGAAGAGAATCTGATCAGCAGTATCTGATTTGCAACCAGTGAGTTCAATTCATTATGACCCCTGCTTGGGAACTGAGGTGTCAGCATCTACACTAAACCCCTGAAAGGGAGCAAGGTTTTCCTGCTTTGTGTGCTCTGTGTTGTCACAGTAAGCTCTTTTGTTGTTACAGTAAGCTGTTATGGGTTGTGCTTTATAACCAGTTCCTTCAGCCTACAAAAACAAAGACCATTTCTATGCTGAAACACAGTCACACTGCATAGCAAAAAAGAAAAAAAAAAATCAAGGTTTACTGCATTGGTTTATAAATCTGTTCTAGTAAATAGCCTGGAGAACTTTGGTCTATTACAGGTCTGTTGGTTTTGCTAATGAAAAAGCCAAATTGTGAAAGCAAAATACACAGCAATTGAGATTCTAAGATTTCACAGATGTTTACATATACCTGTCATCACTGAAAATTATCTCCAAAGTTGTAGGCACCCCTAACAGGAAGTACAAGTTTTGTGTGCAGAACAGGAGTTGAAATACAAGCAGAAAATACAAAGGAAATAGGATAAAAGTTGGTTTCTGGCCATGCATAAAATCTGTGGCCAAAATAATAAAATACTTTCCCACTGATGACATGGAAACTAAGCCTTTTACTAATTTTTCTGTGCCACTGACAGCCCCTCAGATGGAATTTTGCACTTCATAACAGTAGGGCTGGATAAAGAACTGATATTAATTGGTCCTAAAAAACAAAATGTTATTGCAGCTTTCCAGTAAACAGAGATGAAAGGCTGGATTCTGATCCCAGGCACATGATGCTGGCTTGCATCAGCAGGTTTCTGAAGAGCACAACAGTGTCTGTAAGTGGTGAAGAGTGGTTTGTGACACAATGGCCAAAAACACTCAAGTTCCCAAGTGAACTACTGACTAGGAAAGTAGCACTTACAGCTGCCCCTTCCTAAAGGTGTAACTTCCCTGTCATTTTAAATGAAAATAATCCAGGGACACAGAAAGGGAGCTCTGCTACCTTAGAAGTGAAGATTGATGAATTTAGATGAGGGACAGACCTGAAAGACAATTTTCTATTAGATTAAGAAACTCAGCTCATACAGTAAATCATTATTTATTTCATCCCTGACTAATGGCCAGGTGCCTTATTGTACTGAATGAGATTTTGGGCTCCATCTACTCAAATACTTGCCCATGCCAAATTTCTTTCCAATAACAAGTATAAGTCATCCCAAGGAAATTATGACCTGTCTCAAATAAAACATAGAATCTTCCAAGCGTCTTGCTCAGTTCATCTCATGCTTTTGGGTTCACGTATTTGTGTAGAAAAATAATGGAGGAATAGGGAGCTGTAAATACTTTCAAATATTAGGTCATTAAAAGTCATTGGAGTAAAAACATATAATGCATGTGATTCAATAAAGACAAGTGCAAACCATTACTCTAAACTACCAGGTGCATAATTATGAAATGCAGAATTTACAGAAACACTCTCAGAAGGGATCCACAAAGTCAAAAGGTTCAGGAATTGCCCAGACTCAACATTACCATTTCACTGCCCTATTTCATTTCAAGCCACCTATTTGTAAAATGGAGCTTCTTTCATGCAACCCTCCCACATACCTCAGAGAGGTTACGGCTCAACCAACACCTCATTATGTCCTTTTGGCTGCCCAACCCCAGGAAAGAAGCTAACCAGAAAGCATCCAAAGAGAACAATAAGGGGGAAAAACCACAGGCAAACAAACAAGTAAAAAACTCAAAAGTAGATAAAATAGACTCTTGAAGAAAAATGGGAAAAGGTGAAGCTCAATTTACTGAGTTGGGGAATAAAAAATACACGGTAAGACTTTCTAGATATTTGAAAGATAAATGAACTTTGTGTTCCGTGGTGAATGGAAAATCAGTAATGCTTTTAAAGAAAATAGAATGTAAGGTAAACACAAGGGGTCTATAATTAGAAGGATAATTAGGCAATAGTATAGAGGAGCACTAGGAAAGTGACCCACTTGACTGGAATACTTTTAAGAACAGAGTATGCAAAGATGTATGAGAAAATCTCTCAGTATAACAAAATCCCTCTCAATAGAAGAATGAATAGGACCTCTCAAGGACCCTTCTAGCCATATTTGCCATGATTATATCATTTTACAGTTTGGGTAAAAACTTTCACATTTGTAATGTAACAGACACTTTGAAGATATGTAATTGTTGTACCTGAAGAAGGATCCCTGGTTATATACATATATATCTATATATACATATACACATATATATATATATATATATATATATATATATACACACTCCTGGTTTTGAAAAAATTAGCTGTTCTTTGGGAGAAATGTGAGAGGCAGACAAATCTTGTCTCAGAGTGAAAGCAGTGGTTGCTACTACCCAGAATCCCAGCTTCACATAACACCAGTCAGAAACTGAGCTAAGCAGAGGAAGAAAAACAGGCATAATTCACTGTGGGCATTCTGTAAATTCAGAGATCTGTCTGCTGTTTGCGGAAGCTGTCATTACACAACCAAAGCCTGAAATGCCAGATGCATAAACACAGGGGGTGGCAGGAGGTCTGACAGGCAGAGATGCACTTATGTGGTCTAGAAACAAAAATGAGAGGATTTTTAAATGAAATGGAGTAAAGGACTGTAAAAGACAGTGGGGGAGAGAGGGGAAGGAAGGCTCAGTTTATCAGGAAAGGAAACTATTTTCTTTTACTCACTTTTACCATATTAGAAGGCTTGGAATTTTGTAAATTATGGTTCTATTGAGAAATTTTCCAACTTTGTCTTCCCCTTACAAACAAAAATAATATTCTAAATGCCAAATACAGTCAAAGCAGTTCAGTCAAAAGAAGTTAAATAATAAACACGACATTGTGCAGCTGAGTACACAAAGCTGACATTGGTGCAAAGCTCTCCATTTGTCTTAGAAGTCAGACACATGATTTTAACAAAAATAGGAGTTCTGTATTTAGCCTCAATTCATTCAGGTTTTTAAGGGCATGAATAGTTTAAGTGAATGCAAGCATACTTTTAAAATTAGGCCTATACTTATATTTTTGTATTTGTTCATCATGTAATGAATGAAAATGGGAAATATAGAAATGGAAACACAGCTTTTTGTTTTGCAAAAGTTCTGTTTGTCTGTCAGCAATCTGCTTTCTTAAGGTCTCAGACAATGTAATAGGCCCATATCACTTTCATGGCTAAATCAGGACTTAAGTAGGCTTTTTTATTTACAATCAAATTCTATTTGTGTGTGCAATTCACTTCTGAAGGTTTAAGTCAATATATAAATCTGCAACAAATTCATTGCATTATTCTAAAATAAAAGAAAGACTGACAGCAGGGGAAAGATGAGGTGCAGGAAGTGAACATTTGTACAGAGTATTGCACTCGTTACAATTTTCTTAATCTCATTTTCTGATACTTGAGTCACTTTGAACAAGTGATTTCCTTTTCTATGACCCAGCTTCTTCTCCTGTTAATCCTCCTCCAAAGATATAATTCTTTCTTATGGCAGTTCAACTCCTAGCCATGCAAATGAACATAAATGTTGTGAACTTGTCATTAAGACTACACTGAAGAAGCAACAACAGCAGCAAAAACGAGCTGTGGAGAGAAGAAAACTCCATTTAAAAAAAAAATGGGATGATTGGAAGTTCTGGTAGCTCCCTTTTCTCTCTAGCAAATAACTCATTTAATACATATAACTCATTCCAATGCCATTCAGAACTACTTAGTTTAAATCAATAGGGCTACTCTCAATTTACATCAGTATTAGGAGTATCAGAATTTAATTTTTATGTTTCCATTTACTTATGTGTTAGTAATGATCCCGCTTACACATATTTAGGGCAATTAGGGAAAATAAAAGATTTTGGAGATGAAAAGTTGAGTGCTGGGGGAGAAAGAAGGAATTTCTTTTAATTTTTGTGATTTCCAAAGATGATTTTTATTATGAGGTAGTACACCCACCTTCCTTTAAAGAAAGTTAATTACCTTCAGAAGGAAGCTATGGTACTCCCATTATTTCCCACATTCCCTCATCATAATTCCAAAGCAACCATTTTCAAATATCAAAAAGCAAGAGCGCAGTGCGCAGGGGGAACTAAATCAGAATTCATTGTTTTAAAGAAAAAGGAGCACTGTCACAGCACACTAGTTGTATTCCAGGTTACAACAATACTAACAGTCTGGACACCTTGGCAAGGCAGATCCAACAGTATCAACCACATAAACAATCAAATAGTTATATAAATAAATAAATGTGGATTTAAAAAAAAAAAAACAAACCCACAACATTTAAGGTTATACAAAATAATAGATGTATCACTGGCAAGATTTTTCAATATGAAGGGGTTTTGTAGGACACTGTCCTGTGCTGATTTTTTTCAAAGCTCCCTCACACAGTTATTCTGTAGAAAATAATTAAAAAGGTCTTCATTTGTATTATGTATCCTTTCTGATTACTTAGAAACTGCCTCGAATCAAACTTGGAAAGCAAATACAGTGAGACCGGAGTTACAGCAGAAGCCAGCCCCACTGGTATCTGGAGATTAGTTATGACAATAGTCAATACACTGTGGAGAGGGAGAAGCCAAAACAAAACTTAGGATGGAAAACTAATTAGGAGGAGCTGGATGAACTGTTGATAACATCAGGTAGAAGGGAGTGATGAGGAAAAAACTTGAGTGGTGCTTCTCAGGAGAAGGAAAGGAGTAGGAAATGGAGGAAGCCCAGCATCTACTGCTGTGGTTTAACACAGTGGAAAAACTAAGAGTTAAAACCAGTTGGGTAACTTCCCAAACAAAATAGAGCTCAGGTGTCAGACCCACCAAGTAGCAGAGAGGCAGCAATGGAGAGGATTGACCTATTCATTTTGAATAAGAGTGAGAGAACTTCTGCAGAATGAAAGAGAAGGGAACCAGATAGACACAACACAAAGAAAGGCAAGAGGATAGCAATGGTAGCAGTGGTGAGAGGTAAAGGGAAACCTCAGGAAGAAAAGGAGCTACAAGAGAAAGGAGCAGGGAGATGTAGGGGCTGAATAAATATGGTCGGTTGCAGACAAGCACAGCTGCAAACAAACCAAGTACTGCTGCAAGAAAAATTCTCTCAGCTCTTCTCAGGGAAAATGGCACGTGCCCCCCTCCACCCACACATGGAGCACAGCCAGAACAAAATGGAGTGTGTGGCATCACAAGGACAACGTGCTCTTCCACAGCCAGCAAAGAGCACACAGAGATTCCTGCAGAATTGTGCTTTCAAAGTGCTTTCAAAGCAAACCTGGTAATTCATACATTTAAGCTGATTTTGACTTTATTTCGCATTTCCATGCCACTCAGCATATTCAAATCACAGGTCAGCTGTGCTCACTGTGCAACAGCAGGTACAGGGCAAGTAGAAGCTGCAGTGCAGAGCACAGGGCACTGACTGGGCTGTGCTGCAGCTCCAAACCAGAAACCCATTACGTGAGCCCCAGCTCAGCAATTTAAATGCAAGTCTGACCATCACCTTTTTAATGGATGGATAATCCTTAAATTTTGCATAATCAATACGTCCATTTAATTTGATTTAAGCAACTCTAATTGTAAAAGAGCATCTCTCACTGAAAACACTTGCCACTTCCACCACAATATTTTTTTACTCAGAAACAGCAACGATAATTTTTGTCAGAGGTAGGGGTTCTCTGCTTGTTCCAGTCTCATGCCGCTACCTAACTTTTCTTATTGGCAAAGTTTTTTTTTATAAAGCTAATATCCTGCAGCATGTCGTTCCATTCATTTTAGTGTCCTTTATCTTTTTTATTACCTATCTACTGATTTTTCTGTCGAGACCTTTTCATGATTGATCTGTTACAACTTTAATAGAAACTGTACACTTACAGAAGGTTTGAGGAGGGTCACATTTACTCCCAATGTAATTAAACTGACAGCAGTGGCTTTATCCCAAGAAAAATTTGGCTGTGTACATTCACAATAAATAATGAAATCCAAAATTACTCAATTGTTTCCATATCTCATTTCTCTTCTAGAGAGTTAAGGTCTATATTGAGCCATGTATCTTGGTCTTGTACACATCCTTTACTATCAGGAGATAGCAACAGTAATTACATCAGTAATTACATCTGGGTTAGTTAATTGGATTTAAAATATTCTGGTCATGAATGCAGATTAGGCCTGGTTTTGAATCACAGGTAGTTTGAATTGCTGGCATAGTAGATATGCCAGAAACTTCTGTTCATTAAATCACTCATCTGCATTTCATTCATTACCTATTGTTACAGAGGCAACAAAAGTCCTAAGAATCTCAAGTCATTTACAATTACAGTCTTTCCTCCTATACCTACCTTATCACACGTTTCACTCTTCTATTTCTTATGTACTGTGTGCTCTCACCGCCTCTCCTTTTTACCTCCAGTACATGAGAGGTTGGTTTATGCCACCACTTCAGAACTAAGTAATAGGCTTTCCTCTAACTCATGTCTTGTATTCACCTCCTCACCTTTTTATCATCTCCTGTCTGCTCTTGATAATCACTGTTCTCCTTTCTTTTGTGGAAACTTGCCATGACTGCCCAACTCTGAATCTACAAACCGGTTTCCACCAGAAAGTCTAAACATTGTCAATTTCTCTTCATTGTGTTATTAAATGCTAGGGCTGGCCTCTGGGATTTTCCTGAGAAATGACTCTGTGACTAAGTTTTTTGACAAATGTGAGCTGTGAGAGGAAAAAATTGAAAGGACAAAGAGAACTCTATCCTTCATAGCAGCAAGAAAAACAAAATAGTTGTGAACTCTGTCCAGTTGCCGATATATAAGAAATCTTCTATTTATTTAAAAGGCAGATCTAGGGACAGATCTTCTAGGTCATAGGGACTATATAGATGAATTTTAGGCTGTACACGATTTCTTATGTGCACATCAGCTATTTAAGTATTGAGGAACCTTACTAATGAAAGAACTTAACAAGGAAAATAACCTGAGATGGCCACGGGCATAGCAAACACCAGCATCATGCTGCATTACAGTGCTGTAGCACCTCATCAACGTATATCACATTATGAAAAGGATATTTTTGTGGCTTTTAGTTAGTTAGACTTTAAATAGATTTGCACCATGTAATGGTGAGCAGTAAGCAGGCAGCTCTGCTCCCTTCAAACAAGTACTCCTGTGCCTTTACTCCACCAGCAAAAACAGCTCATGTGATGCTTTCATGACCTCCAAAGGCACTGAAGGGACAACTGTATTGGGTTCACTTGGCCAGCTTTTGGTACTGGCAAATCAGAAGCTGAGAGAATCTTACTTTATATCCAACAGAGCCAATGCCAGCTGGGTCCAAGAGAAACCCACTGCTGGCCAAGTCTGAGACAATCAGTGATGGTAGTAATGCATCTGTGATAACATATTTAAGAAGGAAAAAGAAGTTATTGTGCTGAAGTATTTGCATCCAAAAGAGAGAGATGTGAGAATATGTGAGAGAAACAACTTACTCAGGTCCCAACGTCAGTGCAGAAGGAGTTTTCCCCTGCAGCCCATGGAGGCCCATTCTGGAGCAGAGATCCACCTGCAGCTCACAGAGAAGACCCATGCCAGAGTGGGTGAATGCCTGAGAAGAGGTTGTGAACCGATGGGAGGCTTGTGCTGGAGCAGAGTCATGCAGGGACCTGCAGACCACTGGAGAGAGGAGCCGATACTGGAGCAGATTTCCAGGTAAGACTTGTGCCACTTTGGAGGAGCCCCAATGGAGAAGCCTGCTCTTGAAGGACTGCCCCCCATGGAGAGGAATCCACGTTGAAATAATTCATTAAGAACTGTAGCCCATGAGAAGGACTCAGGTTATAGAAGTTTGTGAAGGAGTGTCTCCACAAACAATGTGGGAAGGACCCCACGCTGGAGCAGGGGAAGGACTCCTCTCTCTAAGCAGCAGCAGGAACAACATGTGGTGAACTGACCATAACCCCCATTCCTATCTCTCTGCACCCTTGGGGAAGAGGTAGAGCCCAGGAAGAAGGAAGGGTGAAGAGAAAGTGGTTTTAAGATTTTTTTTCCTTCTCATTATCCTGCTCTGATTTTGATTGGTAATAATTTCAATTAGTTTCCCCAGGTCACATCTTTTTTGCCTACAACAATAATCACTGACTGATCTCTTTCTGTCCTTATCTCAGCTCAAGCCTTTGATTATACTTTCTCTCCCATATCCAGTTGCAGAGAGGAGTGATAGAGAGGCTGTGGTGGGTACCTGGCATCTAGCCAGGGTCAACTCATAGCAACTCTGCAAGTAACCTGTGGCCCCCATGAAAACCCCAAAAAATTGTCAGCTCTAAAAGTATTTTGGCTTATGCCAGTTTGCGTTTTTAATATGCCAAGAAAAATGATTATTTTAATTAAGAAAAATGTCCTTCAAAATGTACTCTAGAATCTGGAGCTGGGAAAATGCAGAAAGGGAGACCATCCTTTGCAAAACTATTTGCTAAAAGGTAACTGGGAAATATGTAAAATTTTCCAGTTAAAGCAATCTCTGTGCAAACAGAAGGGGGAGAGCACCTCATGGTCACCATAAGCTAAATTGTTCCAGTTCTTATCAAACAACAAAAACATTAAATTCTGCACAAAGTCTGGCTCACATATAGCAAGTCCACTCCTCAGGTAAAACTGTGAATCACTGAAGGCAGACCAGAGGCTGCAGAACTTCCTTGCATAAGCCACCCACCAACTGATACTGAGGAACAACAGTGAAATATAATATATGTTTGTAAGCAATTTGCCCAGGGGGTAAAAAATGCCATTGAGGGAATAAATAAGTACTCTGATGCAAATACAGTGCCTCGTTATTTCTTTGCCTCATGACTTGCTTTGGTCACACATGCTGAAAATACTTTGGTTTTAATACCTCCAGCCCCTGGGGAAAGACACTTATTATTTTCCATTTCCTTCCCTTTCCCTCAGTTGTACATCCACATTTAGGGTTTCAGTTCTGCTTCACTCTTTATCTTCCAGCAAATTCTATTGATTTTTTTTTTTTAAATAGGTACTTATGGGGGACAGAGATATTGCACCAGGACCCATATTCTGTGTCCACAGGTTCTTTGTGCTAGCAGGTATATAGCACAGCAAAATGTTCACTTCTCCACTGCACCTGTCCAACAGCAAAAATTAATCCATCCCTTTTATCCCTTAGAAAACAAGAGTGGAGCAATCGCAATCTCCTCTGCCACGCTGGGGACCTTTTCTTCCCGATCTGGATTAGGGAGTGATACAAAGTCCTCATCTGTTTGACGTGGCTCTGATTAGCATGCTGCCAGCCACCCTGGAAAGGCTCAGTTATTGGCTCAGTTATTAACTCTCTGGTGCGGGAGTGTCGCTCATGGATGAGCGCCTGTGCGCGCCTGCGCTGGTGTGTCCCGGCGCACAGCCGGTCCGCGGCTGCAGGCGCGTGTGGATCCCCACCCGCACCAAAGGGATCCCCACCTACAGCGGAGCAGAGCTATAAAGGCTTCCCTGGAGTCCCCCGAGCCATGCTCCACCGCTTGTTGCTCCTCTGGGGCCAGGCACAGCCACCGTGACACTTGGTGTCTCTGTGAGGATTTGTCATGTCTGCACCCACTGATGTAGAAAGTATGAAAGAGGCACCAGGAGCAATGAGGAAAGGATAATTAAAAAATAATTAACAAGAATAATTTGCAGGGGGCCAAGGGACAAGAGCTTTTATTTCATCAGCTGTTGTAAGTGATTAAATAGGTATACAACACTGCCGTGGAAGTATCCCTACTTATAAATCGAGAGGAGGGATGGTGTACAGGGAATAATTACCAATTAGTTTCTTTCTTTTGTTCTTTTGTCAGACTGACTAACTTGCATGACCAAGTAGTTTTCTCCAAAACAAGCAGTGAACAAATCACCTACCCCCACTGTGAAGAGTAGCTCTGGCAGCATGATGATATCTGATGGAGAACACAGCTGCACAGATAAAAGGAAAAGGAAGCAGCAGAACAATAGACTCTCTGCACTTCAATGCCCCTGGATGGGGTATGATGGGAAGAGGGGAGGAAGCCTTACTGCATCTCCCATCAGCTGTCACAGTGCTCATCTGAAATAATTTATTGCTTTATAGGAAAGAAGAACCAAAAGAAAGAGTCCCCTAGTGATATTTTGTGGTTTGTTTTGCTATCTGAAACTAAGATTACATCTCCAAGAGATGCACGCTCTAAGACATGCTTTCAGCCAGACACATCTTCCTAGCAGCTGAATGTCCCTCCCGGGCTAAGGCAGCTTCCCTGCGGCTGGTCAAAGTTGTTGCACTCTGCATAGTACCAAAAGGTATCCAGCCGAGAGTAAATCCCACGTTAAGAGAAACAATCCCCATGATCTTGTGCATTCCTCTGAAAATAATCCAGCATCTTTCATTTGAACACTTTGGCTTTTGTTCCTTCCTTCTTGCAAGACTTTGAACTCCACAGCAGTTCCTGCATGTGGATGGGACCCTGCTGTCAACCTTATCATGGACAGGACCTGCGCTTTCTGGTTTAGATTAAGAATCAAGAAGGCAGGGTTTTTTTTCCCCCCGGGGTAGTTTCAAGCCCTAAATCTACTGCTTTCTCTTCAAGGTACATTGATCTCAGGGTGCTGGTTTTTTCCCCTGCAGCTCCCTGTTCTTGACATTCCCTTGTATTTGACCTCTGCTAGAAATGTGATCAAAATGATACCAACAGCTAAATGATTCACAGGAATAAGAAGTAGCATAAAACATACAGCGAGCCTGAGAACCAGCCTTCTGTTATTAAAATACCTAAAAAAGAAAGAATTGAAATCCCAGCTCAGCATCCAAGCTGCAGATTTTATGCCAGATTTCCAGGCCAGTACAGCATGAATACATTTCTGGGAAGTATCCAAGTCTTTGAATACTTTTCTAGACCTTTCAAGTTCACCAAGCATTAATGACTGTATGAAAAATGCAAATTAAGTACCATATGTGAATTCAAAATCAAAGCCTTAGAAAGAACAATGTGGAAATGTATATTCCAGATGCATTTCCTGCTTGGGAGCTAAAAGAAAAGCAGCTTTCAGGATTTTGCCAGGTTCCTCTATTGTAATTCTATCCTCTCTTTTGAACAGCTCTCTATGTAAATGATGATAGGGCAGTTAAGCACCATGATTGTTAAATGCTTCCTACTGTTCTGTGGGGGTTTTATCAGAGGATTTCAAATTCAGCATCTTTATCTGTACTGCCTTTCAGCCAGTACTAAGTGCCTACTTCTCACCAGTCCTAACAAATATCTCTTCTGTAAGTTTGATCATCCTGCTGTCACAAGTATTATTCAATATAAAATCAGGCTTCTAGCAGCAGGGAAGTGGATCTACTCACATGCCATTTGCTGCACTCAGTCCTGTTGTCTTCAGTTCAGGGAGTACAAACAAGTTACCAGGCACTGCACCAAGGGCCAAGGTCTTGCCCGCCCTAGGTTGGAGAGTCTTACAATCAAAGGGAGGTTTCCCCAGTGCCCCTACAGCACAGCACATTCCAATGAAACAAATTACCATCAAGTACTCAAGAGTGATCACATCTCTCCTGCAGATTGCTCTTGACCAGAGCAAGGTTAATTGTCATGTTAGCCTCTATGCACATAGGCTTTGCAGTAACAAGCATTTCCAAAGGAAAACATGAAGCTCACAAAGTCCTTATTTTCCACATTATCTGTGTTGTTTTCAAGATACTGAATTTCTTTTTCTATTTTTATTTCTCTGTAATCACCAAAGTCTTCTCTACACAAAGGAAATTCTTGTACCATTTCAGCATCACATTCTATGTCCTGCTTACAAACATGCATAACTCTTCACATTAGGACTCTGCCAGAATAAATTGGAGTTCACAGATGTTAGGAAAAAATGGGACTTTTTCAAATATCAGCAAGCACTACAAAGCCATTTCACAAAGCAATGCTCCAAAGTCATTCTTTTATTCATATGCATCTACAAAATTTCCTGAAGTGTACTATACTTTGACAGAGGTTTGCACAGTGCTATCTCCCCTGGCACAAGACAGTCTTGCTCTGCCTCAGAGCCTGGAGGAGGCTACACTTCATTTAGCTTCTTTTCCTCCTTTCATCCCTTCAGCCTGAAAGTCCACATGCATACTGGAAAAATACCAAGAGAAGTTTACTCAAAACAAGTTTTTTAAGATTTTCCATTTTCTCTAGCTTCTGCTGGGTAAAATATACCAAAATGTAGCCCAAAGAACCTAAAGAGCTGGCTGTTGCAGATGGAATTTCTCAGAGGCTAATATAGCATTCATAGGTAATGGTGGAGTATCTATCTACAAATATCTTGTGAAACACCAGAAAGTTAACTCTCAGACTCAGTGGCATCACACACTGTATAGGGACCTTCTGAGTACTGTAGGTTTCTAAACACAGGTGGGCATTTTATAACCTGTACTAAGTCAACTAATTATAGTCTTGACCTCTCCACTAAAAATGGACTATCATACCACTTAAAAAAATTAATTGTTCCCGAATTTTTGAATATTTTGTTTTGACATTTTGCATTAGAAACTTGAAAGACTTGCTAAAATAACAACAGCAAGAAAACCATTTCATTTGTGGACAAATTAAATGTCTAAGGAAGGGAGGGGTGTCAAAACAGATGTTACCAAATATGCTTTCCGTGGTTTTGATTCAGTCACTGAAAAACTCTGTTCATGTCTGTCCTAACTCCTGAGTACAACAGATCAATTTCTGTCTTCTACAAAAATCTCAGTGCTATCATAAGGGCTAAGTGCAAAAAAGCCACATAAGATGAAGTTCAGCTGCTAAGAAAATATGAGTTAGCTAGAAATTGCTTTAGACTGGAATCCAAATGAAGGTTTCTCATTCATTAAAGAGCTGAGGTTAAAGAACAGTTTTCCCACAGGAAGAGAAAGGAAAACCTAGGAACTTTCACATGGATTTTACAACTTGATTGTGCATAACCCAGGAATCATCATTCTTTCTAAGACCTTTATGAGAGTCACCATTTACAATAATAATTTCAGAATCTGTGGAAGGAAAATTCATCAAGCACTACATATGCATCTTGTAACTAGATCTCTGTGCACACAGGCAGAAAACAACTGAAGGCAAAATCATTTGCTGTGTTGGACTGAGCACAGCCACACTTAGTAGAGGAATAATTCTGAAGGAAAGGAAATCAAAGTAGTCAAGTGCTATTGAAGAAAAGCATTTAGAAGCAAGACACTGATAGTATGGTAAGTGGCTTGAGCTCTGTCCTGATAGGGCTTTTTGCTAGAGCAAGGACTTCTAAGTATTGTGTAGAAGTCTCTATTGTGCTCAGGGATTCTAGGAGATCTACAGCAAAATAAGAGCTAGTGGGATAAAATTTGAGCTGGAAGTTACTGTGAGAACTTTAGCTTTTACTGGTGAAACACCCAAAGGTCTCAGTTGTCTTATTGACAAAGGGCAATACATATGAAAATGTACACTGCAGCTGCGAACCCAGAATCCAGAAATTTTCTCATAAAAACAGAATCCTGGTGAGGGGTGGATGGGATGAAGTGCTGACACCTGGAGATATTTTCACTCATCTTGTAAGCATGACACATTGGGCAAAGCTTTTGGCAAATGCTAACAAATGGAAATAAGTAAATCTCTCAGACTTTTATTCTGCAAGGGTTTTTCTCCTAATTTTCCACTGGCTCAGACTCTCCAGCTTCACCAGGCCACTGCTGCAGCATATTTTTCTGATATCATCTAGAGTGACTGCATTATTTCCATACAAAATGCCAAATGAAGTATCTGAAGTGGGAACACTTTTTCCTCCAAGGAACAGTGCTATATCTCCCATCTGTTTTCAAAGAGGCAGACAAATACTTATCAGATGATAACCTATCGTGACTATCCAGACGACACATACGCAGTTCAATAACCTAAAGTGAAACCCTCTGGTTTTTATTACTTTTCTAGCACATCTGTTCCTCCAGCAGAATTACCATAATACTGAATGCTTGACAAAACTGGAAAAGCTGGATATAAAGAGAAAAAGCCACCACTATCATGTGTTGTAATGATGCTCCTCATGGTTTTTGACACAAGGAGTGACCACCTCAGTGCACTTCACTTTTATTTGGCTCTTTGAAAGAGGACAGTGCCAATTTCAGTGAAATTACCTTTGTCTTCAGATTGCATTGATACACAAAATCAGAATCATGGAATGGTTTGGGTTAGGAGAGACTTTAAAGATCATCTAGTTCCAAACCCTGTGCCATGGGCAGGGACACCTCCCCCTAGACCAAGCTGCTCGAAGCCTCTCTCAACCTGACCTTGAATACCTGTTTATCCAACTCCCCATGCTACTATGAGAATCCCCACACAGTACTTTTTATCATCCTTAACAATACAAGTACAAGAGGAAAAACATATATCTTACTCACAGCTGGTACAAGATAAACCAAGATAAACAAGAGAGAAAACTAACTCACTGTAATATTTTAGATACACAGTACAGGAGACAACAGAGAAACATGTTAAAGAGACTGTACAGTTAGATGTTGTCAGATATGCAGTGGCCTTCCCTTGATAACGCAAGGCATCATATAGAATAAGAAATAGAAAAGCAATTTGAAACTTTATGTTTTTCTTTGTACAGATAGCCTTCAGAAAATAGCCTGAATGGAAAGGACCATATTGACCCCTTTTCCCTTTTGGCAGTTGAGCTGGCAATAACTGTCTCTTTTTATTAATATTGTTTTTATCTAGAGCCGTAATGACCATCCTAGACAGGTGGAATGAAAGACATTTGTTTTATGCCTAACACCTCAGTAGGAAAAAAAAAATTCAATGTATTGCACTAATTTGCTAAATAACTTTTTGCTGTCGAGGAGAAACAGCTCTCGAGGGCCAGACACCTCACCTGGCCTGCTCAGAAGCTAATTACAAATCACTGTGCCTGAGAGGTGGGATCTCAGAGTGTGCTGCAGTCTGCAGCTCTCTGTGCTAATGTGATCAGCAGTGATGACATCAACTACGGAGAAGTTCCTTGAGGACAACCTAAATCTTTCTTAAAACATTAATCAGAGCTTGCATAAAAGGTAACAGAAACTATGGAACAGCACTGACAAGCCCAAGCAAGCTGACAGATACTGTGCCTGCTTGAGTAGCTCACTGTGCTGAGATCAGAACTGAGACATCATCATCCCCAAGGCTCCAGCAGCAATAAATTGAACAGAGATTAAAAACCAGTTCCTTTCCAGTTGCTCCTCCCTAGAGGAACAGAGATATTTATTGGATATTTTCAAACAGAGATTCCTATCCAGGACATTTGGAGAAAAGAGGGGTATTTCTCCCTATAGCCAGGAATCTGGAATGGTAGGAGACATCACTTTCCTATGGGACCTGAGGATATGCCTGTGGTGCAGTTACCACCCAGTATAACCAGAATATCCTACCTCCCTTTCTCACATAGCTGCCAGCAGCAGAGATAACAGCTCTGGGTTTCTCAGTGCAGGTTATAAAACCCATCTAAGGAGCTTAACATACAATTGAACAGGTTTAGCAGCCCACACTAAGTTTTTATATTACCATAATGATTCCGTTAATGCTAACTTAAAGATGGCTCATGTCTAGTCTGAAGGACAACTGTCCCAATTTCACCTGGAAGAATAATCTGACATAGCAGCAGTGAAAATTAAATTATGGTTTCACAGCTTCATCACTGTCAGTGTGGCTAGGACTGCTCTGAGTTCCTTTGTGCTTTTTCAGTGGGCACTTTTTCAGTGCCTGTCTTGCAGATGGACTGGTCTATCTCAGAAATGCTGAAACTGGTCAGTTAAAGAGGAGGCTAAGAGGGGCTGATGAAACAGCAGCTCCCTAAGTCTGCTGAGTGTGATGAATGCAAGCAAAACACCTCCAAAACAAACAATTACACACATTGAGAGATGCTCCTGGTATAATCAAGTTTGTTATTCTTAATTTCTTTCTAGAAGCCCAGCTCTGCTTATAAGAAAACCCTGTAAAAATTCAGTTGAGAAGTAGATGAGTATGCAGATACACTGGAATTTCATCCTTTTGCACCTTTTATCAGAAAGCAGTGGCTTTTCTAGCTTCATCCAGAATACAAATCCTAAGAGTGATGTTTTTCTTGAGGTCTGGTCTTTCAAATCTATATACTCAGACTTTGTTCTTTATGTTTTTCTCTCGCTCCTAAATATTTTGATTTATTTTATCTTCACTTTCAATCAAAGACCCAAATTATAATTTTCCCCCCTTTCTGTCTAGATACTAGGATGACATATGTTCCTTTTTCATCAGAATAACTTGCAGAATTTGTTCCTTCACCTTTTTATCAGAGCAATAGCACCTCTGCATATTGTGTTATTACTAGATGATAAACAACTCTAAACAGTATTTTTGAGAACGATTTGTCCCTAATGCAGCATCTCACTCATACCATCGTATAAAAAAAAAAAAAAATTTGCTTTACTCTGTCCTCAATCATTCACTGATCTCAGATTTTCTTATAAGGTAAATTCTTCCAATTACTGTGGGCATTTGAAGATAATTTCCGGCTGGGATAGAAATACTTTCCATTCATATATGTCATTTTTTACCTATAATATACAATCTAAAATATACAAGTAAGAAAACATATAGTGGAACTCATCCAAGATAGATACATACAAAAATAGATTTAAAATAGCTTCAAAGGATTTACAACTAATAACATATCCATCTGAATAGAAAATAAAAAGTCAAGAAATAATTGAAAGTCAAGAAGTCACATGAAAGAAGGTCAGAGTTGTGGAATCATGGAAGTCCAAAAATAACTTTTTTTTCAGAAATTACCAGGTACCAAAATATCTGGGTTTGCACTCTTTGCTTTGAAATCCCTTGTTAATAACTCACAACTATTCAGTAAAACTGAAATCTTACTGTCTGTTAGCCTCACAAGAGGATGACTTAATGCACAGCAAATTTGAAAATGCTTTTCTTTACACACCATAAAAGCACTATATAGGAAATTCCACTATGGAGTTTCCTCTCTTTCCAATAAACCTCAAAAAACATCACTTTTCCTAGCTAAATCAATCTCTGCACCTCACTCAGGGCCAGTTTCCAAAGTATGCTGTAGTGAGAGGAAGGATTTATTCCAATGACCTATGCTTTAAACTTTTAGAAAGAAGTAACCAAAGTAAATTAAAATCTTATAAAAAGATTTCAATCAAGCTGTCATTTCACAGAGGTTTGAAATTCAGTATTATCTAAAATTTTAAAGCAACTTTATTGCCATAGGGCTTATAATGAGAATCTCCACTCTCACTGCTGCACTGGGCACATCAGCAAAATTTGACTTGATCAGAGTAGAAGAGGAAATAAAGTTCTTCAGGGCTAGATGTGTGGTAGAAACAAAACCAGCAAAGCAAAAGTTGGTTAGGATGACAGAAGGCCTAGCAGGGAAAGCTGTTTATTCAAACTCTCAATGGAGGTGACAATACTGAGGGTGACAAACAAAAAGTGTCAGTGTGCCATTCACAAGGGCTGCAGCTGTGCAACAGAGATGTCAGACAGGAATGACTAGAAATGAAAGTGGAAATCAGGCATGCATGCTGTTAAATAATAGCAATAATAATGATAATAATGGATAAAAATTGACACGTCATGAGGAAAATTTATGAATAAGTTATTCCACTATGAGAGAAATAGGCATGATATTATGAATTGGCAAAATGAGATTTTAATTAAATTGTGGGTGTTTGATTCTAGTTGTTTTTTATAACACTATAAAACACTGTATAAAAAAAGCAAAGCCTTTTTTCCTGGTATATATCTATGCACACAAATATGCTGCTACAACAGCAGGGAAAATTTACACCAAGATGTTTCTCTTTGTTTTTAATAGACTGTAATTTTTCTCTAATAGACTGTGAATTTCTGTTGTATAGATTACTTGTATGCGTGAAAAATCATCTAGGCAGGGGCATAAGAAAACAAATCTCAGGTGGACAGAGAAAGGAACAGGACAGTTCAATAAAATTAAGCTGCTGTTACTTGGCTATTCTCACCCCCACGATAACAAGCAGTTACTATCCCCATACTCCATGCAGGGTCAGTGACACAGGTCAGTGACACAGACTGAGGCTAAACGGGCTGCCTGTATCTGCAGAGAAATCGCCGGATGACAGGGTCTTCTCTGCTCTCTGAGGTGACCCCAGGTGTTGGTGGAAGCCGCTTTTCCCAACCCAGGTGTCCAAGAAGGAGTCAGGAGTCTTCTGCTCGTGTTCTCAGCGATGTTTATTGTCTCTTATCTAAAATATTTTCTGTCTGACCCGCCCAGCTCTGGCTAGCAGGTCAGCCCAAGGCGCACTGCCCCTCAAGGGGGCTGGTGCTGTCTTTTATGCTATGAACTACGTATTAGATATTTACAATTGTGTACCAATCCCTAACACCTGTGTTAGACAGTGACTTTCTACTCTGAACCAATCTAAAAATGCCAGCATCACCTAAAAGATGGATGTTAGGAAGAAGAAGGAAGAAGGATAGGGCACGCCCCTATCCCTCCATCTTAGGGTTTTAGACCCCCCTGTACCAAATCCCAAATTTTTTCCTTTCATCCTTTAACTACTGCTACCGTGTTGCCTAAACTTTTGTGACTTGTGACTCCTCATATAAGGTTGGTAATTTGTCCCATGGGCTGAAATCAAAGCCCCAAGGGTTTTTGGCCTCCTGCCAGGGCCGCCCAGACCCCTGTCCGGTGTTTGGGGCACGGAGAGGAATGTCTTGGATTCCGACAGCCAGAGACTGAGCTAAAGGCAGGACTGTTTTGGCTCCTTGCCGAGTGTTTTAAAACCCGGACTGTCAACACATACGTTTCCCTGCAAAACTACACAAACTGAGCGCTCACGGGTTTTGCTGCATTAGCAACTTGATCTCAGCCTCTCGCTTGTGGCCTGACCCCTTTTAATTGAGACTGCGAGGAGCAGCAGAGGTCAGCGGGCATCCCTGCTCGGGGGCTGGGAGCAGGAGCCTCGGGCCGGAGCCCGGCTCGGGAGCGAGGATGGAGGCTCCGTGTGTGCAGCCACGCCGGGGCACGGCTCCTTCCACCATCCCTGCCCCAACCGGGCCAGGAAAACCCGGGTGGGGTCAGCCTCTGGAGGGGCACCGGGGCGGGGTGTGTGCGCTGTGCAGAGCGGCGTGCCCGCAGCCCGCCGGGGTGTCCCCGGCCATTGCTTCGCCCCCAGTGGTGCTGCAGCTGGCTGGGACGTGACATTGTCCACCCACATGCGCAGGAAAAACAGGATCTTCCTAAAACCGGCTCTCCGTGTGTTTACACAGCAGGGAGGGCGTGTACGCCAAAATAAATACGATTATTACCCTTAACGTTGTGAAAGAAATTTCTCAAAAGAGAGATCAATAGAAATTTGTTATAAATGCGTGACAGACGATTTTAAAATGGGGATAAGGATCTATAGGGAACTAACTCAGTGAAAAACAAATATATAGTGAGAAATGTGAAATCATCTTTTTGATGTGGGAGGAAGATTTGACATTAAGGATTTTCTCTAAATATTTGTAAGCTGTGCAGTGACTAATATTAAAATACCAAAATGACAGCTAAAGTCTTATGTTAGCACATCAGCTAGCAGAGGCAGTGTATAAGTATGATTGCTGGGATGTTTGAGGATATTTAAAGGCTGGCTGAGGTTGCAACACAGCTTTAATGAATATACTCAGCAAGACATTCTGGTATTCAAAATTGTAAGTAATAACAAAATTTATGCCCAGACCAGTACAAAACAGGGCTTGCCTTCCTTCATCTTTGAGGCTAGTCTGGTTAGGACATGGCCATGGCTTAGCTCCCAATCACTTAGCCATTTCAAATTGCACCTACTTTGCTTTTCAAATTATAGCTCTCTGCTTGGTGACCTTATGTGTCAAGGATTAAGAAAAAGTGAATATAACCTCCTGTGGAAATTGCAAAAATCAGCTTCCCTTCTCCTTTCTCACGTTCTACATGTAAGCAATAATCACTCTCACAGCCTATAACAATTTAGAACAGTATTTTACAGAAAGATGATTAAAATTACACAAGTTGGGAGGAGGGGGAAGATGAGAGCAAAGTGAATTTGCAGCTGCCAGAAGAAAACTCATTAACCTTGGTGGGCTTGTTAGGAAGTTGTTTTTTAATGCATCCAGACACTTCTTTTGATGTCCAGTGTATCCAGAAGCTCTGTTTCCCTGATCACTACAACTGACTGCTACCAGGAGAGAGCAAGGGCTCCCATCCAGGGCATGCTCTGAGTTTTGTGTCTGAAAAAAATCAAGTGAGAGGAGACACAAAAGAAAAGAAGATAAGGAAAGAGAAGAATGGACATTACTAGAGGAATGAGGAAACTTACTAGACAAACACCTCATCTTAATATGAAGTTAAGACATGCCTGGATAAACATCTATTTTATTCATAAACCATAATAAAAATAATTAGAAAAAGTAATTGAAGATGAAATGAGGGCTGGTATACACAAACAAACAATCTCTGGCTCAAGAAAACCCTAAACTGAAGAGCAGAAGAAACTGGGGAGAATACTACGGAAAACAATTTTTCTGTTCTCGTAAACTTCCCCACATCCTCTTCAGGCCAGTTTTGTAGTCAGGGTACCAAGCTGGGTGGATCTCTTCTCTGATCCAGAACAACCACTCTTATCTTCCTAAAACACATCAAACATCTGATAAAGCCTGACAGGACCAAAACTCACATGGGCTGTAATTAGTGATTAACAAAACATTGGGTGATACTGGCCAAGGCTGGTTTTGATTGTTATATTATTTGCACCACAGCCAGCTTGTCCATACATGTTCCAGTTACTGGCACAATAAAATGTTGTGAAAAGCAGCATAAAGTGGGAGGGGATGCCAACCACAGCAGCAGGGAGACCAGTCACACTGTCCCTCTGCACACAGGGAGGCCTGGCAGAGTACAGGAGGCTCCAACCTTCTATTTACTAAACTCAGGCTCTGCGTCACATCACAGAGGGTCACTCCTCCACCAGGGAGCCTTGTGTACACACAGCCTTGCTATCACAAACAAGCTGAAACTTCGGTTTGCCCTGTGTTCTGCTGCCTTCTGTAAATAAATGCTGTAAAACCTGTCCATCTCGAGCTTCCGACTTACTTGTCATAAAAGAGACATTCTGCATGCTTCATTTGCAGAATTACATCTTCAGTTTTGATAATAAAGCAGCTGCTGAATTCACATCTGCTTCTGGAAGGCTAGCGAAACTCTAAAGAAATTGCTGTAGGTGTTGAAAAGTTCAGAAGTTCAAAAAAAATGCAAAAAATCAAAGCATATGGAAAAGATGCTTTCAAGCTTTCGTAGAAAATTTTAAAATATACTTTTAAAAGAAAAAGGAAAAGAAAAGGAAAATCTTTTCTAATAAGAAGTGTGCCTTTTGTCTATATTGGACTGTCACTGAAGCACTTTGGCCAGTGCAAACAAAGTGATCCATGATCTCACACATCTGAGAAGAAATGTGAGAAAAACCTTGTCAAAACTTAGAGTTCTTTCTGTGCAGCTAAGCACCAGCTTTGTCATTATATTCAGGTTTAATGGAAAATTAGAAATTAGTGGATTCTCCTTTTTATTCCATGCTTCCATTTCTATCATGCACATCATTCCACTAGGTCATCTGCTTCCATCTGAATATTCCCTGTTATACTGGATTGTGGTCTGCCTTGATACAGAACACCAAGGGGTTCAGATCATCTTATCCATGGCTCTGCAGGGGAGCTGAAGTAAGATGAGGGTGAAATACATTTTTAAAATATTCTATAAATGTGTTAAATAACAACAGCCAAGGGAAAATTTCATCTTAAAAGCCCTTATTTTACATTACACTGTCATCCATGCTGTCTGGTTTCAGTGTACAGGTCAATTCTATGATCAGCCTTGTGCTGACCTCAAAGGCTTTCTTGTCAATGTGAGCAAGAATCCATATCCAATACTCACTTTTCTGTCCATATGCCTCATGGGCTTGCCCTGGATGCATCATGCAAGCCCCTGTAGACAAATATTTTTGCCTCACAGGTGCACACAAACATTAGATATTCCTGAAAAAATATAATTATATGCATATATGTGTAGCCACATAGGTGCACACATGCAACTGTGTGTCAGTTTATTTGACATCAGTATTCTAGTACACTTCTACCTCTAACAAGTTGGTGCTCTGATATTGTTATCCTTATGATCATCCGGACATTTTTGACAGCAGCAGCAGCAAGAGTCACTTTGACACTGCATGCATACTTGCCCACCATCCCAATGTCCCTGCCCTCCATCTCTGGTGGATATCATGTTTCCAGTTTAGCCCCCATACATTCAAACTAGGCTCAGTATACACAGATGCATGTGGCTCACATTAACAACACCCATGCTACTTTCAGTGGCAGAGTGAAGAAATACAATGAAATCCAGGCAAACAGTTTAGGCTGATTTAATCCCAGATGCTCCTCACTGCTGAAGCTAGGCAGACCCTGGTCTGTCTCATGTTCCTGTAGGGCCAACTTGGAGCAATTACCTTTTTAATTAGATTGTTAGTTCCCCTTGGCTTTACTGGTTTTAAGTTACCCAATAGATATTGATCCTTTCTGAATACAGCGCAAATTCTTCTGCACATCTGGGCTGCACAGTGAGGTCATGCCTGCATTCAGCATCCTGCTGCCAAGACAGATGAACCTCTCACACATCTTCAACTTATCCCTGGCTGGAGCCCTACCTGACCACCCAGATTTACTACAGCTCCTGAAATCATTCCTGAATACAGTTTGATGACTTCTCTAAGATACTTTAATTTCTCCAAGACTGTTTACCCTCTCTTATGAGCTCTACTGAGAGAGCAAGTTCTTGTCCTTCAGAAGGTGCTGCAAGGTACAACCAGGAGAAGGGCAGCTTTGAAATTAGAGCTCTTCAAATGAGAGATCAAACCATATCAGAAAGCTAATGATCTCAGGAAAGAGATCTGACAGGCCATTTAGGAATGTCAATAAAATGTCCAGGGGAACAAACATTATTTTTGTTGATTTCATTAATCTTGGCCCAAATTTTTTTTGAGCCAGCACAATTCAGAATGGCAAGCACTTAATCCATATGACAGCATAATAAGAAAATTGCCACTCAGGCTTAGAAAATGAGCCTTTTCCATTTTCTGACATTCATTTATCCAGGGAAAATCATGCAACATCTGAAATTATGTAGGCCTTATCTTGAAAAAAAGTTATTGAATCATAGAAAGTGTCAATATAGTTTTAACCTTAGAAGAAACAGTTTCTTTTCAAATGGAGTCACATTGCCTTTTACAAGGACAATTTTTGAAGTGACCCATGAGCATATTCCAATGAGTTCTTTTCTTATTACAGTATCTAATATCCTCTAAAATTATCTCACTTTTCTGTTCATGCAAATAATTAGCTCAAAGAACAGCACAAGTGTTATGACAGCAAAACAATTAGTTATACAATGTGCAAGTTATCACCTACTTTTAACAGACCAAAACCTGACAAACTATTCCTTATCTGTTAGCATGATAGCAGCTAACTTCTTTGAACAAATTTAGCATTTATATATCTTTTTTACCTCCTTGCATTACATAATATTTATAAACTTTTATTTTAATTAACTTGCCTAAAGAAGAAAGAAGTGCCTAGACATTGCAGATATTTATCCTTGGTTCTTGGCTCAGTTTTAGCCTATTATTTCTATCTAAGCTTCTCCCTTTTACTCTTTTATGTTGTACTTTTAAAGTATCAGTATAGCTATGGCTACTTAGAGTAATCTTTCACACAGAATTGAGCAAGCAAAAAGTAATCCAAAACAGTGAGAACTGCTTATACACTATAATAATGACTATATGGTGCCTCACAACACTAGAGCTGATTGATTTATTCATCATGAACATGGTACATGATGATGAAGTCCCAGTTTTTTTCACAACCATTTTCAATTGGTTGTGATTATTGTAGATCTACTTCTCAGGTTTTTTGACAAATTCAAATACAGACTTCAACCAGAAAACTATTTATAGTTACTTATTTTTTATTTAAAATTGTGGTTGGTGGCATGTATTACATATTATTTATGCCCTGGAAGAAATAGCAATGGGCACCTGGGTAGCTATCAGTCTGTCGATGGAAACATTCTCAATATCTTTTTACTAATGTTACAGAAATATAAAGGGCTCTCTAAACTTTTCACACCCTTTATTAAAATGTAAAATAATACAAAGCTATTTTTTATGTCTGTGAGGCAAACAATGAAAAGGGCATACTTTAATGCATCAAAAGATAGCTATCAACATACAGCTCAGAGTTTATGAGGAAAACATTTGAATCAAGTGGATGCAGTTCATTAAGCCACAAAAACCAATACCATGAAATGAGGTGGATCATTTGGAAGGACAACATCAATGCAAAAAGAATAATTTCCGAAAGCATTTGCATGACATAGAAGTCGTCTTGGTAAACCAAAGGGTTTAGCTGACAATCACAGCTACAATTCTACAACACAAACAATCCACACTAGCTGTGAAATGGACCTCGCACTGCTGTGGCAGTGAACTAACTGCTCATGAGCTGTAGGCACCACAAGGCACTTGCTGTGCTTAATGAGGCAGCCAGTTTATATCCCTCCATGTTTCTCCACACTTGGGGATACCAGCTTGTTCCATCACTCCATTCCACCTGCAGGGGTCAATACACCTGCCTGCATTTTTACAGGCTTTATACCAGTGAAATTTCTTTCCCTCAATTTTTTTTTTCCTCTATAACAGAAGTCAAAACAAAGAGGCAAAACCCTTGCTCGGGAAATTAGGCAGCAATGGCCTAGAAGGTTCTTATTCTACACTCTTTTACAGGCAGATGCAGCATCGTGCTGAGTAATGGAAAGAAGACATTGAGCAACTATTCACCAGTCATCACATTAAGATGAGACTTTTCAAGAAGTCTCTCCCTCTCCCATCTCCTTAAACACAGATCTTCCTGTGCAGATATCAAAACCAAGACCAAAAATACACAAGCACATCTTAAGTGCTTGTAGGCACAAGGTTAAATGGGAAGCCATCCTTCAAACTTATGACTGAGCTGTCAATACAAGAAATGGAACAAGCGTTACAGTCTAATTGTCCTCTGTCACCTCCACGTGTATTAATATACTGCTGCTGTTCTCTTCTTTGCCAGCTGCAAAGGTGAGTGCAATGCAACAACCTGCAGATTTTGAGTACCGTAAGTTTTGTGAGATATATTTCTCAACTACAGCAATTCACTTGATTCACTCACACCTACAATATAAACAAGTATCTGAAAGCCACACCATGTAGGCAGGCAGGAAGGACATTTTTAAGTAATTTCAAATACAGGCTCATGGCACTGAGGACTCTTTAGAAGAGGTGGATCTTGGGGCTTCTTGAGTAACAGGGAAAATAAAGTACAATGGTTCATGAACTAATCTCACCAAGAATTCATCTTAAATTTAGACCTTGAAATACCAATTGCTACTGAACTAAGCATGAGCCGCAAGCTATTGATGAATCAATTAAGACCCAACTGACTGAGTGCTTTAAACATTTTTAAAGTATATCTGAACAGCTTAGGTCATGTTTGAGCTCTGCATCTTACACAAATGTGTTCAAAGGACTCAGCCAGCAAGTCCTAGGATATTAGAGAGTGTTTAAGGAAACAATGGATTCACTGAAAGGTAATTGCTTACCACCAAAGTGCCTGATGCTTTGCTTGTCTATCCTCATGCCTTCCTATTCTGCTTTCCTTAGGACTGTTAATTCCCTCCATTCTGTGGCTCTCTTTCTCCTCTTGCCTCTGGATTTAAGTGTGTCCACCTCTTTTTCTCTGACCTTCCCTCCTCACCATGAATCCTTTTCTTCAGTTCTCTGCCTAACTCCCATTATTTTGATCCTCCTGTAAAACCAGGTCAGCCCTGCTGTCTTTGTCCACCAGGGCTTGGCATAAATTTTGCAATTGCTGGCTACTCAGCACGCATGCAGCCAATCACCACAGTAGGTCCTGTGTCCTGGAGAAGCTGAGATGATGCCAGGCCAAAGACAATTGACTCCTTGCTGACTATTGACTTGTAAGGCACCACAAGCTTCCTGATCCACAACCCCACTGAGCTCAAAAGCAGCACAGCTGAATCTGAGAAACATTGATCTCACCTCCAGCTGTGGCCAATACCAAATGCTTCAGAGGAACAAAACACCCTTTATGGGCAAATACACCAGAATTTGCTGTGATCAGATGGACAAAAACTACAGCTAAAAGCAGGTTATGTGACTCTTCTGAAAATAAGGTCTAAAAATTCACTTTGCTTTGAAATATACTTCAGCAATATCAGGTTTGCAAAGAGCTCCTTCCTTGTGGAGGAAATATAAGAGAAAAGCTTTGCAACACTGTTATTTGTAGATATATTTGTGAAGACAAGGATTTTGTTCATTTCATTGAGTGGTGACTTACAGCAGTGAATCCCACCTGGATTTTCATCTGAGCTACAAATTTATCTTCCCTGTAGCATCAATTACTGGGTATGTTTTTAGCATGCTTTTTCAACAACACGGTTTGTTACCTTTCTAAACTGTAAGAAGAGAAGAATATCTCTTACTTGTTTTAGAGGTCTAAGCCACAAGAAGAAAAAGTAGTCTTCTCTCATAAGGCTTATCCCCTGCTTCTTCACGTTACCTTCTAAAGTTCTTTTTTATAAAAGGGAGACAAACACAGTTATGACCAACAATGAAAGGTAATGCATTGCTGTCACTTGCATTCTCTGTACTATTCTTTTCACAAAACCATGCTTTATATTTTATTTTTGCCCACTTCTGATTTGTCCTTAGAGGCGTCCAGGACAAACAATTGATTACATTTTGTCATGTTGAAAATTAGTATTTTCATTTGTCTTCTTCCATTTGAGATCTATTATGGCACTTCAGGTGAGTAGCTTTTTAACAATTTTATGAGACACTATGGCCTTTGAAAGTCCAAATAAATCCTTCATACTAACCTGAAGAGGAGTTAAATCCCCTTTATATTTTAAAACATGAGGGTACTTCTTTAGGACACTTATTTTCATAAGCAAATTTCTGATAATGCTTCAAATAATTTTTTAAAAAATGTGAAAAAGAGTTGTGTTTTCAAGTCCATTTCCATACATGAAATACCTAAGGATAACTGGAGTGATATCAGTATGAACTTATACCAGTAAAATACTACACTTGTACATTTCTCATTGTTAATATTTCTAACATAGAGTTGACTTTTTACACACCATCACTGTCAGGGAAATGTTTGTTGTGTCTTCATCTAAAATAACAGAATACAGTGTTCCTCATTTTCTCCAGAAAAAAAGTTATTTTCTGTACAGAATACCAATTATCAGTTCTGCCAGGTGGCACAGATCAGACAAAGGAAGAATTAGTAGTTTAGGCATAGCAGAGCTCTTGTATCACCAGTGGCTCTCTTCATTACTGCTTTTGGTCTCAGCTTTCAGCAATATTGTCAATTTTACAGCAAGGTTCTTCTTTTCCTATCTCAGATTCATGGTCCCTTATTAAATGTTAAAATGAACAGAAGAGTGTCTTCTGTTAGAAGCTCTGTATTTCAGCCTTATTTCTTTTTGAAACAGCAGACTGTGGTGTGTGCTTGTATCTTGGCCTCTCAAATATTTCCAGAAAGACACTCCATAGATTTCTAAGAGCTGAGTTTTGGGGTCTCCCCTTATTTATTCTCCTGTCACTGAGACAAGTGAACAAACGAGACACAAAAAAAAAATTCATTAAATGAATAGAGAAATGGAAAAGAAAAATCATCTATTAATAAGAAATCACTTACCAACAACATCATCATTTAAACTTTGGCAGACTCCCTGAGATGTATTTGTAACCAGAAGGAAAAATGGAACAAAATAAAAAATTAACTAGTCTCTGTTGCTGGCAGAAAACAGTGAAATTAAATTGCAGGGTATGTTAGCACTGAAAATCAAGTCACCCTGACAAAACAATCCCTGTCTTTTTGTGATTAGTACAGTTATCATAGTGACAAGCACTTTTGCAAAAACTTTCCAAATTCTACACTCAAGTTTTTAGTCCCTGCTTTCAGCAGATGTGCATCTGCACGTATTTACATAACCAAAATCTAACTAAAACACCTAAAAGTTTTGAAATCAAGTAACAAAATAACCTCTCAGACTTAACTAGCTTGCTTGTATTTGGACTACTAGAAGAAATTCCAAAATTAATGTTAAACAATATCAATAATCTGGTGGGTTCATCGGCAGTTGAGGTGCCAGTGGTTTTAATTTTCCCTTTCAGTACAATGCCACCACTCAAGCATTGCAATGGTTTTGTTTCTTACCATTACTGATAGAAAAACAACCATTTTTTATCTCCCTACCTGCTGTACACTTTCCCTTGGACGTCTTATCATCCTCTATGAGCAGACAAAACAGAAAACTCAGTGCTCTCCATATTATCTGACACTGTTAAAAATTCAGCACAACACCCTCTGTCACTCCTGCTGATGCTGCTGCAGGCTTCATCACTGGGTCTTCACATCTACCAGACATGCACTGAGTAACACAGTGACAGCAGACTTCTGAGCCCTTCTTTCTTATCCACTCCTTTGGGAGAGATCTGTATGTGTTGTGCAATATCTGTCCAACCAAGAGAAAACATCATATTTCAAAGTAATTTTTTTAACCCATCTTTCCAATTGGGGTGGTAGAGGCTTCATCCCTGGAAACATTCAAGGTCAGCTTGAAGTAGGTTCTGAACAACCTGATCTAGTTGAAGATGTTCCTCCTTGTTGCAATGGGCTTGGACTAGATGACCTTTAAGGATCCTTTCCAATCGAAACTGTTCTGTGATTCTAATTACAGCACACTGGAATTTATATCTCAATCTTCTACTGAGTCCCAGTATTTCAGTAAATCAGATATTTCCATTAGATGCCTGACTCTTAAATTTTGTCATGCTTCTCCCTTTCTTTCCTGTTCTACCAGCAGATCATTCTCCCAGATGCTCCAGAAGACTCTGAGCTTTCTGCCCAAAAACAATTTCGACATTGAGTTCCCTCATCAATATATACATATACATCCTTTTTTATTCTAAATCACTGCTCAGAATCCACCTTTACTGTTTCACCTAGAAAAAGAAGTCATATAGTTAATGACAACTTGGGGCACAAATAAGCCATCCACCTAGCAATATAAAAAGAGTTAAACAGTGCAAATATGTCTCATCTCAAAACAGATTTATTTTATTTTCTCCTTTGTCTCTCTTTTCAGGTCACATCTTTCCTTAAATTGTGTGTGTTTATACAGCACTTAGCACTGTGGGCGTCCCAGTCCTGGCTGGGGCCCTTGGGAAAAAAAATTACAAGCATTAAGTAAAAATGTTACACATGCTTTATGCTGATGCAAATAATAATGTCTTTAGAAGAGGAAATTTCATTACATAACATGACAAATGTGATCAGCTAAAGCTGTGGTGTCATTGCTTGCATACATTGTAGTATTAACTGTGTTCTTAAAAGTTATGTTCATTAAATAAAGTACTAAACTCCTAAATATTGGCCCATATCTGTAGGCACACAAATATGTGAGCACAGATCACACGTGTTATTACTCCTGTCTTCCTAATCTTTGTTTTCCTCGTAAGCAATCCTTACAACTATCAAAGAAAGCCACATAAATCCAAAGAAAGAGGTATCAACTACATGGCTGGGAAGAGAAAGACACACAGTTCAAGGCACAGTTTCCTCATTAATATATATTTGCTGATACAAAGAGGTTCAAAAGCTCTTGTGATACAACAAAACCTTTGGAGGACTGAGACCCAGGAGGGGTCTCGCCACAAGCACCCCCCCCAGCCCCTATGGCCATTTGCTGTGCTTATTTCCCTCTTGAGCCCTGGGGCTGGAGGCACACGTCCCCTGGGGACAGGGCACCTCTGCCCAGGGCCAGCCTCCTGCCCTTGGCTGTTCCTGTCCTGCACAATCGCTGCCTCACTCCTTAGGGCACAGCTGTGCTCGTGTGTCACGTCAGGATTGATCTATCCACTACCACTGGTAAAGTGAGAAGCAACAGAGGGAGCAGGATCTGCACTTACTCCTCTCACCTCTCTCAGGAACCTTGGCACTGAGAAGAGCCATGCTCCCCATGCTTGCTCTCTCTCTTGCATCATGGACCTTGCAAACAAATGGCTACACAAATCCAGACACGTGTTGGTCTTCATTCTGCACTCAAATAGAAAAAACAGGAAAATCTAAGAGCAACTCAACTTTTGGGGAACTCTCTCATGACCATCCCACACCCACTGCTCATGGCATGCTCCTGAGAGATGTCTTTGAACACTGCCAGGCTGAGAAAGGAATTGACCTGCATCTTCCTCTTCCAGGGATAGAAGATTTTATGAGGAACACCACTCTTTCTTCTTAGCTGCTAACTTTTTAAATGGAATATCCACACCTCCTGCACTTCCTCCTGCATTTGTTCTCATCACTGACTAGTCCATGGGCACTCAGATGAGCTAAGAACAATTAGCAACCCTGCCAAGGCCATCTGAATAGCACAGACCACACATTCACTATGCTCATGAATACTGAAAAGCTTACACATGAGATTGTCACAGCAGAGGTAGTTTCAATCATGTGCATGTCCTTTAGCCCTCTCCAATTCACAGGTGACTCCTTCTACCACTGATTAGTGCACGTGAATAGTGGCTAGATAATGCAAAACAAGACCATGAGAAAGTTTGAGTTATTACCTAAAACCTTATTGAATATTTCAGATTTTCTCTTTCCTCTAAGTAACTGCTGAAGTAGCTTCGTTGTTCTTTTTTATTTAAAAGTGCACAGAGATGGGGTTTGTCTTCAAATTTAACTAGGGACATTATTAGTAAGTCTTTTAAAGCTAATATCTATAAAGGAACAAAATCAGACTGTCACTGATGCTCAACGTGACTTTAGCTTTGCTCTGCACAGCTGGGCTTAAAACAAAAGCCTCGCCACAGACACACAGCTCTGTGATCATCTTCCTCAAACAATGAAACCAAAAACTTTTCAAAGGAGATTACAGACATTCCATTTTTGAAAACTGACACTGATGTTTTATAATATAGCCCAGCTACAGATAAGCAAGTTTGCTGAGGCATTGCAGCTGAAGAGGGGCATCTTCCTACTGCATCTGTAGCAGTCAGCAGCTCTTGTCAGTACAGATAGGAATGCTTTAACTGCTGAGTTTTACACATCAGCCAATCCCCTACCCAAAATTAAAGCCGGGAAAAATGGCCATAATTGACAGTAAAGTCTATATGCGTGTTTCCTGCCCAGTTGCCTAACTTTTATTACAGCATAAAAGAGAAATTACTTGATTTCACCAATGCAATACACATGCTTTACTGTAGCTCCTTTCTGCCTCAGGCATGGCACAAGTTTAGCTGAATTATTCTCAGGAGAGCTATGGAAGAGATTATCGATATGATGAAAAAAAATAGGGGGGAAGGGTGGTGGGAGAAGCAGCCAACAAGCAGCCTAACCTTGCATTATCCATCTGCAGAGTCACTCAGCTGTCTGCTCTGAACTGTGTCCTTAGAGCAAATGTTCAATGCTGCTGTTAGTAATGCCACTCTCATTCACTCAGCACTGATGGACACTGCAATCATTACAGAAAGATTGTTCTATCTTCTTTATTTTAGGCATCAGCTTTCCAGCCTTTTCACATTTCCATGGAGGAGCCTTTCCAGTTTGAGGTCAGATGAGATACTGCTGCTAAGACAGAAACACTCATAGTATACTAAATATCTGACTTACACTTGGGGGAGGTATTAAAATACACCAAATACAGAAATGGACTATACTCACTGGCACGCTGCACTTCAGTAAAAAATAATTTATTTTTTCATTTTTTTATTATAAAAACTTGTTAGCTTTGAATCAGCAAAGACAATGAAGATCAAGATCTTTAAAAGTTTGTGTTATAAATGCATATTGTCAGTACTCCTACACATAATTGTTCAATAAGCATCACTGAAACCTTTCCAGGTGAAAAAGAGGTTAATTGTTCAGTGAATGACAGAAGGTAAGCATAAAAAAATAAAGACCCATGATGCATATAAAAGAATTGGGAGACTTGGTTTCGAAATGGCTTACATTACTCATGAGTGACAAAGCCTCATGAGAATTTCACAGGTCACCCTAAGTGTCAATGATGCTGCCATGCCCCAAGACACCAATAACTTTTGCATCTCTCCTCCTGTATTGCTGCGTTTCCTTGGTGCCACAGGTCTAACAGAGGCTCAGAAGAAAATTAAATTGTAACTCCTAAAATAGAACCTTGTTCAAGCCAAGCACCATTCCATTCTGGAAGTTAAGTCGCTGGGAATCTTACCTACCTAATAATTTTCTGGCCCATAAGAATTTGGAGCACAAGGCGAAAGTGGGATTTATACCACTATTAAAATAGTCCCTCCCTGTGACAAGTGCTACTGTTAATTTTAAGCAGATTTCATGCAGGTCAGGTCATTATTGAAGTTCAGGATTGCATCAAACACGCCAGCCACAGCATTGGTAATGGTCTTGTCTGACCAAACACTCTGGAAGCTGCTCTGGGAGTGTGCCAATAAATCCAGCAGGGAAGTATTTGTGGGCAGAGAGGCACAAGTCAAATGTAGAATGTCAATTAAGATTAAGCACATAAATATTACATCCCATTCATACACTGTACATGCAACGAAATGCTATTTGAGACAGTAAGGTCAGCAACTGAGACCATTCACAGTTTACAACTTGGATAGTACAAGAAGGAACTGCAATCACCATTGAATGGGAGAACATAAATTAGGATACTCCATACAGAAAAAGAACGACCTGTGCCTATGTCTGGACAACCTGTGCCTGTGTCTGGAATAGATTTGTGCAGAAAAGGCAACCAGAGAAAGCCAGAAACCTTTTCCAAGAGCTACAAGTTTCCCCCAACAGACCGACAGCCAGGGATTACCAAGTGCTGCCCTGGCAGGAAAGCATATGTGTTCATGGGTCAGTTTCTCAGAAAGCAGCCCTGACCTGCATGGTGGCCAAAGATGGCCACCAATCTACTGATTCTCATACAAACTTTACATGGGATGATGTTTCAAGATTTGGCCTCCTTACTGCATGCTTTGAAAATATACAGTCTGTGTCTCTCACATATACATTTATATTAAATATAAACCTACCTGCCAGTCATAATTCTCACTCGTGCCTAATCAGTGCAGTCAGGCTGGAAGATATTGGTACCTTTTTATACGGAAAATATTTATTACCAAATTCAAACACTTGGTTTCATAAGGACAGATGAAGAACTGAATCACAAAGCACAACATTTTTATGTGGGTATATGACTTAATGAATTATCATTATATCAGAAGGTCTATATTTCATAACACAGAACATTGAAAGGCCATCACTTGGGTATTATTTTTCACTCATGCAGTGGAAATAGTGCTAAAGGATGATTGTTGACCAAAAGTTTGACCAGTTCTACTCATAAAAGCAGGAATTAAAACAAATTTAATGCTATATTTCATCTCGCCACTTTCCGTGACTTTTATGACCACAGTTTTCAATTCAATTTTTTCTCTTTCACTGATCACCATGGAAAAAGACAAGAGGGGAAACTGATTAAGACTCTGTTAGGACCTGTCACATTTAATAACAGTAGGTTTAGGTATCACCTTCTAAATCAAACAAAACCCAACAATCTGAGCCCTAGATTTCCTTCCCTGCAAAGAGACCTTTACGCAGAGAAACCCCTAGGATCACAGGGAGTTAGCAGAGATTTAGGATATAACTGATTGTGATAACAGGCATGACACAGGCAATGGAAAAGTGGACTTAAGATCAAAATAAAAGGAGGGGGTGTAAGAAAATGGGAGAGAAACCCCCTGTCACCACTTCTCTGTAACATTCTTAAATACTACCTGGAGCAACATGAAAAGTAAAATAATGTAGACAGAATGACTATAATTAGGTTGGTGGTGTCCCTCTGTCACCACTGTTAAAAGAGGTATTTGTACATAACAGAAAGTCATCTTTCAAAAGGGTGGTGCTGCACAGGGCATAAATGCAAGGTGTCCAAATTAGATTTTGAGCTAAAATGCTAGGCTCTCCATTAGTTTATGTTGTCTGTGATTTCCATACATTTCCCTGGTGAGGGCAGGTTATGCCTTAACAATTTTTACAGCATTGACTTTTCTTTTAGGCAATCCAAAACCCTTGTTTAAAATTACAGTCTTGAAGTGGTGATAACCCTAAGGTAAACAAGATCTAGTCAGAAATGCCTACTGAGTGCCTTCAGAAATACATTGACTCCATGTGTGAGATTCCTCTCATCTCACTTTCATAATCTAAAATGTAGGCTTATGGTTGACACTAACGATCCCCTTGTAATTTAGAAAGGGGAATGCAGGTCTGTTCCCAAGAGTGATTCATTTAATCAGAAAATAAATTGGATATTCTGCTGGAAGTGCCTGGTCTTTCTCCACTGCCTACAAAAAAAACTCAGGACAACCTCTGCACAGTTGAAGAAGTATTCATCTCCAAGCACTCAAATGGCTAATGGTGAGAGAGGAAAAAACTTACCTTCATTGTTTATAGAGTCCGCAGAGCTACAGGTAATTTTGAAATATGAAGTTCTCTGATTAAAAGATTTCCCAGCAGCCAGTTTCCAACGTTTTTCTTATTCTGGCAAGCTTGTATAAATCAGAACTACTAAGAGGTGAATGTAGGCCAAACAGATATAGCAATATGACATTTTATAGGCAGTTTTCAAAAATAAAACCAAATGGTTTTATTCACAACTTATGTAAATTGGAAAGAGGTTTAAATTAGAAATGGAACTGAAAAAGAAGACATTTATAGAATGGCATGGGCATTCACACAAGGAATTAAAATTTATTGGCATAACTGCGGAAAAAAATAGGTCTGAAGAAAAGGTGTGAGGAATTACAGAGCAACTCAAAGGAGATGAATGACAGTTTATCACATTTGTAGTCATTTTCTAAGTTTTAAGCTCACACAGACTAAAACTCCTTGTAGATGCCTCAAAAGGCTTCTTCATTATGGGTAATCTATACCTTCAAGGGATGCAGTTTTATGCACAGTCTTATACAGTACTTTGTCTAAAGGATATATACTTTCTCCCCAAAATTTTATTCCTGTGTGAGAAAACAGACCTGCAGGCCCATTTTCCCATTTTGGAGTGGAATGTGAATTAATTTTTCGCAGTTTCGTAGTTTAAAAATGCAAAAGGAGTCTGGTGTCCCATTTAACACAGATTGCAGTACTTCAGTCAGAAATATCTTCAGTACCTGTATTTTGCTTCTCTATCACAGAAGCCTAATGGCAATAAGACAGAGAACAACTTTGCTTGCTATGATTAAAGCTGAATTGAATTGTGTTCCACTGTTATGCTTTCCAGTCACTTAGTACACAGTCTTTGGATTTTGAAAGAAAATGCCTGCATTTTTTTTCCTTCTATTTTCATCTAAAAAGAACATAAATCCATAGAACGATTCATTTAAAAAGCTATTTCACAAGCAATTATTGTAAATCCATAGCTTTCAGATATACATGCAGTGAAAAATATGCATTCCTTACACAAAATGACAAAAAAACATCTTCACACAAGCCTGAAGCTTGAATAGACTGTTGCTTTTGGTACTGGCTATTGCTGAATGTTTTCAAAGGAAAAAAAAAAAAAAAACAAACTATGCAAAATGAGACCAATTATGAAATAATATGTCACTGAATTGTATTTTTTCCCCAAACCGATTAGTCTATGCCCTGAAACATAAAGAAGATAATCCTCACAATTTGTTTTCTAATATGATCTTAGTTCTTTTAGATTATTACTCACAGAAGCAATTAATCTTCTTGGATTACAAAAACTATTTCAAAATTCAATATTCAGTGACAATCAGATGCTCCTGTCTACATCTGGGATGTCAAGCATATATCCTAAAGTTCTCAGGGAGGTTCACTGTTACTCAGCATGACAGAATACATCATTTTAGTCATAAAGCATCCTTATGAATAAAAGCAGACCTACTCTTAAAAAGTATTTTGTGGAATATGAACTCTCTCACTCGGTCAAGCCACACATGAGACTAAATCATCTTGAAATATAAATGAGAGTATAAACTAATTCTCACACACTTAATATTTACCCAGACATTCTACTTATAGGCTAAAGGTGAAAAAATAATATGCTACAGAGAAACAAAGCATGTCTGTATTTATGGAAGAGTCACCAAGACCACTAGCACCACATGAAAATTGCACTGCACTTTTTCCCCCCAGTGTGACTCTGTACCTTCCCCATATTTGATTAGATAAATTCCCTGCAATTGTACTCTTTTGGATGATCTTTTACATCTAATTGTAATCCTAACAGGCCTATGTCAGCACAGCCTTTGCAGCCATAAATCTTACTAATGACAACATCTTTAAAGCTTTTTTGTTTCATACCCCAAGCACAGCAAAATTGTCAGATCAGTTCATGAAGAAGTGACAGGCTATTGTTCTTCCTTGCATTCATGATCAGATCATTAACACAAATTTAATGCCCATGACATTTTAGTGGCTTTGATAAGGTATAGAAATCTCTCTACACTGTAAGGGACAAAAGTGTGCCATCACATTACAGAACACAAGTGAATGCTTACAAAAATCCAATCACTATTTTTTAAAGGGAAACTAGAAAAAATACAGCAGGTTCATTTAAAGTAATCCTTTCCAGCTGGTCTTGAAGGATAAATACTTTTGTTTTGAAGGAGAATACATGAATTATTTATTTTAGTCAAAAGAGAGCAGTACATTAATCCAGGTTCTCTACCTTATGCCCAGATTCAACTGACTGTAGGCTATAAAATTACTCAAGGGAAGTTAGTTTCATTTGGATTAGCACATATATTTAGTGTATAACTCACAATACAGAAAGATCTCACACTGGGACTGAGAGAATGCCTTTTAATAAAAGAGATCTGGATTGAAATGAAGCCATGAGAATTTCTAGTCAATGGTGTATGAAATACAATTTAAAAATTGGTTATTCCATAACCTATGTTTCAATATCAGCTTAGGAAAAAAATAGACTTCACTTTCCTGCAGTGTAAGTTGACTTCAAGTAGTAAAAAAAGAGCAACTGGAGCTTCAAGCTGTTCTATAGGGTCAGAAGCAAAGAAAGCCTCAATGCAGGAATAAATTTCAATACTTAAAGCATATTAAAACAAAGGGGTTTAAGCAGAAATCTACAGTTAAGTTTTTGGTAGTGTTTCCTCAGGTCCCTAATCAGTCGGTAGCACTACACTTAATATACTGAATATTTTTTCAATAAACATTTCATATTTACAGCCCACTGCTTTCTCACATTCAGAAAAATACTAAAATGGAGGTACTGTGTTCACATTTCTTGGTATGAAGCAGCTTCAGGGATTATAGGCTGCTCAGGTCTACAGCCAGTGACAGGATTAGGATGTTGCTATTGGCAGAAAAAAACAACCAACAAATCAACCCAACTAACCAACCACCCAACCAACCAACCAACCAACCAGCCAAAAAACCCTAATGAATTTAAACCCATGTAAAAGGACAGGAAAGAAGGACTTTCCTGATAAAGAACTTTGTCTGAGATTGAGTACTGGAATTTATTCCTGCCTTGCAACTTAATCATGCTTAATCTTTGTCTGTTTGTTCTATATCCTTCTCTATCTTCCCTACCACCATAGAGTCAACTTAGAAAGTACAGAACAGGAATGTCACACTTGTGCCCTAAATGAATTACAGATTTATAAATATATAGGAATTCAGAATTATCAGCTTGTAGCACACCAACCACATATGCCTTCTGTTACATGATTCAGATTATTAAACATGTGAGTTTTTCTCATAAGCCTCTCAAGCTGAAAAGGCATTCATCTCAATTCTGCAGGCTGCCTCTGTGGCTGGAAGGTTAAACATATTTTTAGGTTCTGAAATACTACTCCAGTGTAGTCAGTATTCTCTGCCCACACACATTTCCTGTGCCTTCAACAGGGCTTCTACAAGTGACTGTAGGAATATGTCCTCACTCAAAAGTGAGGCAGCCTCTTAAAATTTCTTTGCAAAGCAAATCCAAGAGGAAGAGCCTGCAGGGTTCCCAGGCATAACTGAAGCCTCCTCTCAAAGAGGCTCTGGAGGAGACAACATTTACAGCATCTTGTTTGCATGAATAATGTAAACCATCAGGGTGATGTTTGTGCACAGTGAAAAGTAACAGCGTCATGCTTACCCAGTATTCAAAGTGTCCAGAGGGCTTTCAGATCAGAATTTTCTCAAAGTACAAGCACAAAATTTTTTTTCATAGCTGCTGGCTCTGCAAACTTCAACAGAAAGTTGATCTGAAATGCTTATATTTATTGCACGTTGCAAAGATTTTGTGAGCCAAAATGCACTCTAAATTACAGGTATGAAACATTTGTCTTCAAGGCATTAATTTCTACCTTGGAAATCTGTCCTATATCTGAAGCTGTGGTAGCAATCGTTGATTCAGTATGAGCCAGGCCAAATCCATTTTGCCTTACTACAACCACAGGTTCCGTGATTTGAGCAGATGTAAGGCTGTAATAAAGCCCTTTTATCTGCGAGAGTGGTGACGACCAATGCTGAGCCAGAAAATGTCATTTCTATTCTTATTTCTCAGATACAATTGCAACTCCAGGAACTACCATGAATTAATTATGTAATGAAAGTGATATTCCCAAAAAATATCACACAAATTTTTGAAAATTACTGGCTTTCACATGTGGCTTCTGGTACTAGGAAGAAAATGCCAGCGTTAACTTCAGCTCAATCATTTGGGGGGGCACCTCATAGCTGGCAGCTGTGAGATAACACACATTTTAGGTAGGCAGAAAAGCGTGGGGGAGCTGCCACGAGTTCACCACAAAACCACAGCTTGTGTTAACCCAACTGGAGTCCCTGCTAAGTGCTTTCTATAGCTGTAAATCCATATGCCCTCCTGAAAATCTGCTGTTACTTTGTGTAAATCCCTAGCACTCTTTAGCCTACGTGACCCTTCTAATACAGAGACATGTAAAGTGATAGCCAGATTATTTCGATTTCTCTTCCATCAATGACTACAATATTCCTTTGGAGTTACGCTCTATTAAGAAACACCAGCAGAGATCAATACTCGGATCTTTATCTGTTTCAACTTTATTTGCTTATTCCCCACTGTGCTTTCTGTGGGGGAATGATATCTAGTACTTTCTGCTTTACGGGATTGTGAACTGCACCAAGGTAATACAGTTCAGGAGAACTGTCAGCCTGAATACTAAACTCATGCATGCAGGGCTGAAATTAAGATAAAACTATTTTTTGTTGGTAGAGAAAGAAAGTACATTCAGAGTCTTTTTCTCTGCTCTAATCTTAGCATTTTCTGCTCAGTCTGCATGAGGTAAAAAATCTCATATCTTGCGATAAAACCTTCTTTAGAGCCTCTGTGGCTACACTTTACAGAAGCCTTTGAGCCTGGAGACAATGGATGAGGGAGGTGGGAACCTGCAGACCGCTCTGGATAGATGCTCTCTTCCCAAATTCCTGTGCCAGCTAGGGGCATGGCCCCTCATCCTACCCTTCCCCCCTCCCAAGCCTCTGACCTGCTGTCACTCTGCTGAAAGTTACTGTCCCCAGCAGAAGGGCTGGTACAGTAGCTTCAGACAAAATCATTATATCTCAAGTGTCTCACCTCCTCTGTGTACAGCCTGAGGAAAGCAGGGCCCTTCTTCCACCAGATGCTGATGAGAAATACCAGGCAGTAGCATCTCCCACTATCCATTACTGACCAGCTGGAGCACAGCTGGGAGAGGGCTGGCTGAAGGCATTTAGATATATTTTTTTTAGATGTTCAGATCTTCACAGACAGTTGAGGAGAGAGGCCTGAGTTTCTGGAACCAGGAGTCCCCACTAGCAGAATCATCAGTTATGGGATTACTAAGTCCAACCATTAAACCAGCACTGCCAAGCCCACCACTAAATCATGTGTTTAAGCTCTATATCTACCTGTCTTTTAAATACTTCCAGGGATGAGAATGCAGCCACTTCCTTGGCAGCCTGCTCCAACGCTTGATAACCCTTTCTTGGAAGAATTTTTCCCTAATTTGCAATCTAAACTTACCCTGGCACTTCCCCCCTTATCTTGTCACTTGTTCCCTTGGAGAAGGGGCTCACCCCCACCTCACTACAGACTCCTTTCAGGTAGCAGTAGAGAGCAATAAAGCCTCAGCCTCTTTTTCTCCAGGTTAAACATCCCCAGCTCCCTCAAGCTGCTCCTTGTTAGCCAGACCTTCACCAGCTCTGTCACCCTTCTCTGGACATGCTCCAGCACCTCAATGTCTTTCTTGTAGGGAGGGACCCAAAACTGAACACAGGATTTGAGGTGAGGCCTCACCAGTGCTGAGTACAGAGAGAAGATCACTGTCCTGCTCCTGCTGGCCACACTATTGCTGATACAGGCCAGATGCCTTTGGCTTTCTTGGCCACCTGGGCACACACTGGCTCATGTTCAGCTGCTGTCAACCAGCACCCCCAGGTCCTTATCCAAGAGGCAGATTTCCTGTGGCTCTGTCACAAGCCTGTAGAGTTGCATGGGGTTGTTGTGACCCAAGTGCAAGATCTGGCACCTGGCCATGTTGGACTTCATNCACACTATTGCTGATACAGGCCAGATGCCTTTGGCTTTCTTGGCCACCTGGGCACACACTGGCTCATGTTCAGCTGCTGTCAACCAGCACCCCCAGGTCCTTATCCAAGAGGCAGATTTCCTGTGGCTCTGTCACAAGCCTGTAGAGTTGCATGGGGTTGTTGTGACCCAAGTGCAAGATCTGGCACCTGGCCATGTTGGACTTCATAGAGTTGGCTTTGTCCCATCTGTCCAGTCTGCCCAGATCCCAGTGCAGAGCCTTCCTGCCCTCCAGCAGATTAGTACTCCTGCCCAGCTTGGATTAGTAACACATGTCTGAGCCCATGGGCTGCTGAAGGACAGTCAAGCCCAGGCACAATGTTGTGCCAATGCAACACTTAAGCATGGCTCCCTCTGCACACATCTATCTACATAATTTTAACTCAGACACTTTCAAATTGTATTTTGAGTTTTCACAAGAACAAAAATTTGTAGTTTTGGCAAAGGTACCAGCATCAAAATGACCGGGTGCTTATATTCCTAGCACTTCCATGCTTTCCTGTCCGTCTTGGGACTTTAGAATATGGCTCCTTGCCTTGCTCTTCAGTTTTTCTGTGAGCAAGAATTGCTCTATCCTCACCACAGCTTTTACAAGCCTTTGTTCATTTGCAGGGCTAATATCTGATGAATCTCAGCTGGAGGATCTGCATTTAGATTTATTCTTCCAACATGCCCACCCCATTGTGTGGGACTTAGTAATACACCCACATACTTAGAAGGGATGTTCATGCTTTAGAAACAGGCATGCATCCAAGAGCTTTGCTGGATCAGGATCAGAGTATTCGCCACCAGATGGCACCCACAGGTGGAAAGTTTTTATTCCCTTTGTTACATACTTTTATGATTTTTTTTTTTGTGCAGTAGTGACTAGGCACAAGAGTATTAGATACTATCCCAACAGCTGTGATTGTTTCTCATTTGTTTAAAATGATACAACATTTTAAAACCAAATTATTTAACATTTTTATCTGAGTAGTCATGTGAAAGCAGGTGCATCAGCAGCACAACTCACAAATCAGACATATGCTCCAACACCACATTCCCCCTCCGTTCAGACCCGTTAGCCTTCTGCATGTTCTTGTGCTTTAAGATCCAGAGCAGCCCTGCAGATTTCATGTAATTTTATCCACAAGCACCCCCAAGCCACAGGACTGTGGAGATGTGAGATGGAAAGATTGAAGGGCATCAGAGGCACCAAGATGAGATGCCATAACTGCTTTCTGTGTATCATGTCACTGAGATACACAGGTTAATAACTGGGTCTGAACACAATGTCTGCAGCATCCTCTTCTGGGAACTTAGCAACAATTCATTGCAGTCTGTATGATGTCAAGCTGTTGCCATGTCAGTAATACCAACTCTATTTTATAGTTCACTTTTGCAAAGCCAAATGCCACTCTGCTATGATCACAGGTATTCCCAGCCATACAGGAAAGCTGAGTCACATAGACACAGTTTTAAACCTGTTAATGTTTATAGGAGCTGTTGTCCAACACAGTGGGAGGTGTGCATGCTCCTAGAAAGCTTTTTGGCCTAACTAGCAGAGCCTGAATGTGTGCCTTAAAGCACTCAGGCATGCTGGTCACAGACCCCCAACACCTCCTGGAAATACCTCCTGGCTGTAGGCAACAAGCATACTCACATGGATGTTGAGTCACAGAATGACAGAGCAGGGACAGACAGGATTTAATGAGAGAGAAAAAAAATCTCTGAAACACAGCACAAAACTAGTGCCACATTTTCTTCTAATATAGTAGAAGGTATCCAGATCTCCAGAAATCTTCATGGCCATATACTCCCAAATCCTATGGCAACTCCATACTCCTAGCATCACAACTCACCTATAATGGTCCTTTTATTTACATTTTTTTTTTCCCCCACAGGTTGTGCCACCTTAAGCCCTCATGAAGACCATTATTATTATTATTATTATTATTATTATTATGATTATTATTATTATTATTATTATTATACAACTCAGAAGAATTCATCCAAGTACTCTCCAGTTTTCAGGTCTCTTTATTCCATCCAATATTAAGCAGGTTCCACTATGAAAAAGTAGTTACTATGAAAAAGAAGTTCTGATATGGAAAGGTACACTGACATACAGGTTTAATAGTTAAGAGCTGTTTGTATTGCTTTTAAACACTGATAGTGAAATTCAATATAGACAAATATAGAAGGATAGAAATAAAGAAAGACAATCTAAGGTTTACATCTGTAGGAGAGGGCTTAGAGGTGACTCCTGACCAGATTGAGATCTTCAGCTTATAATAAATCATTTAAAGAAAACATCAGCATGATTCTGAGCAGAAGCCAAAGTAAATGTTCAGGATTATGAGAATTCTACCATGGTAGCTGGTATCGTGCTATGTTTTGGATTTGTGATGAAAACAGTGTTGATGAAAGAGAATTTTAGCTATTACTGGGCAATGCTTCACAGAGTCAAAGCTATTTCTGTCTCTCATGCTGCACCACTAGTCAGTTGGCTGGGGATGCACAAGAATTTTGAGGGGACACAGCCAGGACAGATGACCCCAAGTGACCAAAGGCATGTTCCATACCATGTGGCATCATGCCCAGCATACAAAAATGGGGGAAGGACAAGCAAGTGGGAGATGTTCTGAGTCACAGTGTTTGTCTTCCCAAGTCACCATTATGCCTGATGGAGCCCTGCTTTCCTGGGGATGTCTGAACACCTGCCTGCCTATGGGAAGGACTGACTAAATTCCTTGCATCATTTTGCTTGTGTGCACAGCTTTTGCTTTATCTATTAAACTGCCTTTATCTCAACCATGAGTTTTCTCACTTTTATCCTTCTGATTCTTTTCTTCATTCTACTGTGGGAAAGAGAGCAAGCAGCTATGTGAGGCTGAGCTGCCTACAACAGCAAACCCACTACATGCATCTCTTCATGAATACTTGGTGCTGCGCCCCGCTCCATAGCAAAAAGGAGGTCAGAAAAAAATAGCAGAAACACAAAACAACATTGAAGCCAATTACAGAAGTTGTCTGAAGCCTTTTTCAGAATGATTCCCATTACAAAGAACAACTGAAATTACTAGTCTTATATCCAGAGTCCAGCTGAGGGTGCATTGCAGAAGAGATCTATGGGAACTGTGAAGATGTGAACAAGGAACAAATAAATGCTCAGAGTTCACCAGCTCAAACTGATGAACCTGTGGCAGGTAAAATTAAGCATGGCAGAATCATGTGCAGGAGAACACACAAATCAGTAAATCCATATGATATTAGAAGGGGATTAAACAAAGAAGAGAATACCAAAGACATGATGTGGTTCAGGAGCTGCAACATGTTAGAGCATAATCTAGGAAAATATCACACTGTGTTTGCTCCTCTCTTACACACTTCCCTGCACCTTGCTTCTCAAATTAAGGCTGTTCTTGCATCCATTTCCATTTTTAAAGAGTTACAGAAAGCAGTTTCCTGGTTTGTCACCTGTATAGTAAATGTCAGGGTGGTTTCTAATGGAAATATTAATTTGCAAGATGCTCCAAAATACATAGATATAATAAGCTTCTATTTAATAGAAGAACCTCAACCAAATGGATTAATCAAGATATTCTTGTTTATGGGGAATCATTGATGAGCACAGTGGTTTGAAGATGGGTTAATTCCTCATCCTACAGATCTTCAAAACACAATGTAGACATGGAAGACAGTCCACATGAGAAGTATAACCTAGTGCTTGCCACTGCCTTGTCACTTCTCAGGACAATTTTTTGTATAGCCTAAACTGCAGAAATAGAGTGAACTCACATGGAGAAAAGGATAACCAAAATGAGGACAGTGTTAAAAGGTTAAGTAAAAAAGAAAACACCAATAAAGCTAACAAAGATCTCCAGAGAAGATTCACAAGGAGGAATTGTTATCAACAGGGCCGAGTCAAGAAAATACCTTGGTTAAAGGAAATACAGCTTTCATTTGGGGAGGTGAAAGAGAAATGAAAAGAAGCTTTTAGCTCCTGGTCCTTAAAAAACTATCTGAAAAAAGCCCTCACAGATAAACAGGTGCAAATAAAACCTCTGCCTGGAGGCCTCTCAGTTCAATAATTCTCAAGAAACTGAACTTGCCTATCTAATTTATTAGGCTATTAGCCCCAAGAAACTAGGTTTTAAAGAGCCCTAGCAACCAAAAACCACTAAGAAAGGGTCTTTGCTTACATATCACTTTTATCTGCAAGGTCTCTCAAATTCTTAAAGTACATTTACATCAGACTAAGAACAATAAACTGCCTTCCTTTCACAAAACCCCAGCTACAAAAAGCACAGAGAAGAGCTGTTTGTGCAACAGAGAGGCTCTTACCTGGAAGGCAGACTCCTGGTAACAGGACAGAGAAGAAAACTCTCTTGTGACTCCTGCTTGGTAAACAGGCATCACCCTAAATCACATTAATTAGTCTAATTTAAGAGTCTCACAGAACAGTACACAGTGGCAGGAATGCAATACTGCAGTGCACAGCAAATGGGAAATTGCTAGTGGGCACTTTTTCATTCCTGTTCATCACAGACCTGAGTGGATAAAAAGTGTTGGTATTTTCCTGACTGTAACTAAGTACCAAAGATGATACCTGAAGGAACAAAAGTAGAACAGAGGAAGGACTGTGAATTAAGAAAATAAAAAATATGAATGAGAAAAATGCTGAATTGGCTTAAAACAAGAGTATTTAGACCTTGTAGCCCAGAGCAAGCCTGGAGACTGGCCACAAGTTAGTGTAAAATAGATATTTAAGTGGGTCTGCAAGTTTGGAGATTTCTTTATTGATATTTTGACATTGCTTCAAACTGTGTTACACATGGAGCCCTCTAAATCCATAAGAAAAGTATAAACACTCAAACAGTGGATATTTTTATCCCATCTTCCTTGTGATTAAGCTGGGAGGCTGTCAAGGATGGACATCAGATAGGCATAACATATTTTCTAGGCTATTTCTGAGCTTTTCTTACACTGAGACTGCTGGGGAGTGACAGTTTAGGCTGCTCCAAAACCACACAAACGGGCTCTCAGTGTGGGATGAAGCATCCCCTTGGAGAGCTAATTGAAAGAAGCAGTTCCACAATAGCTGCTCAAGGCCAGATCTTTATTGAAGACAGTTTGGCCAAAACAACTGTTGACAAAGCAGCCAATATCTGAATCAGCTGCCTGAGCCAGCCTCTGGCACACCCTGCTCCCTGCCCTGCTCTGGCTGGATTGCAGAAATTGCAGGTTCCTGTGTGGTGCAGTGGTTCCCAGTGCTCCATCTCTGCATTCTGGGCAAAGAACCCCTCCAGTTCTGGAAATGTAGCATGCTGGCAGTTGATTCCAGTGTATTGAGAAGTGCTAGATCTAATAATTCGTATTTATAGGTTAACATTGGGACGATTTGAGAGATAATATCTATTGTTAGATCAAAATGCAGTTGCTGAAAATTGTTTAAAAAGGAGGTGTAAATCTACATGTGTTCAGAGATTTAGTTCCTCAGCTGGATGCTTGCAAAGTCTGCAAATTGGGTGCTGTTTGTACTGATTTAAACATTTTTATCACATCAGAACTACCTCTGTGGGAGAATGAGTGTCCTCTTCCCCTCAATGCAGTTAACAAAGCAAAATGATCAGAGCATTTTCCCTGCAAAATTCCTCATTAAAGGATGTTGACAGATGAGCGGAAAATAATATGGTGGGAAAGAAAGAATATTACTTTACAGATTTTTTTTTTTTTTCCAAGATCAGGAATTAGATTCCTCATTTTACAGTGATGTGTTATGGCATACCCATCTAAAAATAAATAATATAAACATATCAGATTAAGTCATCTTTACATTTTCTGTGTCAATTAAATCCGATCTGATCTGGAATTCACTGACACAAGCAGTGAACTCTAAAACACTCTTTTCATCCAGCACTATTCACAGAAGAACTGCACTCAAATTATTTTCACTCTTTTCACCAACTTAAATGTCAAAAGAAGGAAGATACAAAAGTGGACATGAGGGCATATAATTTTGCTCATTCCAATAATTTAAGATATTAGTGATATAAGTAGCAGCTATTTTAAGAATGGAATATATGCATTTCCATCTACGCCTTTCCAAAACTGCTTTTCTTACTGTACCTAACAGTCTTTGCAGTGCTCTCCACAAAGTATAAGCATAATTAATTGATTGTGGTCTGTATTAAACTACTCCAGCAGGGGACATCACACATGCAGCTGTCAGCTGCAAAACTCAATTCTGTCCCTCAGAGCTTTGTCTTCCACATTTACATTATGCTGCACCTGGAAGACATTTTTCACCATTACCAGACATGCATAAACTGTAGCTTGAAAGTATAAATAAACATACAGAGGAGCTACTCATTAAGACTCAAGCATCTATTACAGACAGTCACCAGCACCAGGCAGCACTAGACATACAGTAAAGGATGTCTTTCTCTTCCATTTTATTAATTCTGTGAAAGTTTGCAAGTCTCCTGCCTAAAGATAATTGTCTCAGATTTTCACTTCTTTAGCTCATTCAATTACAAACAACATTACATACTCGATTACTGGACCTGTACTTCGTGAGAAAGTGGTGATCATTTAATATATCAGGCAAACACACTGCTCTGCATTCCTTTCATTGGACTACATCAACTCCATTTGCATATGTAAGTTAGCACTGTGGGGTGTCCAAATTTTCCCATTTGTTCAGAAGCTGAAAATGTATGGCAGTAACTCAGTCAAAGTCTGCCTGCTGTCAGAACCAGATGACAATGAATGATTGGGTGACAGTGGGTGACGTTCATTTCCTTTTCTTGTATACTGACGATCGTCAAGCATAAAATTGCAAATTTCGGTTAATCTGGGACTTCTGAAAGTCTGCTGAAACCTGTTTTAAACGACTGCTCAAGAAATAAGAAGTAACAAAGTGTTCATAGACCAAATTACCTAATAACAGGGAAACGTACTCCCAGTAGATCATCTGGGAGTATCAATAATTATGTATTATTATTGAAAATAATAACAAATAATAACAATTAAAAGATCTAAGAGATGAGTAGAAATCTGAGCTGGAACTTTTTTCTGCCCTGTTTAGTTAATGCATTTTGGCACTAACTCATAGCCTTATCTCCCCCATCAGCACTAATATTTTAACTAACGTAATTAATTTAATTATGGGTAAAAGCTGAGGAATGTTCATTATTCAGACCATAAGACTACTTTAAATGTTTTAAATTGTTTTGTTGCCTGACATAGACTGCCTTGAATCTTAAAACTTTTTTTCATCAATTTTGTTCTAAATTTGCAATGCCTTTCTCTCTATATTTTGCTGTTGAAAGTATACTTATTCTGAAACCATGTTATTTGTTAAAAAATACTAGCCTTATCTGCTTTTATTTTACTTTAAAATACAAATGTACTCTTTAAAGTGGTTATATTTCAAGGTTTCATATCTTATAGATAGTGAAACATGGTTGGAATATGCACTGTCATAACTTGCTAGGACAAAATAACTTCATTCTGCCTGTGAGTGGAGGATTCCTTCCTTTCTTTTTTCACTCCAGGTTGCATATTCCTGGGCTCAGAGGGTCACAGAAGGACAGAATCATTAATTCATCTCCCTGAAAAGTAGCAAGAACAAACAGAGAGTAAATAAAAATTGAGACAGAAAGTATCTCTTTAGGATATGGAAGTACTTTACACCATTAAATCTCTAGGAGCTATAGATTCCCCAGGGGCTGGCAGCACACAAACCAGAGCCTAGGACATACATCTCACTTACACTGCTCCTGGGCCTGGACCTGTCTATCAGCTGTGCTATGAAAACATTACCACAGCATAAATGTTTAATAGTGGAGAGACACAATGTGATTGATATAACTAGCGAGCAAATCCAGTCGTGTATTGACTGTGCTATTCCACTTCCTCTGCAGCCTGACTCTGGGACTTAATGAAAGAAAAGGAGTACATTAAATTCATGCTGACAACTAAAACCAAAGCAGGGATCTTTTAGCTATTCTAGGAACCCTCTGTAAAAGTTAGTCGGCTTAGAGCAGCAGTAAGCCAAAATCTTCATGGGGAAATACGTGATAATGTAATGTGGTCATCCAAAATGCATGGCTATAAAACTCTATAGCACACCACACTTTGCAAGACACTATAAGGATTTTATGGCCATGCATCTGGGATGAGTGCTTTGCTCATGAGTGATGGAGCCACCAGTGAATTATGTAAGTCTTTGCCAGAGGAGCAGCATAGAACATAAACATTTTTTGTCGGACTCCACACCATCTCACGCAGTAATCTGAGGACAGACTTTCTCATTTTTACTTATTTTTGGTCCCTGTTGGAAGAGTAATAGTTAGAAACACTGTTGAGGAACAGCAGAACCCATTTCCATCACCACTCCCTTCAGCAGCTATTTATATAACAGAAGTTTTGTCAATTTGGTTGCACAGCTGTAATGTGACTTACAGATGCCTGTGGTATTGCCATCACCACAGATGCAATGGACATATGCTCAGGAGGAGTCAGGAAGCCAGCAGTGGTCACTGTGCTGGCAGACTCACCATCCCTCTGCTTCCGTAACCACTGCACCTCTGAACACATTGCAGAGCAAAGTGGAACCCATTTCACTGCATTCCCTTTGATGGGCTCTGTGCTTTGTGAGTTTTCTCTATATCAAGTTATCCAGCCAATATACAACACAATTCCTGTAATTAAATTGGCACTGTACAAATCTGGGCCCCACAGCCACACAGTGACCTCGACAGAAGGTAATTCAGCTGTCCCCTTCCCCATTTCACACTGGGCAAGGTTATCCAACAACCAGTTCCTCAGAGACCTACTTGAAAGGAGATGCCAGTATATCCATCCAGGATTTCATCTCATGTGTTAAAAGGGAGCCTGGACCCACCTTCAAAGAAGTACTTGGGACATTATCCAGCCTGGACACTGCCATGGGGGGGTCTACAGCTGATCATTTGAAAGAACCAGAGCTAAATCTCTAGAATCCAAAACTGTGATTTTATGGAATTACTTCATTTATTTTCTCATGTTTGTGTGTTGTATTCATCTCTCTTACATGCAATAGTGGTGGCCTTCTCTGGGGGCTACAATTCAGGATGCATATTGCTGTTTCTTCCATGCATCCATAAGTACATTTAATTTAGTAAAGAACTAATCAACACACAATAGTTTAACTGGTCATCCTGAATAGAGCAAGTTAGCAGCCAGACAAGGTCTACTGGATCCTTCTTCTTCAAAAATGTGGTTTGTTTGATTTTTAAGCGATTTGTATTCTTTCTTCTTCACAGTCTGGACAAACTATCTATCAAGAAAGAAAGACTAGTTTAATTGCGCTAACTTCCTTTTATATTGTGTTCCTTGACTGCTGAACAACTACTGTTGTGTTCCACTACCAATTTTAACATTTCAGAATTTTGGGGACTTGGTTTATGAAAGAAGCTATTAGAAAAAGATGTCGCAGCATGCACACTTTTGTTAAAATATGCATTGCTGTATGTATATATGTATAAAACATATTTTAGTACTTCAAGTAAAGAAATAAAGTGCATAACAGTTTGAACAGCAAATGTTCTTCAACCTACAGAGAAATGGGAGGATGTATTCATCAAATGGGTTGTATAATCTATGACAGGATTAGAGGGGGCTACAAAAGAGTACAAAAGAACAAGAATAACAAGAAAACCATTACCAAGTAGTTCATACTGAACAAAAAAACTCCTTTTCACATAATAAAAAACACAGGAAGGTGGTATGTATTTCCTGTTGTCATACATCAACAGAGCTGCTTAATAGGCTGCAGTCACCTGGGTAAAACTGGAGAAACACAGGGGTTTACAGGTAGAAATGAGGTCCAGTTCATAGATGGTAAACTTGCTATGGTGCAACTGACTTGAATTGATCCATCAAGTGCTCTATTGCTGGCAATCATAAGGGAGAAGAAAATAATCCAATGTGAACTTCAAGTTTAGGTTATATTCATGGGGGCTGACAGACATGAACAAAAATGGTTTTTCCATTGCTCACAGAGGACATCTGATAGGGAAATAATTTGGAGATGATAGGCACAGAACCTCACGATGCCATTTCCAGAATCATTTTTTGGCATAGAGCTGCATTTTAAACTACTGTCAGATAATCAAAAGATTTGGGAGTAGCAGATGATACTACCACGATCTGATGCTATTACCTTTTTGCCAGAGACCATCAATTTATGTCACCAAAGAAGAGGAAAAGCAAACATATAACAGATTAAATGATGAACTGATGAACCAGTTGCTCTCTCTTTTGATCCAGTGGCATGATCTAAAGGAGACCCTCAGCATCTGACTTCACAAAGTGAGATTAATGGAGTCCAGAACCGTCCACCTTGCAACTTACTGTTCATCAATTGCTTTGGGGGGGGTGTGTGTGTGTGGGGGGGGGTGTTGTTCTGCAAACTGTGTGTGGTTCAACACTTCAACACTGAAATCAGTGCTTTTTACCTCACCTTGGACAATCCTGAATGTCTAACCTCCCTCCTTAACATCCTGAAAGCTTCAGCAGTGGGAGACAGCTCAGCCAGAGATGAAGAAGAAATGTCTGGGGAAGACACCTCTTAATCCCTAACCATGTGGTTTGCAGAGCTGCACATGGGCTGGGCAAGGGTTCTGTGTAGCAGAACCAAATGTAAAAACAGGGAGCCATTTCATACAGTTCATTGTGGCCCTGTTGGGACCAAAGCCAGTTTTGCAAGAGGAGCCAGCACACGGGTAAATTGAGCAAGGCAGTACTTAGAAACATAGTTGGAGGGCAAAGGATGGAAGCACACAGAGTCTTTCAAAGACACCCACGAGAGTCAGTCAGGCTCTCACACCTGTATAGACACCCTTTCTCAGCAGCTGGCAGCAGGTTCTGCTCTGGTGCTTTAAGGGAAGTTTATCTAGCTCTGCTCGCAGTGAAGCGTGAGATTAGGTTAGACAAAATATTCACATGGCTGTCTCAAATACCTTTCTCTATTGCTTTTCTCTACTGCTAAATGACAGTGAATCTGTATGAAGAAGGATTCTGGTCAAGTACTACAGTATTTCAGAAGCAAGGAATTGCAGGTGCCTGAAATCTAGTTAGAAACAGAATGTGAGGAACACACTGAGGTACAGCAGTAAGCTTACATGCTTGTCCTGGAGATGAAGCAAAGGCCCTGGTTTGAGTTGGATTTTTACCTTAGCATAACTTCAAGTTAAAACAAGCAAACAAACACACAAACATGTTTTCAGATGTGCAGACAAGCCTACAGGAAGGCAACAGGGATACAACACTGGCATCACATATATGGCTAAGGACTCCTTTCACAGTGGAATGCATGGTAGTAAATCCTTAATCTGTAGGTGTCTAAGAATATAAGGACAGAAAGTGAGAGCACCATGAGTGCCAACACCCAGAGACTTGATGTCTACTGATATTTCTCTTTTTTAAAATTTTTAAACATTTACTAAGTGACTGATTTACAAAGTTCTGTTGGGTGTTTAAAAAAAACCCCAAATACCCACAGCTCATGACCATGCTTTTGTCAGCACACAGCTCAACATGGAACACCCCTGGCTTGCCACTGGTAGTCTGCAAATGCTGCAAAATAGACCAAGCAAAATCAAGCACAACACTTCAAGATTGCCTGTTTCTCTAAAAAAAAAATTTTAAGTGCTTTGATTGTCCGAGTTCTGTCTTCTGTCATGAGGCTGTTGGTGAAACCCCACAGCCCTTCAGTGGGATTGGCAATCCTCAGTGCAAGGCTGCCTTGATGTTCAAGGTGGATGACTTGCTAATCCACTGTGTAGACCTCTGCCTTTTCACTATGTTTGCATATTAGTTTAAACTGATAATTTCTCTGAAAACATCCTGCTTACCTTGGTAAAAGAGGTGAGGCTTGTTTATTATTTTCTTGTCATTCAGAAGTTATGCACTTAAAGAAGAAGGAAGACTTGCAGAATAAAAGGGAGAATGTGTGGAATCCAAAGTTGAAAACTTCTGTAAATATTTCCATTAACCTCATGTTTTAAATCAATGTGTTTTCTTTACCTATAAACAAAGTCAAGTGAAAATACCACCAATCATGCTTGGGCAATCTAACATCCTATGTGTTCTGTCTTCTTGTTGTACCTAGTAAGGAACTGAAAAAAATTAGATGAGGAAGAGTTTGCTATGTGCTGCTGTCAAGCTGAATGATGGCACAGATAGGACATGATTACATCCCAGCACTTCAAACAAACCTGAGAAATCTGGGTCTTGTACTGAGGCCAGATTTGAGTTGTAGCAGGTTTGAGATCCATTGTCTCTCTCTTGTGTCTTTTGGAGGGCATGGCACAGAAAGAGTTATGGAGGAAAACCTAAAGGCAAATAAGAAAATGAAGAAATAAGAAATAACAATAAGAAATACTGTTTTTTGAAACATCAAATGAAAGTTACTTCTAACAATGGAAAATTCCCCAAAGAGAAGGAACAGAAGTCCTTTGATTTGAGCCAGTAAATCCATTCAAGACTGATGTTCAAGAGCTATAGTCCTGTATTGACACAGCAATGGGCTATATGACTCAAAGCTTTTCTGTTTGCTGTGGACTGGTTTTTTTCTCTCCTAGTATAAGTGCTAATGCTAAAATTTCAGATTGACACTGTTGTAGCTGAGGAGAAGGGAGCACTGCAGTATAATTACCTAAGATTCTCCTAGACAGGAGTCACACCCTGAGCTCACATCACAGCATCCCTCCACTGTGGAATGCACTAGACCAAAGTGTCATTCTCTCCCCATTCCAGCACATCCCTCATCAGCTTCCAGCAACAGGGTGAAACCCCTCAAGAAAATAGTCCTGAGCTACCCCTAGGTGGCTGGGATTGACATGGCTCTTCAAGTATCCACATGACATTACATGAAACAATTTGAATATGCAGTGGAATACCAAGGGTGAATTTCAATTTGACTGCCCCACTTCACCACCATAAATAGTAAAACTCTCTGCTTGGCCCTGTGACCCCTCCGAGGTACAGATACACGTATCACTCCCAGTGTTTCAATGGTATCTTTTTATGAGAGAGAAGGACTGTCTTTGTCTCTTGCTTGATGTTGGTGAGTATTGAGCATTAAGAACAGATCTTTCACAAGATCCTTCACCAAAATTATTATATTAATTTTGTAATTAAAGATCCTGTGAAAACAAAATGCAGTGGGCACAGAATTGAATGGAATAGAATCAAATAGAATTTTCCACGGGCTTGCCATACCTCCAATATGGCAAATCACACTGAAATGTAGAAAACCAAACAGCAACAGTTCTACAGTTAGGTAAAAGTTTTTAAGTCAAATACTACCAACCAAGAGAAAAAATATAACCTGTTAAATGTGACCTCTTCTTGGCTTTTTATTTAAAATTATCATGAGATCTTTAGCTTCTACCCAGCTGCAAGTCATAAACAGATAAAGTGACTCATCTTATGGCCTTATCCAAAGGAAAACATTTCCTAACAAATCACAGAGCCAAAGTTGAAAGCCCTGAGGCCATATCTATATCTACACTAGTAAAGGAAATGTGCCAGGGCCTGTTTTCTGGCTCTGAGATCAGCTGACACGTGTTGCCACATCTTCTACTAAGTTGCCTTACCCTCCAAAACAGGGTCATCCAAGCTGCCACAGCAAGTACAGTCCCTGGCATTTACTAAGCCCCACATTGAGCCTGGAAAGGCTTTGAGAAAATGCTCGTTATTCTGGCTGAAAAGAGTGCCAGAGTCTATTTCAACAAGTGCCTAGGAATGCTATGACATCATTTAATTCAGCAGCATAGGTGCAGCCTAAGTCTCAATTATCAGAGCTTTAAATCTGTAGAAGTAATAGCAAGGCAGGAAGTTAGATCTGGGACTTTTACATATGGGACTATCTTTAAACTGAGTGTCTGACTCATTACAGAAAGGAGACTCACTGTGAAAGTCACAGAAGGATTAAGCATCCTGACATTTGAAAGATGTTCAGATCTAGGTTATCTGGGTCTGAGATTATGCTTAAAGTATATCTCTAACTGAAACACTCTGCTGACATCAGTCTTGAGAAATGAGTATAAGGTACTTTCCCACTGTAACCACAAAGGTAACATTGATGCTGAGAGACTATTTTACAGTGTTACTTCACTGCAAAGAACTAATACAGAATTTATTGTATCTGGAGAACTGCCTCAGAAGATCTTAAAAAAACCCTCATGAAACTGACCTTAAATAATCTCGTTGGTTATGAATGATAATCCCACCAAGCCCTTGTTCTGGTCTGCAAGATTCCAGAAGCAGACTGAAGCATATAACTTCAGACAGAGGTATTGCAAACTACCTCTGATTAGGTAGACCATTATACACAAAAAGATTTAATCAGATGCTGAGCAAAAGATCAAAGGGAATTAGAGATGTACAGCACTGGAAAGAAGACCAGATTTCTTTCCTCTTTGCCTCCTATGATCCCCAATTCCTTTTAAACCAGCAGGAATTCCAGAAGATTCATGCCACTGACAAGAACTGCTTCTGTCTGTGCTCCTGTGTCTCAAAAAGAAGCTGCTCTCAAAGATCAAAACCTATTCAGTTCTCCAAAATCTGTTTATTCATATGTTTTTAAAGTTAAACCTACTCAGTGGGCAAAGCACTTTACTCAGGTAGTCAAGAGAAAAGCAACTCACACAAGGTAAGTAAGCAGGAGCAAAGTGAAAGGTGGAGCTTGGCAGCTGTTAAACATAATCCCAGTCAGGGTGTCTGATTGCTTTTTGTTTCTCACAAACCCTGTGGCTCCCCTTAATTTCAGGGACGTATCTACAGCCCTAATTGCTCCCACAGCTGTTGCAGTCATGGGCATTATCCCTGCAACTCCTTCTACTTCTGTAGAAGGCTGTGCATGAGCAAAACACTGCAAGGCTCTCTGTTTCTCTTAGAGGAATGCAATCTCACTTCTCTTTAATGCAACAGCAGTAGCATAATACTTTATAAGGATATGGATAGGACAATAAGGACAGGACCTAAACCTGTCTTGTGTGAGGTGTTGTCCAAGTGATTAAAAAGCCCAGATGCAAAATGATGGCTGAAGGACAGAGAAGCATCACAGCAGCTGGAAACCTCAGGAAAAGCCTCATAAATGGTCTTCTGATTCACTAGAATATCTGCATTGCCTGGCTCGTTTTTCCTCTCTGCCTATTTGCTCTATAAAGCCAAGACCTGAAATTTAAATGGCTACTTGACATGTCTGTTTTAAGCAATTTCACCTCAATGGACTTGCTTCAGCTTTGGTTGTTTATCAAAGTGCTGACCCTTGAACTTTATTTCCCTATTAATCTTATCTTTTACTGATCTCTAGGAAATTGACATATGGATCAGTGTCAGCAGAGTGACTGAACAAAGTAAACTTAATAATCCAGTCTGTGTTTTTACATATTTACATAGAAGGGTGAAGCAAATGCAGGAGACTAAACTATGTTTGATCTTAAAGGACATGAGAACATGATGTTCTGATTTTGCTAGATGAAGTCCTTCTGCTTTCTCTACTGTCCTTATTGTAAAATCCTAGAAGTGCTATAACAAACACTATTTGAAAAATAAATGGCTAGTTCATTTCAAGACAATATCTTGGGCTAAATATAAACTTGGTAGCAAAAAGCTGAGAAGTTATTTACACAAATAGATGTTACTGACAGGTTAAAGTAAGTATCTTTAAGTTTCTTTTTCTTCATCCTGAAATATTTCTGCTCTAAATATACCTCCTCTAATTCTGCTTCAAAAACATTGAAATAATCTTTTTTCTGCCCCTCATCACAGCTGATATAAGCAGTTGGAAGAGAGAAAGTGTTAGGACTGATAGTACAAAGGAATGAAGCAACACTATGCCTCCTTTCTGTCCCTGTTCCTGTAGACACAACTTCTGTTCTCTTCCCATTGACTGGAGGTTAAAATGAGAAAAAATCAACACCCATCACTAATAATAAAGTGAAATTAAGAAAAAAAATTAAGAAAAATTTTAATTTTCTTAAAAATTAAGAAAACAATGGAAGCTCTCCTTATATTTGTAAGAAATTCATATTAAGAAGTCAAGGTGGGAGGGCAATGAGGCACTTTCCTCCAAGGCAAAACTTAAGTGTCAGTATAGATTATCAGCTAAAACTTTGTTATTTTGTGCTCATTCCTATGCCAAAAAATCCAAGCACAGGCTTAATAATAGTAATCAAAACATGGATAGAGAATAGATTACCAGTGTTATTTTCTTCAGGGGATTGGTATAAGCAGCATAAGCAATCTCCATTTGCTGATAAATCTGCACCTACATTTGTATATTTTATCAGTATAATTATAAATGCAAACCTTTCCCCAGTGTTGGGTAAGACCTCATTTGGAAATCACAGAAGAGAGATTATGTGCCAAAGAAAGGGCAGAGAAAATACTTCAGCGGATCCCTACTTGTAAGAAATGTTTAGCCTTTGCACCATGTACATGAGTTGTATCTGCAATCATTATTTATTTATGTTAACACACAGCCTCTGCCATTTTTCCTGTTGCCACACTCTCTAAATTCAAGGATAGTGCTATAGTCATGCAGACACCAAGTCACAGATGGCACTGCTCAGGTTTTTACATGCTATGCTATAGGGTTATCCTGGAGAAAAATCTGGTATAGTTACAGGTGGCCCTAATGTGAATACATAAAAATGAGGTTAAAACTTATTAACTGGTTGGGCAATGCCAAGGCAACTGAGCTGGCCATGGGGGTGTCCAGCTGCTCTGGGCATGACACCGTAGGCATGAGGGTCTGCTGTGAAACACTGTCTCTGCCACAAAATTACAGACCAGAGTGTCCTTCTGCTTCTTGTTCACAAATTCCTGTGACAATTGACATTTGCTGAAGTAGGCAGCATGGAGGGACTTGATACCATGTCCAAATCACAACCAGCTACTTATTTTTTCTAAATTATGTCATTCCCTGTACTTTTACTGAGAAGTATTATCTAAACAGAAATAAAGAACTTGTATAATCAGTACTTGGTTATTTCCAAATAAGCATATAAAGATCATGAAAATCATTACCATACACAGGTTTTTATAATTTCTTTCCTAGAGAATTTCCCCATATATACTAATATCTCTTTCTAATTGCTATCAGAAACAGTGCTTCCACCCTCCACCTCCTCAGTTCTGAATTTTTCTCACCATGTGAGCAAATGTTTCCCAGCCCCAAAACCCACGAACTACTTCCTTATAAATCTTCCCTAATTTCAAAATGACAGCAATACAGTGTGACAGCATAGGAAAGGGAGCTAGTAACTGAGAACATGCAAAATGTCAAGCTAAAGTTTTCATTCAAAACTGAAAAAGAGTTTTGGGTTTCAGTTCTACTATTCAAAAAGCTCCTGCCTTCAGCTTTCAATTTCCATGTGATTTCCAGTATTTTCTGGTATTGCAAAAATACACAAGATCAGAGCCAAAATAAAGGAAAAGCTGGTCCTAATGGTATGCTCACCACTTCTGGAAACAGAAGTTCACAAGAATTTGGATCTGCTTAGGTGGCTGGAAAATATTAATATTCTTTAAGTGTTTTTCCAAAGTGAACTTTCAATGTTTTTGACATGTAAGATTTGCCAAACCTTCGTGTTTGCCTGGAACCCTACTCAACTCCTAAGCAGCTTTTTCCATTGTTGTACAGTGTTGTGGTATTCACACCACTTTAGAGATACACAGTTCTAGACATCCATGACAGAAATTGATGCAAGTATAAAAGTTAATGACTAATTCTACTATTTTAACACACACGTTTTATCCCATGTGATAAACTGTTGGGCTTCAATCCCACAAACTTGCACACCTAAGAAAACTCATTTCCTTGAACTATATGGAAGAAATTAGGAACTTAAAATCTTTCCCTGCTTGTTTTCAGAAGCTGGTTGTTAACCACACACTAACATGTGCACTTTATCGATTTTTAGGTAAAGAGATTGCCATTTGTCACTGACTTTTGAGGTTACAGGACATCAGTCATAGTAGTTCTTTTGCAGATAATATCTTTTTCATGATCTGCCTTCCTTAGGGAGACTTGTTTGGAATCATTATTATTTTAAACTAAAGCACATGTATTTTAAACAACTTGTTCCACCGCATTTCTTGCTCCTCCTTGACATTTCCCTGCCCATGGAAGGGCACAAAGGAGCCCAATGCCTTCCCTCCTGGCTGCAACTGAGCTTGACCAGTGCAAAGTTTTCCCTTCTGGAATGCAAACAGTGACAGCCAGGTACTATCACATATCCATCCTGTCATTTGGCTACTGCTGAGAGCAGGATGTGGAGACAGCCAGACCTCTAGTCAGACACAGAGCCACTGCTTTTACCAACATTTGGTGGTCCTATGCCTCAGAAAGGAGAGGAACAGTTCTCAGAGTGAAGGGCTTGGCAACACTGTTGTTGTAAACCAGTGCACTTAGGTCTGTCCCACCCAACCAGTCATGGCACTGAGCTCCCAGTTTGACATAATATTGCTGTTCTGAAAGTAAGATAAAAGAAAGCCACACAAATCAAGAAATTAGAGCTAAAATTTCCATATCTACATGAATCTCAAAGCAACATCTGTCAGGGAATATTAGTGTCACAGTGAAGAATTAAAAACCTCACTCCTAGGACTTCTGACTCACTATTGTCCTGCTTTCTTCTATCCATTGTCCTGTCCTAATATTTTAGTTGTGCAATTACAAAGCCTTGCCTCCTTAACCCACCCCACCTATCAAACCATTTTACCTTCCTTGTACAGTATTTCATCATCCTAGTCTTCTTGTCCTGTGTTATATTGCTTACAGCCTTCTATCAGATTTGATGGTTTTAATCCTAGGTCCCTGCCTTTCATTTCTGTTGTATCACACTGTTTATGCATTGCACTTGTGTTTGCATTGTCCTCTGTAGACTGTCGTCCATACACAGAGTATTCAAATGACAAAAATTTCAAGGACAAGTAGAGTTTATACACAGTTACTCCACAGATCCAATCATTTTTTTGCTGAGCTAACTGAACAGTTGTTAATAGATTGAAGCATCAATGCAATTCCCATACAAAACCCAAAGGAAGGCAGGTTTCTTTCCCTGGAAAGTTTTCTTTTAAATTATTAATCGACAATGTAGTTAGAATATACTAAGGATATACACACACACACACACACACACACACATATATATATATAATTTAAATAATGCACTTAAATCAGGTCATTTTTTAGGAGACTTTTACCCAATCTTGCTATTCATATTTCATTCTTCAGTTTTTGTTTCATTTTTTTTTTTTGATTATTAGCAAAAAAAAGGATGATTCTTTCTGGACGCATCTAAGATATTTGCATACTACAGTGAGATTACCTGGGTTTAAATTATTTTCTAAACTAAGTTGTTGATGTTGTGGTATAAACCACCTAGTCATAAAGAATTAGTAGATGATGCCTTCTTCAGGGTATTGGAAGCAATCTCACTCTCACAGGCCTTTGTGCTCATAGGGTACTTGAGCCACCGCACCATCTGCTGGAGGGATGGTAGAGAAGAAAGAAAACCCGGGAGATTTCTGGAGTTTATGGATGATAACTGCCTGGACTGTGTGCACCAGCACCTGCTGGGGACCAACTGAATGGAAAGCAGCTTTGCAGAGAAAGACCTTAAGGTCTTGGTGAACAAGCTGAGCAAGAGCTAGCAAAGTGCTCTTACAACAAAAAAGGCCAACATACTCACAAGGCCACATGAGGAAAAGCACCACCTGATGATTGAGGGAGGTGATCCTTCCCCTCTACTTTACACTGGTGAGACACATCTGGAGTGCTGGGTCCTCTTCTGGGCTTGCCAGCACAAGAAAGACATGGACATATTGGAGTGAGTCCAGTGAAGGGGAACAAAAGTGACTAAACTGCTGGAGCATCTGTAATACAAGGAGAGACTGAGAGAACTGGGACTGTTTAGACTGGAGAAGAGAAGGCTCAAAAGGATCTTATGAATTAAGTCTATAAATACCTGATGGGGTGAAGTAAAGGAAACAGAGCCAGACTCTTTTCAGTAGTGCCCCATAAAAGGACATGAGTTAGTGGGTACACAATGAAAAACAAAAAAGTCTATTTAAAAATTAGAAATACTTCTTAATTGTAAAAGCGATTAAACTGGATTATCCAGAGAGGCCACAGAGTCAAAATCCTTGGAAATACTCAAAATCTGAGAATACACAGCCCTGACCTGCTCTAGGTAACCCTGCCCCCTGCCCTGTGCAGCAATTTGGGACTGAGCAATCTCAAGATACCTTCCCAAAGTCAGCCTTCCTCCATTTTTGTGAACGATCTTTACATGAACGCTCAGTGGGCAGGTTCCAATCACCCAGCCTTAGGCAACCAGTTTGCCCTTCCTTCAGTGCTCTAGATGGGAAAGTCAAAGGTCTTTCTCTAATCAATAGAGCAATACTAATGTCTCCAGTGGCAAATTTTACCTGCCTAAGCATGAAGGGCTTTTTAGTTCAAGCACAAGACTGCTAGCAGAATTACACAGACTGGAATTCATCCATTGATTTTTCTAATGACTGAAGCCTATAACTCCAAAAAATCTACTGAAGAAGGGAATTTAGCTGAAGTTCAAGTGTTGTGTTTATCAGAGAGTTATTATTCAAATAACTGGAGCTAATATAGAACTCTCATCCGTGACTAGGTTTGTTGTAGCTTACTACCATTCAGCTGGTGCACTATAATGTCTTACCCTTAAGTAAACTGTGCATGTGTCTGAATCAGATCTGAGTTTGGAGTTAAGTGATGCAGATGACATTTTCTGTTATCAGAAAGCAAATCCAAGTCCCCATGCAAACACACATTCCTGCCTACATATTTTTTTCCTGCCCCCACCATTCTACCTCTATAGCACACCTTAACAAAGCAATAACCAACTCACTAACACAGGAGAAAAGAAATGCTTTTTCTCACTAGATCATTTTTCAACTAGTTAAGCAATTTTTCCCTGGCTTGGAGCAAGATCATAAGAAGCCCATAGTCAGCTCAACAGAGAGGTCAGGGCCACAAAGCAAAAAATTGTAGGTAAAACAGGAGGGAAATGGGACAGAGAGTGATGGGGTAAAACTGCCCTGGAGGCAACCCTGAACCTCCAAACTGGCTCAAGCCATATCACGTGGCTTTAGCCTTAGCAAACAATCATAATTCCTAACACCCCCAGGCATAACCAGGTGACAAAAACAAGACTCCCTGTCACAGACAAAGGAGAATATGGCATTGGAAAGATGAAACCACAATGTGAATTTTCTTCTTTAAGCACCTGGTGCAACACACCGTGCACAGGGGTCCTCATCCAGGGGGATGCAGGACAGCAGATGATCAAGGCTAATGTCACTAGCAGCACAAGGCAGGCTGCCATGACACATTGGCAGGAGAAAAAGCTGAACAAGACCAAACAGAAGTGAACTTTTTTGATCTAAACTAGTGGGTTGGCTTGATAGATCACAAGAGAAAGAACCAAAACAGGGAAGGAAGTTGTTGTTGCAGCGTATGAGGCACAGTCCCCAGATGTGCCTGTATATCCAGAAACACTTATTAAATTTGTGTATATAAAAGTGTACATAGTTTTATAATATTTTCACTACTGCATTAGAATAGCATGAGCCTGGATAGCCAATAGGATAAAATTTCAGATGTCTGCTAGCCAATATGATGAGATTGGCCATGATCTATTCCCTAATAGCAGCATCAGCTTTTTCCCTAAGACAAGAGCTTGTGTAACAATTTCTTCTGCAAAACTACTGTGTTTCTGCTGCTTGTTATATTTTAGAAACTTTGTTACATCTCTCCTGCCTTTCTTTTCTAACTAAAAGCTCTTAGTTTTCTTTCCCTACTTGCTGTGATAGCTGATGCTTCATTTTAGGCTTGCACTCATTTCCAACCATGTTGCTAGTCTTTAAACAAAGTCCTACATAATCAAAACAGCTGATAAGAACAGAAAACTACTCCAGGTAATGTACAGTATTAGCTCACATCTTCTAGGAACTCCTGCATCCAAAAAATAGCCCTTCCTAGTGGTGTCATGACAAAAACATGTTTTTTTTTCCAAACTAAAGGTATGAAATCCTAAATAAGTGTGCAAAAAAATCCAGAAAAACACCGTGTCTGTTCATGTAATTGTGCACATAAGCTTTTATATCCGAAATCTGAGAGTTGAATAACTGAGGTTTAAGAGCTAAAAATCCAAAATCTAATCAGTCATGTTTTGTTTCACTGTTCTGAATACACAGAACCACATATTTTTTCATGTTTTGTCTATTCTAATTTAAAGCATTTTCTGAGAAGAAACTGACAGATCTCCTGAGTTTTCTCTTAATATTCAGCTGTTGCTCTAAACATAAATTGTACTTTGAACGCTTTTTTGTTCAATGTGATGAAATTGAACAAAAACACTTTTTACTGTTGAATTTTATTACAAAAATAAAGATGACATTAAATTATTCACTCATTTAGGAAAATTATTGCAAAAATCACATAATGATTAATAAAATCATTATGTGTTACATAAAACTTTTGGAAAACTGGAGCATTAAAAGTTATTCAAAATTAAGTTCTCATATAAAGCAATGAAAGCAGCTTTCCCACTCAGCAAGGATGTCACTGAATAACTAACACCATCTGGATGAGGTACCTTTTCCTTGGATATGTGAATAAGCAGTGGGTATAGAATTAGTTTCCCTGACCATATATCTGTTTTGTTTAACTATTTGAGTGCCCTTGGCATCACTCTGTTACATGCCAGTCACTACTCTCCTAGATAATACAGAGACATGGTTTGGAGGGTAGCACATGCTCGGGACTTGTAGGGTCAGTAGACACATAGACACTTTGAGCAGAATGAACTCATTCTGGAGCAAAAGTAAGATTAATTACAAGAAGACCCATGCTGTGAGATACTGAGAACAGTCCTCTGTGTGATTAAATACATTAGAAGTAGTCATAGGTCCCTGAGAAGCATTTTGAAAAACTACCAGCCTGCTAATTGACCATTGTTTTAAACCTACATTAAACCATCAACTTCAAAGTAGTGGCCCTTACAGGTGAGCCAGTGCCTGTGCCCTGTGGCAGATAATGCAGATATATAACATAAAGATAGTGCCCAGCTAATAACTATGATCTGGATTGATCTTCCTGTTGTTATAATTTGTTTGTATCAAGCATTTAGTCTAGTATATGTTGGGAAGAGAGGGTTCCAGCCTGTTTCTGAATTTAAGATTAGCAAACAAGAAAACAATTTCACTTTTCTGAATTTATGATTAGCTAACAAGAAAACAATCAAGGCAAAGACAGATAAGACAACTGCAAGTAAGAAAACACCAGATAGCTATAATTATATTTGTTTGCTTGATTAGATTGCAAATAGGTGTTTTTCTCTCACCCAGTAATTCTGTGAAATGAGTGAATTGATAAAAATAAATAAATGATGGTAGAAAGGCATTATCTGCAGCATGAGCACAGGAGGAGTGAGATCAACTTATTCAGAGATTATATTAAACAAGTAGTGAAAAAACTTTTTAATACTTATCCTGGGTTTTTAACTATTAGTAATTATGTGTTACCTGAAAAAAAAAATCTCAGTATTTAAAAAATATTTTATGATACAGGACCAGGTTGGATGAAATTCTGAGCAACCTGATCTAGTTGAAAGTGTCTCTGCTGATTGCAGGAGAGATTGGACTAGATGACCTTTAAAAGTGCCTTCCCACCCCAACAATTCAATGATTCTAAGTACATTTTCTACAGATATGCACAAGAAAAAAAGAGCAGTAGCATTTGAAATGCAAATTAGATGACAGCATATACAAAATATTACATAAGCATAACTGTCCACCTAATTAAGAACAACAAACTTGTACAGGGAAAATTTTAAGAAATTCTGAAACAGGTAGCTAAGATCCAATAAATCTAGAATTCCTTAAAAAATTAGAACAATATTAATGCAGAAAATAGAATAAACCAAAAAAGCATAGGTGGATAAATGATCATTCCTTCAGTGATCTGAAGATAAATCACATGGAAACTGTAAATTAGGCAAAACTGATACAATGGAGTTTGAAAGAACTTACACTGACAAAAGGAAAAGAAAGCAAAGATCGTGGCTGAAAATTAGATATCACAAGCAAGAGAAAACATGCATAATTGAAATGGAAAACCAAGGAAAGGTTTCCTGCTCTGTATCTCTTAGGCACTTATAGTCCAATGCTGCCAAGAAAGAAAAAAATGCCACTCCCAGTTAGTATAATGAAAGGAATAAGTGAGGCAGTTAGTGAGAATGGAATAAAAAGTCAGATGCAGCAGGGGAAGACCAGACTAGAAAATACTTTTATAAATTGGCTGTTTTCACATTAGTTTGGCCTAATGACTTTCATTCTCTTGTGTAGTAAACAAGTACCTGGACAGCCTCAGAACCATTGGCAGTCATCACTTAGAGTTCATGAAGGATGGAGAGATATTCCAGGAAATAAGGCAAATGTAATGCTGGCATTCTTCTTTCTTAGGATAAAAACTGATGTGTAAGATCCTAGAAAATGACAATGAAATAAATAGCAATCAAGAACAAACCAAGGCAAGGAAATCTCATCTCCACCTGAGATGGAGTAACAGATCTCACAGACAGGGGACAAGCACTACCTCTGAAATACTTTGATTTCAGTACAGCTTTGGGCACTGCCTGGCATGATTTATCAAGTGGATTAGAAGGTGCACTAGCACACCACAGAGGTGTGTCTGCTGGATTGCCTAGGAGTCTGCCCTGGGTCTATTGTTTGCACAACTTCTTCCTTGCACCAATGGTTTGGATCAAGGAATACTGGGCATGATGCAGGAAGGGTTGCAAACACCAGGGGATGGGATTAGAATTCTAATCTAAAGCCTCTTACCTAGTAGAAAAAATGGTCATGAGGAAAAAAAGATGCACTGCAGTCAGGACAAATAAATAAAGGTCTGTGCTTAAGTAGGAATAATCCACTGCATAAATACAGAGTGTACAATAACCACTGCAGCAGTTGACACAGAGAAAATGATTTGGCATTATGAATTACCACCTGAACCTGCGTGAGCGATGTCACGGAGTTGCAAAGAAAGGCAAGCAGCATGTAAAAACTAAAAGCACATATGACCCAGAAGCATGACCACCCACTGTCAGCATAGATGAATGCTTCTGTTAAGATGTGGTAGCACAGAAAAACACAAGTACAGCATGAGGGAGGACTATCTCATATCTTCCCATTGGAGGCTTTATGCATTAGTTAGACAAGCTCCCCTTGGGAACTGTACAGCTGTGGCTGATCCTGCCTTTGAGCATGTAATTGGACCCTGTGGCCTTTCAAGGTACTCAGCCTTGCAACTTTCAGGTTCTGTCATCAGTGAAACCTTCCAGCACAGCATAAAATTGCAGTGGCAGGACTGCCTTCACCAATATCACTCTGGTATTTAAAGAGCAGCAGTGATGCAGGGAGTTGTCCTCTAAACAGAAGTGAAATGATTCTTCTTCACCTCTCTCTATGAGGTCTGGTTTTAGAAGGGAACTCCACTGAAGTACTGAACTACTACACTGAACAAGATGCAGTGCTTTGACACATTGAAACTGAGGGACAGGCAGACATATCCTGATTTCTTTAACAAAAAACAAGAAACCAAAAAGCACACAAATTTCCTTGTATTTTGTCTCAGGATTTGCAGGGGAGGAGAGACTTAAGAAGAGTGACCTGCATCCATTTAAAGACAGCAATGAAACACCTGCACAGATGAGGTTCTGAGTAAAATCAGAACTTGAAGGCTGTGTGTCCAAATTTGACTTCCATCCTCCAAAGAAAGCAACAAAAGAAATTGAAAATTCAATTCAACGATAGTGGCAGAATGAGTTGGGCAGAATGAGTTGCACAGATAAGAGACTTAAGAGACTCTGAACAAAACAGGTCATGATTATTGTGGCAAGTCTCAGGGGCAGCAGGGGAAGACTTTTCCTACTCTCTCTCTGCCTTTCCCGCTTCCCTATTCACTTCAATAGACCTTCCTCTTCTTTCCCAGGAGGAACTTTCCCAGACACTGAAATCCAGTCATGCCTATGTGACTCTCCATCTTCCTTCTCCCACAGAAGCTTCTCTCCTGGTCCCACTAATAGCTGTTCATCCACCTCCCTCTCCACCTTTTCTGGTGGGTGCCCCCTTGCACCACTCTATGGGGATCTGGGCAGCAGTTGCCATGGCCCCTGTTGGAAGCAAGAGGCAGTGAAGGGAGTGATGTAGCCGGGCAATCTGCAGGAATCTGTCCCTCTCACCATCCCAGCAGTGCCAGCAATAACAGTAGCTGAAGTCTCTTAAGGCAAAGAAAGAAAGTTGCTGTCTTCAGCACTCTGCTCCTGCAGGCAGCTGCTGAGGTTGGATTTATAGAAAACCTCCCCTGGCTTGTCTGTGGTGGCAATATACACCAGTGCCTGCTGCCTAAATAATCCCCAGTCTTTGAGCTTTGCACCCTTCCCTTTTTATTGGGAAGCAGCTTATCCTTCTTGCCTTTAACCCTCTTGGTTTGGCTTTGTTTGATTTTTTTATCATAGCAGAGTTTCAGTCTGTAGCAAAGCCGGCATAATGGATGTCCCTATGCCACAGACATCTTCATCACACAAAGCAAAACAAACAGAAAGAATGTGAACAAAACCATCAAAAAGTGTATGATGTGTCTTTGAAATCATTACTGGAGAAAATCATGGAGAAAATAAATTAAAACTTTCAAAATTCTTGTTCAATTAAATTGCATAAACAGTACCTGAAGCAACAAATACTGGAACAGAGCTGTTACGGCTGAAACAAACAGCTTACACACATTCTATATCCAGAAATTAGAATTCTTTCCATCAGTGCATTCTTCAGACTCATGCACTAATTTAGCTACAATGCAGCAGAGCTCACACTGCAGTAATAGAATATTGATTGTACAATGTTCAGAGACAAAGAACTCATGTTGCTGAACTTTATAGACATGCATGTTGTTGCAGTAAGAAATCCACATCAATATTCCTTGCCAAATGTACCAAATCACCATGGGTCCTGCTGATGATTTAATTAAAAAACACAGAATTTTTGGTGGGACAGAGTTAAGTTCTCATTAAACTAAAATTCCAGTAATGGAAATGACCTTGAGTAAAGGAAAAGATTAAATGTTCAAACTCAGGAAAGTGTGATGCTCAATTAGTTCTACTTCTTTGCTGTTTATTAATATATAGCAATATACTTCAGAGTTGCCAGGGACTTCTCTGAAGATGAGTAATATACCTGTAGCACAAATTTCACATACAAATTCAAAGTAACCTGCATTTTTGTAGGTCTTAATGGGTTTGAAGCCCAGTGTTAAATGAGTGATAATGAACCAGTGGTCACTGTGTGAGCATTATTCCTCAGAACAGCTTCCCAAAACACTTCTTCAAAACAAATCAATCATTATACAGGAGTAATTTGAGAGTCATGCAGGCTGCTTGCCCCACATTCCTTCCTCCAACCTCTCCTACAGGCCACACATCCCACTCCACAGCTGGGAGGCACCTCCAGCATCCACTGCTGCTCAGTTTCTTGCCTCTGTTTCACCACTGAATCTAATCACTCTCCAAAGGATTATCTCTTAACACCTCTGTAGGATTTCCTGACAGTGGATGAATATAACACCTATACTGCATGTTTTTAAAGGCAATTTCTATGTAATGGCAGTTATAGAAAATGGTATGCAGAGTCAAGATGTTCTTTGAGGTTTTGTTTCATTGTTGTTGGTGGAGGGAGGGTTAGGCATTTAATCAACTATCACTGGCAATTGCTAGACAAAATACTGGACCGATGGTCTGATCCCCTAAGGCAATTTCCATATTTCTGTTTTCTCATTTGGGAGGGAATAACATTACTCTATTTTGTTCACTGAGCAATATCCTCTTGATGATGTATTATGAACATGCATAGCCATTGAGCATACTGTGAGATTGCAAGTATCTTTAAAAAAATCATTGGGAATAACTTTGAAACACAATACTTGCAGTAATTTTTAACTATGCAATGCACAGAAACAAGCAAGTTCTGTGTTCTTACATTTTTGACTACAGATGTATTTCAGTAGCCCACAAAATAGCATTTACTGTTAAAATAATAGCACAGAAATAGAGTGAGATCCTGCCCCCATCCATTTGCTTCTCCTCTCCCATTATGCTTTTACTGTCTTTTCATCCTGCAGAGACAAATGTTGATTACTCCCCACCAATTACCATTTCCCACTACAATACACAGCACAGGAGTAAAAAATTATTACAACCTGTGGTTTTGTCATCTTCTCTGAGTTCTCATTAACTGTTAACTACATTTGACTTCAGAGGCAAATCTCCTTTAGAGGAGGAGAGATTGGTCCCATTAGAAGTTCAACCTTCCACCAGTAACAAATATTTCCTTTAAAATGCTTATAGTTATTTAGAACCTAAACATGTCTTAATTTGACCTAAGAATAAAAACATAGTATCCATCTTTTTGATTAGTATTCCTTATGGCCTTCTATGTAATTACCTTAAAAGCGTTTACAGAAGATACTGCTTGCAACCAGCTTTTGTATCCCTTTGTATTGCCCCTTCAAGGCATTAGTTTCATATACTATAAAGCACAAGAAAGATGCCTTTATTACCACAATTCATTAGAATGTGCTAAACAGTGCCAAATGAAGAAGCATTTTTTACAATTATTGTTATTACCTAGTGTAATTCACATTTTGCTGACTAGAAAAAAAGTTATCTTTCAAAATAAGCTTTTGTGAAAAAGAGGTGTTATTATAAACCTTCGTGCAGAAAAAGCCTGAAGGCTCTTTCAATTTGCTACTTTGTGTTTGAAATCTATTAATCTGTACCAGCACCAGTTTAACTAATCTTGAACATTTTTGCAAGAAAAGTGCACCAATCTCATCTACCATCTAAGACACCAGCATGGAAAAAAACAAGGAATTCTGCTGGAGGAGATAATTTCAAAAAAATAATCTTCCCACAACTGGAAATATTTTCTTAGTGGATGGAGAAAGTACACTAAGAGTTTTCATTTTGCATTCCACATTTTAATAGTTGTCAGGATTCAAATGACAAATGGATGAACTCCCTCCTAAATTGTTGTGGAGCACCTTCTGAGGGAAGAAAAAGCTGTAGAAAAGCCTGTCTGGAGTAGTTCCCTTAGGATTTTGGCTAGTTTAAGAGAAAGTCCTGCTGCAACACAGAGAGCTAAGGAAGCTTTGTGCATGATAGTGCTCTTCAACCCACTGAGGCAGATTCCCCAGCAGCTGGTTAAATGGGGACATACCTCCTTTCATCTCTCTGAACACTTGTACCTGAGAAAAATTTGTTCTGGCAAACAGCAGGGCTACCTCTTTTCGTGTCTCCAAGGGGAGAGCACAGACAGAAGAAGGGCAGAACAAGAGATTTAGCCCCAGTTTCCCAGCACTGCCAACATTTTGGGCCATTTACTCCACATGTTAATAGTCTGCTGAGCCTAGAATTTGTTGCCATGCCTCTTCTGCAGCAGAGAAGACATCTGTCTGAAAGACTGCATTTGCACAGGAAGAATTCAGGGTTGAGAGATGAGCATCATAAGACTTCAATAAAAGGAACAGCACAAGATCACTGCCCTTGCATATTGCATGTAAAATCAATAAACTTTGTCCCAGTAATAATGACAAAAGCTGAAGAAGGCTTTGAGGAGGCTCAGACTGAAGAAGTTTTACAAAAAAAATATAAAATAAATTATGAAAATAGCTTTCTGTGTCTCAGAAACAATGTCTGCAGTAACAGAGGGTGGAAAAACCAGACAAATCAAACTTCAGGACTCCTTAGGTTCAGTGAACAACAGCTACCAAATGAAAATCGTGCATGCCCAAGGAGCTGAGATGCTGTGACAAGATGCTTCCTGAGGACTTCCAAAGCAGGGAGTCTTCATTCACACTAGGAAACAGTCAAATGTTTCTAGCTGTAATTTAAACAAAATAAATTAAAAATATGAATCTGCAGTGCTACAAATCAGCAGTCAGCTATGATGGTATCATCAGAACTGGAGGTCCAGTGAGTCATGGCATTGACAATATTCTTCTACACATACACAGTTGTAAGGGCCTTTTATAGAAACTCTGAGACCAAAGTCATGGAAATCATCATGCTCAAAGAGCACTGGCTTGTTCCTACAAGTTCTCTCCCAGCACTAAGGTGTCTGAGAAGTTACAATATTTTCCAGCATGGTTTCCCCCAGAGCCACATAGATCCTCTGTGTATTGGATGGACATCTATATCATCTCCAGAAGGTCAGAGAAAAGAGAAACTCTGACACTAGAGGAGGCCAGAAATATTCATAGAATCATAAAATTGTTTGGGTTGGAAGAGGCCTTAAAGATCATCAGTTCCAACACCCCTGCCTTGCATAGGGACACTTTTCACTTGACCAGGTTGAACCATTCAGCCCTGCCTTGGCCACAACAGGGTAACCTGTTCCATTATCTCACAAGGAAGAATTTTTTCCTAATATCCAATCTAAACCTACTGTCTTTCAGTTTAAGCCATCCCCCCCTTGTCCTATCACTATATTTACTACTTGAGGGAAGACAGAAAAAGAAGACCAAAGAAACGTGCACTCAGGATTCCTGTGTTTGGTGAGGTATTACTCTTGTTTCGGTGACAAAGCATTTTGCAGTTAGTTCATGAATGGGACAAAGTAATTGAGGCAAACCTAAGAGAAGAGCAGATTGGATTTAGACCCAAAAGATGATGTGTGAATCACATTTTTGTTCTAAAAATAAGGAGAGACTGTCCAATAGTAAAAACCACATTCCACAAGTGTCCAAGATTTTAAAAAGTATCTGGCAGCCTGTGCTGCAATTGACTCTGGACCATTTTAAACAGCTTGCCAATAAAAACTATAACCATCATCAGGGTTTTATGTTAAGGTATACATTGTGTGGTCAAAAAAATGCAGACTTGATCATTTTTTAAAGTGGTGTCAAGTGAGGGTGCATTTCTCTTTAGTGCTGGCACCAGCTGCACAGTTAAAACAAGCAAATACACAGGGCAAGCAGACACAACACTGGCACTAACTGTCTTGACGGCACATTAGGAGAGTTAGATTTTAAATAAAGACACTACTCTCTCCAGTAACAGAGTAGCTGATTTGGAAGATGCAGCCAAACAAGATAGGGTTAAAGCTCTGACAAAATTTAATTTAAAAATTAAAGATTTAAAATTAAAGATTCGTGAGAATGAGTTTTCCCCTTTTCTCTTTCTTAGAGTGGACATTTTGCCAGGCCCCTGATAATTTAATCTGAATAAACTTCCTCTCTCCTCATGGCCCAGTAGACAGCAGCTTCCTCACCCTCTGAAGAGATGCCCCAGTCCTTGCATCCTCTTCTGCATCGACATCTTTCTAGATGAAGTGCTCCTTTAAGGCACACCCATGTAACAGAAATCAGATTTCATACTTTGAAAGAGACAGGATTTTTTTCTCTCAGAAGGGAAAAACATTACTAATTGGTAAGGCCAGACTACAGGCTCTCAATCCTACTTCCAATTTAAAATACTGGTGTGAAGCCTGGAAATCTACCCGTGCACAAGAAGGCATCAAAATGCCTTCAAAAACACATAAATCAGGAAAATACTAGGCAAGTAGGAAATTAATTTTTAATGAATGTTGTAGCTGGCCACAACAGCAGTTCAACAGCATTCTATTTCTAAAGGTACCTAGAAGGAAACCTGGGGCACTTTGAAAACAAACTTAGATTCTGTCAATGTCAATGTATTACTGGGCAAATAAAGGGAAGTTGAGGAAGTGGATGGACAGTCATCTGTTAAACAGCATGTTGAGAGGAAACACAACTGTTTTTACAAATCATGACACCAAAAGGATACAAGTGAACCAGCCCAGACAACATAGGCAGAGCTCTGCCTGTGCTTAAAGCAGTGTTGAGCCATGCAGGAAAGATTCAGAGCTGCCTACTGGTTTTTTGGATAAATGAAGACTTAATTCATCACACCGCAGTAATTGATGTGATACGCTGACTTGTAGTCAATTCTAGGGAGCTTCTGGGTGTAGTTTGTAATGAAACCATTGAAAAATGGAATTCAGGAGTAGTCAAAGGGGAAATACTTGAGCAGACAGTCTACTCTTGCGTCTGAGGAGATTGGAGCAAATTCCAGTCTCTTGAGAAGTAATAGAAGTTCCATTAATTTCAAAAGCATCCAATTGTCTTACAATTGCAAAAGATTCCTTAGGGACAGAAGCAGGAATAGGGCTGAACAAAAAACTCAAGATGACTTCTTCCTTTTTTGAAAATTTTAATCACCAGCTCCTTTAGTCATGCAAAAATACCACTTGCAACATAACACAATTCCTTATTAAAGAAAGCAGTCCTCCCTCTTTAAATATTTACAAAACATAGAATTCTAAAAATTATCAAGATTAACTTTTGAAGCAGACTGCAAACGTTAAATTAATGATATTGCAATTCTTAATTATTTGAACAATTTTAGCAAAATTTTTAGTGTGATTCAACCTCTGCTATTTTTGTGTGCCTTTTTCCATAGGTCTCATTAAATAGGACATTGAACTGACATCTTTACTACACAATTCTTTTCATGTGTTCTTGAGAATTCTGTATATTTTTTCTTATGGATTTCAGTAGATCTCTTATTATGATCTCTTATTATTACTCTGGCTCTGAATGGCACATTCATTTTAAAAAAAGGCCTTTTTTCTCATTTTGCAGGATGTGTAAATTTAAAGATAATGTATTCTGTACCAGCTCCCCAATAAGATAAAACATATAATGACATTATCCAGTAACTTGACTATTTTACTGACTTTATATTCTGGCAGTACGTTTCATGCCTCATTTGGTAGAAAACTCATTAGACTAGTGCAAACTATGTTTTAATGCAATAGGTTAAGACTTCTTCCCCAACTAACTTGAGTCAGTTATTTTCTGTACTTTCATGCTCAAGTTAATAAATTGCAAACTTTCAGCTCCTCAGTTTGCTCTGATCTCCTTTACATACCATTTATTGGTAGCTCTATATTTTGACAGAGAAAGAAGAGATGAAAGTCAAATTATCCCCTTGGGTTCATGGAATAAATGTTCCCATCATATAATCTGTATTCTTATGGGGCATTATATTTTATTGAGTTCTCAAATTGTGACAAGAGCATTCACTGAAACACAGAAATGTCAATAGAAAATAACACTGAAGAGCAAATAGCTGAGAAATTTCAAAGCCAGTTTAATAAGCTTTAGTCACGATTTTGGGTTTGATAGATGAAATCAATTGGAAGATCTCCTGCTAGGATCTAGTGTATTCTAACATCAGGCATAAAAGTAGATTGCTAAAATGCTTCTTAATTATAGCTGGTGCATGTGCATGCATTTAAGCATGGAGTAGGTTTTTTGGTAAACCAAGTGACTATCCAACTAATGGAAACTCAGGAGTAGATCCTTCAGCAATTCTGTGTCGCAAGCTTTAAAACACCTGAGATCAGGGTGTGTCATGGCTCTAGCTCCAATATTTAAAGAACTGACTGAGTCTAGAGCTGAAAGTCAATAGAGTGACTGGCAGAAAAGCACTAAATTCCTATTAAGGTCATCCAACAAGAGTGCAGTTAGTAACATATTAATTGTGACTATAAAGCAAAAGCCAACAGGACTGTGGTTTCATCATGCACATTATATGGGGTGGTGAACACCAATCCTAGTCTTACAATGTAGTTACTTGGGAACTACATGGGAATGTGGAAATTTCTGGAAGAAAATTTGGCATTTTCAAGGATCTGGCTATGTTGGAGGATCTAGAACGCAAGGAATAAATGCCTCTCTAATACTACTTTTTTTCCTTAAATTGCATCCCTAGATAGGTTCATAGGATTGGAGAATCACAGAATACTTGAGATTGGAAGGGACATCTGGAAGCCATCTGGCTCAACCTTTTCCTGAAGCAGGGTTTCCCAGAGCCATTGCCCAGATCCATCCTCAAAAGACTTTTGAATATTCCAAGGACGGAGGCTCCAGAACCCCTCTGAGCAGCCTGTGGCAGTGCTTAGTCAGTTATCCTGAGATAACTAAACCTGGATGGGGGAGTTGCCCTGCTGACCCAATGGGGAAAAGGCTTTTCCTTATATCTCATTTGAACCTCTCTTGCTTGGTTCAGTCAATGTTCCTTGTCTGCCTAGTTCCTTCTTCTCAGTCATATCCCCATAGATATTGGGGAGCTGTTGTTAGACCCCAAAAATTTGTCTCTGAAGACAAATCAGACCTCATTCCTCAGCCTCTCTTCACAGGGCAACCCATTTCCAGGTGTTATTAACTATGCATTAGTCCCCACTGAATTTCTCTCACTTTGTTTCCCTAACCATGTGCCTTTGTGCAAATACAGTTAAGGAGGCATTCCTCTGCATAAATTCTGGAGCTGCCACTGGGCCACCACAGCCACTGATATCTCTTTTATGACAATTCCTTGGCAAGGGTGGAGCAAATAATCCACATTTTAATCCATCCCAGGGAAGTACTGAGAAATCTTCACGAGAAAAACTCTATATAATTATCTCCACTGATTTTACCAGGGTTTGAAATTATCACTTCAAGTCATACACTCACTTCAGGTGCACATGTACACATTGCTGTCAGCTATTGGTGAGATTATTGTCTAATAATAACTAAAGGAACAAAATTATTAGGAGCAATTTCTAGACCAATAAATATCACAGCTGAGGGAAAAGGAAAATGGACTTGTAGTTACTTGGGTTTGCCTACAAAAATTGAACACTAATATGAGTATGCATAGGAATGACAGACAGAAGATAATTTCACTTTGCACCTTTGATACCACCTGCACTCTTCTTGTTAATTATTCCAGGACAAAAGCCCTGAGTATATTAAAACAGTTACATAAAAAAAAAGAAAAACAAAAACAAAAACAAAAAAAAACAAAACAAAAAAAAACAACAACAACAACATCCAAAAAAACCTCTTGACAATTAAATACGTTGTTATTATTATTCCTCAAAGAAGGAATACACATCTCCCAGGACAGAATCATTCAGTTCTGGATCAGCTACAAATTTCTGAGATATATGTATCCACTTAGGCAAAAATCAAGTGATTCTGCTAGGCATTGTCTTACCACCTCACTCCTGATTAGCTCTTCTGTCTTCCTTGGCTCTGAATTCCACTGTTCTGTTTCTCCCACATCATGGCATATGATTTATTTGGATCTACATCATTGCTTTTGCAGATCTAGAGATAAACCTCATTACAATATAAACCTTTATATACAAGTAAAAGCAGAAAGTCTCAATAATAAATATAAACAATTTTTGTGTACCACATAGCGAATGACAGTCTCTGCATAAGGTTTATTTGGTACTTGTTGGGATGACCTACATAATTTAGCTTTGGCTTTTGCTTCTCTTGAGTAATGCAGGGATCTCATGCTCATGCTAATAAATTCTTTATATTACACCACCATGTCTCCCCTTTACATAATTCATCATGCATGGTTTGGGGGGTTTTTGTCCTGTGTTTCATATCCAGTCCAATGCACTTCTGTTTTCCTGAGGGAGATGGAGTGGAGGAAAATACGCAAACAGAAAAGAGAGAGTGTTGGCACAGCACAGAGCTTACTTATGCAGGCACAGACAGCACATGTTTTCTTTAACTGAAGCTGTGCAATAGTTGAATAATTCTGACCCAGCACATCTGGTTTAAAGCATTGGAACTACTTAAAAAGTTATACATAAAGCAGGAGAAGGAGAAAAGAAAACAATATTAACTCCAGGGTCTTCAAACAGTGTGCTTTTTTTTTTCTTTTTTTGAGAAATAAGTATCCCACCAAGTTGATTCTCCTTAGCTTACTCAAATTCAAAAGTTACAGATGAAGGTCACATGTGAAACATCCTATCAGGATTTTTGAGTGAAGACTCGTTAAAAAGAAGTTGTCTCCCCAGAATACAACAATGTGAAAAGCCACGTTTATTTGCTTTTCACAGTGTCCCTCTTGTATACTCACTTTGCATCCTTATCATGCATAATATTTTTCAAGAGCCTTTAAGGTACTGTGAACAAACTGCAGTATTCTGAAACTAATTAATCTGTGGCACATTTGCAAGAAGCAACTGCATCTCATTATAGATATATATTGCTATAGTGAAAGAACAGCTTAATCTTCCTAATATCTAGTCTTACAGGGTTTATTACACGGCTTCTGGGATGCTAATTCTTTGCTTTCTCGACTATTTCTCTAATGATTGATAAACATTCTTACAAAGATGTTCAGGTGAGCTCATTACTCAGTTTTAAGCTATTTAAATTGTGATTATTAATGTCTGTGAGGGGAAACAAAAGCAAAGTGCAGGTGTGAGGCCTGGGTCAGAATCAGAGGATGTGGCATTTCCTGCTGTCCTGCCTTGGTGCCTCACAGTTTACTGCGAGGTCAGCAGCTACACTGCAACCTTGCAGGTAAGCAGGCTAAAAATAATAAGAAAGGGAGAGAGATAGGACTGTGGAAATAATGTTATGTGACTGCAATAAATATTAAAACAGTATCACAAATTACTTTGATTTAAGATAAAGCAACCAGCCATTTGTGAGTGTTGCAAAGATCAAGTATTAAAATCCGGGGTTACAGAACAATAAAATGGTGCTGAGTTGTACTCCATTAATCTCACTGAAGATAAATTCTTCTCCCTCCCATATCCTCTCTTCCATGCACTAGTATTTTTCCAGTGGTACACAATAGTAGTTACAGAAGGTCTTTGCAGATGAAGTGGAAATACTAATTTTAAAAAGTGAGAGTCTACAGCTCTGAAATTTCATTTTTTTTAAACAAGTGTTGACCTTTCTGTATTGGTGTGAAAACACAAAGCTGCAATGCAAGCACCACCTGGATAATACAGACTTTATATTTGTATTCATGTCTCCATAATTTAAACAGTTTTTTATAGGTGATTCATGTTACCTATGGTACCATTTTCAGCAAAAAAAAAAAAAAAAACCCTAAAAATAATTCTCAGATGACTTGAATGTTTGCTAAGTGGCTGATTTACACATAAATACCTGCAACTCTCTTTACCCATGACTATTAGTGTATGAACAATATTTGTTTTGCACTTGTCATAATTTTGTTGGGTTTTCTTGGTTTTTTCCCCTCTGTTCACTCTGTTTCTGTTACTGTATTAAAGGCCAGATCCAATACCATATGATAGAAACTTCTGCTCATCATAAATATTCATTGTGAGAAACTGCAAACAACCATTTCACCTAACAACTATCCAACTCATTTAGTAACTGATTTTAGCTATCAAATACTTGCACAGAAATTAATGCACAAATATATGCAGAAAAGAAGACCAGTTTTAGCCATAACATATTTGCAAAGAGTACAATACCCAGATCGAATCCTTACACAAATATTTGCCCCAGATAGAGTTCCCCCAAGACAGTTCTCCCTTTTTTTTTTCCTCTTAAGTTATTTTTGTTTTCCTCTCAGCAATAGCAGTATTCACAGTGCATAGCAGGAAAAAAGCTAATTTAGAAGAATGAATCACCAAACCGTTTCACAGCCTGTCAATATAATATCAATACTTCTAATTGCTATTGTTTATGTCATTAACAACCCATTCAAATAAAGCTGTTTAAGGAAGATATGTTATCAGGTGTGGTATGTTACCATGACAGATTCATTGTGGATTCCAGGAGAGATACAGACTTCAGAGGGAAATCTCCTCTTACTTATCAAGCAGAGCTGTTGAAACCTTGACACTTCCAATTTGCAGAGATCTATGCAAACCTTTCCCTTGGCATGGATTCAAGCTTCCTGAATTTCACTGTGAGCCTTAGGTTTGAATTAGTCCAAACCCCATAGTAATGCTCAGCCAAAATTGTTAATTTATGCCAAACTCACAGAGCCTTGAATGGTTTCCATTTCTTGCTAAATCAGTGCTGTACAGCTGGCTTAAAAATTGGTTCAGGTTTGGCAGTAAACTCGCAAATTAAATCTGACTCAGTTCTGTACCCACACTAAATCATGCCTGGTAAGTGCAAGCCCACACGGGAGGGGCAAGGAGGGCTCCCACTGCAGGGAGAGCCGGAGGAGCAGCCCAGGGGCAAGGATGGAGAGCACGCAGCCCCCAGCTGCAGCAAGCGCCCCCTTCCAGCCTGATCCATCCTGAAATAACTTCCCGAATGCTAAGAGGCATCCAGTGTAAGAGGATACAAGCATACCCTGCTTTCTGCCGCGGGGACTCCTCCTCCCCAGGCACCGTCACATTTCCTTCCTCACATTTCATCTAGCTGTTCTGTCCTCATTATGATAGCAATTAATATATCCCCATCATCTACCACTGACTAAATTTCAAGGGCAAAAACCTCCAGATACCATTCTTCTCCTGGAAGAGAGCTGCCTGAGGCAGATCATAGCTGTGCCAGCTCCCTAAGATTGCTTTGACCGACAAATGAGAACCATCCACCTTGGGACGATGCTGGCAGTTCCCACTTCCAGCTTTCTGCTCCCCTTCTCTTCCTCCACTCTATGGGTGACAGAGACCCTCATGTGGAGGCACTGTGCCACATAATGAGGTGAGCTGGCACTCAGCCCCCATTGCCAGCAAGTACAACAGGACACAAGCTAAGGGAGCCAAGCAACAGCTGAGCCGTCCAACAGGAGGAGTGAGATTCTCTAAAAAAGAGTGAGCTGAGCAGACAGTCAGGAATGACTGTGACTTTCCCCTGTTGTAAATCTGCACAATTTCTGAAGGCAGCAAGTCAAGTGTCAGGAACATTAAGTCACGTCTGCTAGATCTGGGGGATTTTTCTACAAAATTTAAAATGGGATTTGCTAAAACTCAGACATATTGCGAAAAATGAAGATTTACCAATTTTTGAATAACATTTTCCAATATAAAACAAACCATGAAGAAAAAAGATGTATTCAAATCTTTACTTGTCAAGATAAGAGTGGAATCCAAAAATCACTTCAAAAGCAACTTAGCTATAATTTTATTCACATTTTATTGCAAAAAGTACATTGATATAAACATGTCCCTGATTTTACCCAATCTATTTTGTAAAGTATTCACATATTTTCTTCATTCACAACACCTAAAAGAAAAAGGATATTTAGCTCTATCATAAAGTTGTCTGTTAGTGCCATCTGACATCTAAATCCAGTGTCTGTGACAACCAGTTTGCACAACATGTGCATCCATATCAAAGCTGTAAAGTCATTTGACTTAAATCAGCAGCAAAGTAATACAAAATAAAAATAAACATAAATCAGAAAACTTCAGACTTTGAGTTTTATTTTCAGGATTGCCTGGACAAAGCACACGGCTCCTGTTTCCAGATGTGCTTACAGCAAGCAGTGCAGCTGCTCTTGGTTTCAGAGCGACGCAATGCAAATGGACGTCAGCAAGTGGTCTGAAAACAGAGGATCTTCATTTATTTTTTGTTGTTTAAAAGAAAATGGAAAAAAACCCCAACAACAACAACAAATCTTTTCCTCACAATGTATATCTTTGCTAGAAATCTTCATTAGCAAACCAGTGAGGAAATGGCCCTTGGAGGAGACACAACTCCCACCCCAGGAGGGGTGAGCTTTGCCTCTCAAGGCAGATGCCCAGAGCAGGGCTGGCAGTCGAACCTGCATCATGTGGCCTCCACATGGCAGTAGTGTCTGAGTGGCTGGCCAAACACCCATGTCACTCACAGGACAATGCTCTGAATTCCCATACATGGAGAGTTGAGTTAGTGGGGCAAAAAACAAGACACCTGGTGTTCTCAGCTCCTCATACCAGAATATTCATCTTTATGCTTTCCTCGCCCTGTTCTATCCTCCCTCTCCTCCCATCCACCTCAGTTGCTTTTCTGCTTCAGGCAGATATCAGAGAACAACATTTATTGCAGGAGACCTCAACCTATGTACGGTTGCTAAGTGTCACCTTGGTCGATAGAGGTATTGCTGACAATGCTAAGAGTCATGAGGAGAATGATAGATTTTATAACAGAAAATGTAGACTAAATTTAGCCCCAGCTTCTCACATTTGCAGAAGTTAGAGCAAAACACTGGTTTGTGGCACTGTGATGAAAGTAAATGTAGATGCAGTGATGGACCCTGAAACCAGTGCACTTTCCTGGTTACTAGAAATACATGTTCTCCTTTGCAGTGTCTCCACTCACATTCCCTCTGGGATGGTACCAAAGAGCTTCACAGAGAGCCCAGCAGGGCAACATGAAATATATGGGATTGTGCACCAAAAGAAAAAGTGTGATGGTTTCTAAAGGGATACAGTGTGCCTCAGTCTGCCCACCCTTTGCAGCTTACAAGAAAATACTCCTTAATCAAATGCTTTTATCAAACAAATCCAAATAATCCTAATGGGAAAGTAGTGTGTTTAATACATTCTTGGTATGCTAGAATGGTTTCCATTAATCCTTCATATTGTGTTAAGATTTCAGCCAACAGTCATTCATTTTATTGATTCATTTTGGATTTTTTAGTCATTTCTTTATCTCCTGGTGTTTAACAGACCACCAAGAATTTTTAATTTCTGCTCCAGGATCTATTTTCTGCTTTATGCTAAAATTAAACCTTTTCACATTTATTTTATAAGGAATTTATTTCATAATGAATTTATTTCATATATAGAATAATTATGCTAATTTCAAGTGAATTTATGATCATTTAAGGATGCAATTGTGATAGTATAACAAAATATTACTGTTTTCACTGAGTCGTGGCATTTCAAAAATCGCTATTTTTATGAGAGATAAACACCTCCAAATTTATGAAGGCTATTACATGTTTAATGACAAAATTAAATGATAGCAAGGAGAGATAGAAATTGATACATTTAGACCAGGAGTAGGAAAAAATCTGAAATAATCAGGATGATCCTTTTGACAGAGAGAAACTCATATTCTACACTGTTGCATAAGCTCTACATAAGGATAAGCAATGCCTGTCATCTGACAGAGACACTACTAGGTTTCCCTGTCATTAAACCAGAAACAAATTGCTGGAAATCCAGCCAAAGAATTTTCTTCAAGATTTGAGTGTGTAGCTTTGAAAAGAGCACAATTATTCTGTAAATTATTCTCTGGAATGCTGTCCATGTGAGAAGTTATTGCAGAATGACTTGGTTTACGGTGCAGTTGTGTTGGTCAGTTTGTACATGTTGACACTCCCTTAAAAACAGGGTAGAAAATAATGGGGAAGAGAGACATATATCTGGGAAACTGGGAGGTTTTGGAGTGAGGAGAGTAAAATTGACATTAAAATGATGAGCAAAATGATGTGAAGCAGGAGAGATTCTGACCATCTGTGCATATGTACAAAGCGAGGTGTCATTCTATTCATGCTGCAAATGGAAAATCATGGAAGGGGGAAGATTATAATGTCCTTTAGCAACTTATGGAAGAAATGAGCTAGTGCATTTCTCCTTGCACAGTCAACACTACCAGTATGTTCCCAGCAGGAAAAAGGAAAGGGACCAGTAGAGCAAGATTTGGGTTATAAGTAAAAATTTTTATTAACTCAAAAACTCGAGGGGAGCAGCAAGACCCTGCCGTTCAAACAGATGATGCCTTTTTGCAGAGAAACAAGGGGCAGTCCCTGAGTTCTGAGCATGGCTGACATGGGGAGCCTTAGGCACACAGCTGCTGGGCCCAGAAATGGGACACTTTTTGCCACAAGCCCTGAGGCTCCACCTTTTCAAAGAGAGAAGTGCAAGGAGGACATATGAGCCCCAGGGAACTCTTGGAGGCACTCAAAGAGGAGTTTCCCTTCTTCCAAATGTGCAAGTGAGACCATCCTATAGAAACCAAAGGATTTAGTGATTTTTCATTCTTCAGCAAGAGAAAGTGTGGTTTGCTTTCCCTCCAGCACTGGGTATTTGAGCTATCCTAACAAAAACACCCCTTCTTCTTTTCTCTGTCTTCCTGCTGTTTTTCTTACTCTGCTCACAGAAAGGTAAATTAGTATGCAGGGTAGAAGGCAGAGGGGAATGAGACAAGCATTGCAGACTTATAAGAGGAGACCTTGGCATCTTGGATAACATGATGCAAACAAGCACAGGAAGAAACTAGAAACCTACCTTGCCCAAGAGAAGTCAAGGGGGATTTTTTTTTCCTTAACCTGGATGAGCATATGGACAAAAAGATCTTTCTTAACATCTTCTTACAGATGGTACTATGAGTGTACAGTTGAGAATCATCAGCATTAAACCATAAGATATGAAGGTCACTTATCTAAACTTCCATCAAGCCCTAAGCAATGTAGATGCTAATATACACTCATTACTTTGAAAACTCAGATGGCTCATAAAATGGGAGCTAAAATCTTCCATTTCCCAGCATTATTGTGGCATTTTATTAGTTAAGACTATAATACAGAGCAAGTTCTCCCGATCATCAACATATTTTTTCACACTGTTTAAGAAATTAGGAGTTTGCAACAAAAGTTCCATTTCAATATTATTTTTTTTATAACCTGCCATATTTTTACATTGTTGTTTTTATGACTTCTCAATTTCCATCAGTGTATTAACAAAGAGCCCTGCAACTACAGCTGCTTTCTAAAATACCATAACTGTTACTTCACACTTTTTAGTAACACCAAGGATCAGGCTTTGATTACTTTGCATCAGAACTGAAGGGGCAGGACTAACTTGATCTTCTATGGCAAAGTAACTTACTCAGTGGATCTGGGGAAGGCTGTGGATGTAGTTTATGCACTTTATTTAAGCCTTTGACGCCATTTCCCAAAACATTACTCTGGAGAATCTGGCTGCTCATGGCTTGGCCGGGGTTTTACCCAGCTCACTGGGTAAAAAGCTGGCTGGATGGCTGGACCCAGAGAGCAGTGGTCAGTGGGGTTACAGCCAGAGGTCAGCAGACACAAGTGGTGACCCCCAGGACTCAGTACTGGGGCCAGTCCTGTTTAATATCTTGATCAATGCTCTGGATTACAAGATGGAGTGTTCTCTCAGTCAACTTGCAGGCATACCAAGCTGGGCAGGAATGTTAATCTGCTGTAGGACAGGAAGGCTCTGTGGAGGAATCTGGACAGGCCAGATCCATGGGCCAAGGCCCGTGGCATGAGATTCAAGAGACCAAGTGTCAGGTCCTGCACTTGGGTTACAACAACCTCACGTAGGCTGGGAGAAGAGGGGCTGGAAAACTGCCCAGAGGAAAAGAACCTGGTCAACAGCCAGCTGCACATGAGCCATCATGTGCTCAGGTGGCCAAGAATGCCAATGGCATCCTGGCTTGTACCAGCAACAGTGTGGCCAGTGGGAGCAGGGCAGTGATTGTTGCCCTGTGCTCAGCACTGGTGAGGCCGCACCTCAAATCCTGTGCTCAGTTTCAGACCCCTCACTACAAGAAAAGCATTTTGGTTCTGGAGTATGACCAGAGAAGGGCAACAAAGCTGGTGAAGGTTCTGGAGCACAAGTCTTGTGAGGAGTGGCTTGAAGGAACTAGAGATGTTTAATCTGGAGAAGAGGAGGGTCAGGGGTGACCTTATTGTTCCCTACAATCACTTGAAAGGAGATCATAGTGAGGTGGGGGTCACTTTCTTCTCCCAGGTAACAAATGACAGAATGAGAAGAAATGGATTTCAGTTGTGCTAGGGTAGGTTTAGACTGGATATTAGGAACAACTTCTTCAGGGAAAGAGTTATCAAGCATTGGAACATCGAGGTTGTCCAGGGAAGTGGTACAGTCGCTATCCCTAGAGGTATTTAAAAAATGTACACATGTGTCACTTAGGGACATGGTTTAATGGTGGACTTGGCATTGCTGAGTTAATGGCTGGACTCAATGATCCTAAAGGTCTTTTGCAACCTAAATTATTCCATGATTCTATGACTTGTCCAGATTAAGATACCTACATGTAGTACTTTATCCAAGTTCATGTGTTGACATCTTCAGTTAGGTATCTTACTCTGGAGATGAATCCCACTCTGAACCCTTAGTAGTAGGATTGCATAGGACTCTGTTAGTCAACTGTGTGCATGGCAATTCCAGGGGTTTTTTTTCTTCTTTTTTTCGGACAAGACAGCTCTACAGAAGTTCATGTGACAGTTCACCTTGTCTGCACACAAGTATACGTGCACCGAGAAGGTAGCAGTTCTTTTCTCTGTAGTGATGAACTTAATGAGTTCATATAGTTGTTTTTCTAATTTCCACTCATGAGGGCAAATATTAGCGATAGATAATTTTTCCTATGGGGTTGCAGCTTTTTCTCTTCACTTGCCACATTCTGTCTAGGCTGTTTTATATTTGTCATGGATGTCTCTTGCAAAAAAGCCACTGACACTGCTAGATTCAAGGTTGCAACACGCTGATTTATCACTGTTAGAGGTATTTTATTTCATCTTGACTAAAATGACTGTTATTATTAAAGCACTTTTCTAATTATGAGCTATTTACTTGTTCAATATTTGATAGTTTTGCAAGATAAAATCTCACAAAAGCCATGGTTTTCATATAGTTTGTTAATTTTCTGTGGGCCCATTACCTCTGTGATTAGTAACTTCTGTGATTATTTTAATGTGACCAAACAAAACAAGTAACCTTCCCACACAAGTTGCCTTTTGACTGAAAATCCACCAGTGCACCTCTATTTTTCAATGCCAAGCACTCACTTTTCACACAGGAGATGTCAGTCAAATCAGTCTGACTTTCACTGAGAGCCTGCTCTCAAGCTTTTATGTCTTCAGGGCACTCCTGTAGTTCCATTTCCCTGTATACAACAAAACCTCAACAAAAACCTGGTGAGCATGCAGATCTTTCTGGTTATTTCGCTTCCTTCATATCCCACTTCATCGTGAAATATATGAAGTAGGGATATATGAAGTATACCAGAGTTCTCCATGGAGATTGGATTAAACAAAAAAAAAACAAGATAAATAATTCAGCAACACTATGAGATCATATTTTACCTCCTCATCCAATGCAATTAATGGCCAAATGATGCTTGTCTGGCTTTGAATGCCAAGTCCTTTAACTGAAGAGGGTCTTTGTGAATAAGTTAGACTATGTCTTGGCAACAAAGAGAGAAAGAAATTTCTTCCATGCTACTGAGATTACAGCTGCATAAACCAAACATTCAGCCCTCTTGGTGAGCGAACTAACTAACAAAACCTGATCCCCAGGGCTTTCCACTAAACTGACTTGTTCTCCATGTGCTACAGGAAAGCTTCCCTCTGCCCCCTCCCTACCTAGGCACCCTGTGCAAGATGAAAGTGATGGGAGCACCAACACAACCACAGCAAGCACTACAGTAAACAATGCTCACCACTCCCTCCCACCTCCCCCATGCCCCAGTAGAGCTCTACCAAGGTCCATAACTTTAAGTCTGTCCTGACAGTTTTATTGGGCAAGAACTACAGTGCTGATCCATGCTGGATTCAGCTGCAAGCCTGGATGATCTTTCTGGCTTGGCTCTCACCCTGAGCAAGGATGCCTCCGGGAAGTTTCAGCTCCAGTTCACAGTCATGCCAAGGAAATGGGCTGCACATCTCAGCTGAATTATTTTGCCTCTATCAATCACCTCCTGACTACAATATACTTTGGTGATGTTCTTCCTTTTCAGATTTGACCTCAACCTCAAAAGTAGTCTTCCTCCAGTGTATAACCTTGTGCTTGCTGACAAGACAACAGTTAAACCTGGCTCAGTACTGTCATTAAACTGTCATCTACTACAACCATTTTTGAGGATATACTCTTTGCATCTACAATGCATTGGCTAATCTGTACCAACCAGAGGCGCCTCAAATACTTTATTCTTCATGTCATGCCTCAGGTGGCAATCCCCTTGCCCTCTCCTGCCAACCCACAAACACACTCTCAACAGCTTGTGTCAGAATGGGTGTTCTGAACTTGTTGTTAAGCTTTTTAAATTTTTTTTCTTTTAATTAAGCAAAGTCTACACAGGCCTATCACAAGTAATTTGAAATCTAAAAATTATAAGCTGTATAAGCACTCTGATGACGTAGACCTGCATATCAAAGTATTTCCTTGAGTCATATCTGCCCACACTGGCAGGTGACAGGAACATCACACTTTATTTGGCACACATAATTATAGTGACTAAATCAGTTTCTCAGTGCACAGGTGGTCTCTCAAGTCCAGAAACTGTAGAGCAACATTTACACACAGATACACACAGATACAAAAAAAAAGAATAAAAATCCCAAAACCAAAAGAAATATTAAGGTGATGAATAATGAAGGAAAAAAAAAAAAAAAAACTAAAAGGAAAACAAGGTGATGGCCATTCCTTGATGTCTTCCAGGAGTTGGGCATTAATCAAAGATCTGGCGCTGGCTAAAGACGGGGAAGAAACACCTTAACAATCATAAAACATGAAACTCTGTGACTTACTGGTCGACTTCTGGCCTTAAAATCTAAGATTACCTGCCTTGTACAAGATCAAATAGATACTAAGGGCTTGTTGTACGTAAAGATTAAAAAAAAAAAGGCAAAAAAAGTAAACTTTTTAACCTGCACTTGCATTCTGAAATAGCAGCAGTCTCAGTAACTCCATTGTTCAGTTTGCCAGTAAAAGTGGAGGCACAGAGCAGACAAGTTTTCTGCCTGCCAGCCCAGCACAATTTTGTCCTTTCTGTCGCACATAGAGGTAGTAATGTAAAGGTTAGCAGGCCAAAGTGTCTACATGCAGGAAAAAACAAGATCTGGTCCTTTTGCCAGGTGTCCTATCACAGCAGGGGGAACAGATGGGAAGATCAGCAAAATTTGGATGCACAAAAAAGCTGCTCCATTGGGCAGCGTGCTACCTCTGAAAATATGACCTTCCAAAGAGAGCTTCCCCCTAAAATCACTGGCTTAACATTGCCTTACATTGAAAGGAAATTTCAATAAGAGAATCTGAGGTAAGGAATAGGTCTGATACTTCTGCTTTTGTTCTTGAAAAGGCAAATTTACAACTGAATTAGTCATTAGAAAGTCAATCCACAGCTGTGACAAACAAGCGAAGAGCTATTCAAGTCACAGCATCACCAATAGTATTAATGATCTTGGTAATGAAAAGCTGATGAGTTTTAACAAGTGTTATCTGACACACAAGATAAATACTATTAAATATGAAAAGTCTCTTTAATTACATGTGGAGTTTAGAGGCTCATAAAACCCGAGCTCATTGGTATGCTGCTGACCCCTCTGCCTGTCACTGGGCAGGATAATGTCATCACTCAGTCACTGCCAGCACCACCTGAGCCCTGGCTTTCCACAGCACGTGGAGGCACGGGACTTCTGTTCTGGATCTTTCCTTAAGGAAGCCATAGGCTCAAGGCAATTACAAAACCAGCACTGGTTTAGTTCTGTACCAGTGGATGGCCGAGCTCCCAGGCAGACAAAAATGTTATCACATTTAAATGGATTTAACTGTGTGTTTGTTTTTCATATGGAAGGACCTTACAGAGATGACTATGTCATGTTTTTCTCTGACACTTGTAGTCACAAAGGCATATTGTAGCTCTTGAAAGATATTTAAAAAGGCACAGTCCAACAGTCAATTCCTGACCAGGTTTGTAATTTAGAGTTCAGCTGGCTTTTGTTTCAGTGTTTGTGATAAACACTTTGCTCAAATGCTTGTAAATACCTGTCTGCTTTCCACTAAGATGGCAAGTGTCTGTTTAAGAAAATATATCTTTCCCAGCCTTCACACTTCCTTACACTTGTATTTCTACACCAAAATTTAGAACAGCAGATAAAAGATGAGTCTTTTTCATCTAAATAGGCATGATGCTTTCTGAATATTTGCAGTGCTTCAATTAAGTTGTATTGGTGAATGAAATTTAACCTGCCCTCATGAATAACAGAACCACTTCCTACTGCTTCTACTCTATGGCAAGCACAAGAGAGAAATACAATTTTATAAAATTTCATCTCTGGCTATACTGTCCCTTCCACAAACCTCTTTAAATATCTTCATATTTAACCTTAAAAAGCTGAGTCATGCTCACACTATTTTGGAGGGTAAGCCTGGGGTCCAGGGCATCTTCTTGCAGGGAATGTAATAATGAACCATACAGAGACAGAGGGATTAAAATCTCAGCTGAATTATTTTTGTGCAGTATTTTCTTAAATAAATCAAGTTTCAGTTTTTATTAAATTGTACCGTTGGTCCATTTATGTCTTAAATACACATATATCATAATTTGTCACAAATATGATATACATTGATTAAATTTCAATAGTATATATACAGCTATAATTAACGTACTAAAAAATTCCAGTTTCATTTAACAGATAACTAAAGTAAAAATACTCCTTAAGCCAAGGTCCTCTGAATGTTTCCTATCCAATCTTACTTTTTTGTTTTCTGAAGAAGAAGAAATGAGCTCCTAACAGGTATGTATATAAGACACATATAAAAATATTTGGGGTGAGTTTCTATGTCTGTCATCCCAAATTTCCTGGATCCCCTCAGGTAGGAAATTATGTTTCCTATTCTTTTTTCATTTGTTTAATATTTATTAAAAGAATAGTTAATATTTCATTGAAAACAAATTCTAGCCATGGTAGAAAACAAATTGGGAGCAAGTCCTAGAAGAAGAGAAGGGAGAGAGTGGGGCACAGAATGAATTAATGAAGTAGCTTCACTTCACTTACCAGTTGTTTGAAAACAGCAAGACGTAAAATCCACTTCTCCCTGGCTTGCTGAGTGACACTTTAGCTGTAAGTCCTATCCTGCTCATTTTCACTGTATGCCACCAGGACTGGAATGCATTTGTGGGGATTAGTGGTGCTTTGAGTGGCTATTTGGGTGTCACACAGGTAAGCAGCTAAGCTGACAAGCATTAGGCGCGCAAACTCCAGTAGGAGCCAAGACCCTGTTGTGCCTCCCAGGCTGGGATTTTACAGTGGGTGCTGTCACTTGCTGTGGAGTCCCTTCTGGGTGCTTTTAACGGGATCATGCAGTACTGTACAACAGATTCCACTCCTAATTGGCAAAAGTTGCACGACCCTACCCTGTAAAATGCAATGTTTTTCCTTTGATATGTTCCACTCTATTGCTGCCAGGAGCTAAGGACCCTCAGCCCCTCCAGGAGTTGCTCAGATCACCTCAGGACCCAGTCTGCTTCAGCCTGTTAACATTCCCTGTGCATTATATTATTATCACCATAGAAACAGATATAAAGTGCATTTGACTTAAGAAATAAGCACAACTAATATTTTATAGCTCAAATTTAAAATGCTTTTAGCTGTTTATAATCAGAACCAGATACTCTTAAATTTTGAAATGATACAGCATTTTTTTTAAGTTTTAAGGCTGCCTCCATTAAAATCACTGGAGGTGTTAAAGACATGCCTTTGACTTTTAATGTGAATAAGGCAAACTCTTAAGTATCTGATCTACCCACGGGATTTTTTTATGAATGATGGGATACGATACCCCCATGAGAACATGGTAAGAGTTTCACATCTTTACAATACCAAAGAGCCTTGATGTATTTATTACTTGCTTTGTACTTCCCTAAGCATTTGAGAGGCCAAAAGAGAATGCTGAAAGGAGGGGGATCAGCAAAGAAACCACAGCATGAAAAGGATGTGAGGTTTTTCAGAGTATCAAAAGGAGATGAAAAGTTTAACATATTTAACTATGGAATTTCTATGGAATTATAATTTAAACCATTGAACCAAATGCTGTAATTCAGTATACCTCTGGGACCAACCACACTGCAGCAGCATGTTAAAAACACAGCATGTAACCTTGTGTCCAAACTGGCCAAACACATGGACAGCCTTGTTTGCAGATACCCACCTGGGTCTACCTGAGCAAGCAACTTGTTGCAGTACCAGAACTGTCTTTGCACAATGCTTCTGGGTAGCAACATGTATTAAACTTTTCTGGTCACTCCAAGCTCCCAGCACGGCTCAGTGGCTCTGTGGGAAGGGGACAAGACACCAAATTGCACAATGAGCAGCTTCAGCATCTCATTCTGAGCTCCCTGTCTTCCCTGGGGAAAATCAGAGTACAAGCAGTATGCTTTGTGGCATGTTGCTGTGCACCAGATCTCTGGGTGTCTTCAGACACCTGTCAGCCTAAATCACCAGCACAAACATGCATGCACACATGAGGCACACAGCACGTGAGTTGTCCTATGCAGCAGACAGGCTGACATCCTTGATGCAGTAAAGCCAGGGAAAACATGCTCGTGTCCCATCATCTCAGTGAGTTTAGGAGGCTCCTGCTTTGCCCAGAAGGCACAGTAGATGTTTGTGTTTATTGCCACCTCCATGCCTGCTTTTCTCCAAAAGCAAAACTTCTGCTGGCTCCAGTGTTGCAGTATCAGAGGGAAGGTGTTCTTCAGTACCATCAGAGGATCTCGCCATCCTCATCAAGTGAAATACCACAGATAATGCAAGGACCCCTCAGACAAAAATATTTCCTCTCTCAGGAAATGGAATTGTAAGAAGAAAGAATCAATGGTTCATCTGGTAAAAGTTTACAATGTGTTTGATCACACAGCAGTCAGAAACTGCCTTACCTTTCTCTATGCTTTTAGTACAAAGTGCAACACAAAGTCTCTAAAGGCAACAAAACCCAATGGACAGAGAAATGCACCATACACGGGTGTATTGTAATTCACATGGACTTTGTTATGGTTTACTTTTTGTTCAACCCTGCCTTAAAAATAATCCCTTAAAATCACATATAGATTTGTAACTACAAGTAAATGACACAAATATCTGTAAGCTGTGTGGCAAACACAGTCAGAAAAATCAACCAAAACTTAGTACTTGGAGTTATAAACTGCAGAAATATTAAGCCCTTATGTATTAATAACTTCATAGTATGCCATCTGGGAAATAAACACAAATGACTGGGAGTGTTTACTTTTCCTATACTAAAATAATTCCTTGTGCTTTTTCATTTGATTGGTTTTGTTTTGGGGTTTTTGTTTATAAACTAACAAAAACAAACCGCTAAAAAAACACTGCAAGAAGACATAAAAAATTTAACATATTCCCAAACACAAAAATGTACATCTATCCATCTATCTGATATACATTATAGTATTATCTTTACTCCACTATAGAAAGCAAAGTCACAAGAAGCAATAAATACCTACTTATTTAAAAAGGAATTAAATTCTGCTAAGAAGCTGTTGACATATTTATAGTTGTACTCTGCATTCTTCCATTGATTTACAAGTTTCAATGAAAATGCAGCTATTGCAATAATTGTAAAGCATTTCAGGGAAACTGGGGAAATTTTACCCTTCTTTTAAAGGCAGCTAGGCAGCAGACACAGAAATGTATCAAGAAACTGTCCAAACGAGCATGGTGAACCATTATCAGAAGGAGAAATCAAATTCAGAGACCTGACTAGGGGAGAAAATAAAACATAAAACTTCAGTTTAAAAAAATTGCATAATTGTTGTAGAAAGACATTGGAAAAGATGCCTCAGTGTCTCCCATGGGACATGGAGGAAGTTAAGGTTTTTATTGTCAAATTCAGAGATACAAGAGATCTCTGACCTGCTGCAGCTGAACAGTTCTGTACTTGTATCAGATGTGGGTAGGAAAAGGTTGGGCTGCAAGAGATTATTAGGATTTCCATTTGGTGTGAATGTCCCCATACTACTCACTGCTAGTGCCTTCACTCCAAAAAATAAATAAACAAAATGATCACAAAAATATCTCATTTTCTCACAGTATAAACTAGGAAAATAGAAAAAAATCTAAAAAATTTTCATATAAAGTAAAATATTGGGGGTGTTATGTCTGGGAGGTATAAACTCCCCAAAAAGGTTTGTTTTTTTTTTTTTTTTCTCCAGACCATGGTACTTCTGTATGCTGTTACTTCTATATCTTTCTGTCAGAGAAACATAGAAGCAGTAGGACTGGGAGATGCAGCCAAGCACAGCCACCTGCAGATACTAGGAAAACCACAAAATATTTGCTGGAGCAACAGATGCCAATGTTTAGCTTGCTACAGCGATTGAGGAGAAACAGGAGAGGAAGAAAACATGAGGAAAGCTTCTGTGCTTAACTTACTGAAGGATGGAGAGATTAAATTACAAGATGGCTAAATAAAAACGTAAATCTGTGTTCATATGTCATTTCTGGGAGGTATAAAATGTGCAGAATAAGCAGGAACATATAAATTGTTGTTTTCCTTTGATTCAAGCCACAGTAATATTTCTGGTCTCAGAAATCTTCACTCTCATTAAAAATTAGGTGTTCCTGACAGAAGTTTCACATTTTGGAAGTTTTCAGCCTGAGGGTCAGAGCTGCATTGTGTAGGAGTTTCAATAATGTGAAGTGAAACAATGTGAATAATGAAATCAATGGGAAAGCTCCCAGAGAATCTAGCTCCTTGTGGACTGTGTGGTAAGATAGTAAGAATACATCCAACAGAGCTGAAATCCTGGGAGGAAAATGAATTTAGGAAAATGTGTTTCTACAGTTCTTAATGTAAAAAGAGCTGTGGAAGGTATTCAACCATTTGTCACTACAATGTCCCTCATGAAGATGCAATGACCCATCTCTCCAAGAGCCCAGGCTAGCAGCGAGGTGTGGCATTTGTGCAGGAGAGCAAATTGTTACTGGGGAGAGAAGCTATATTCCTTGATTGTTGGGCATATTGAGAATAAACCTATATTTTCTGACAATGAAGACTTTTAAATTTAGTTTTCAAGGTAAAAGGAAAAGAAAATATGTTGGCCATGAGAAATACACTAGCAGGAATGAACAGATGGTACTGTAAATAGGAATAGGTCAGAGCTTTCCTCTTGCTGATTTCTTCTCAAAGGTTTCATTAGATCAATGCCTAGAAAAGCTGAGAAAATTGTAAAGGCTGAATAAAAAGCAATATGGAGTCATTGGAGAAAAGCTGGGTCATATCTAACCACAGAAAATAAAATTAAATGTACTAGGAGTGTAAAGATATTTCTGCCTGTCATGTAAAGAAATACATCTGCTTACCCTCTTTTTCATTATTTGTCTTTTCCTGTTTCCCAGTTTAGTGGAATTAATTTGGGATGTGGGGATCCATTCGAATCCACTGATTGGCAACAGCTTCTAGGGGATCCAAAATTGCTGGGTATTTTTCTGGACAAGAACTACAATCTGGGGATTGCTTAGCATTCAGCTTTATTAGACGAAGAAGTAAAGCACAGACTGACTTAGTGACCTGCACAAGGCAACAGTGGAAATCTGGAGCAAAACTGAGAAAGAAACCCATGTCTTCCCAGGCAGGATTCAGCACCAAAACACATAGATCATTCTTTTGTCACTACCTCAGTGTTATCATAGAAACAGAACAGGAATTAAATTCTGACAAATAATCAATTATGTAAGCAAGGCAATCTGTCCTGGGAAAGGAATGTTTTAATCACCATTTTCCTCTCAGTCTTCCTTCAAAACTTGATGACTATGGTATTGCAAATCAGGAGCTCAGGTCTGGCAGAATAAAGCAGAAAAGGATACAAGATCTTTAGTGTTATGACTTCAGTGAACTTCATTGAGGTTACAAAAATGCAGCAATTGTCCTCTGCATAACTGAAAGGCTAAGGCTCATTGGAAATTCACGGGATGATTTCTGATTTCTAACTGCTTATTGCTTCTCAGTTCCTGGTATCCTGTTAAGGACAGGAGAAACACTGCTGCTGGTCACTCTTGAAATTATAATGAGAAAGTTAATTCTCTTGGAACTAATCAGATATTACACAATTATTCAATTGAACAAAGGTGTCTCTAAAGAAAAATTAATCTAACACCTCTAAATGATGCAGTCACATGTATTTTCAATTGTCACAAATAAGAGATCTATTCACCCTCTTAGCATCAATTTTTGCTGCATGGTTTCATGAAAATAGTTCTCAAAATTCATAGGATCTCTGTGTTCATTTAATTTCAGCTGTTCAAAAAAAGATATTAGTACTTTGCCAAAGATACGGACCTCATTTTTTGTAATGAGCACTGCCCAATAGCTGGATGAGTTCAAAGGATCTCTGCCTTTTTTAATTCAAGACTGAATAGCATTAAATCTCCTTCTGAATCCTGGAACTATAAAACCATCTGGCCATACAGTTGTTCTAAATTTCTCATTATTTTAGGCTGCATAGTATGTGTTTGCTACTTTGAATTACAGCACTGCAATTCACATCCACTGACACAAGAGATGGAAACAGAAAAATCTTAATGCCTATTAAAGTCTGATGTGATCAAGGGAGAGCAAGAAGCATAACAAGCTGGCATTAATGCCCTTGTCAGTGATTTTTTTTACAGCAGGTGGGTTGAAACTTGTGCTTGCCAATGATAGATGTATTAAATCATATGTCTGGAAGCCTAAGCTGAACACCTCCCAGTTGTAAGGCTCATCTTGTGGTTCCACACACTGAGCAGAGTACTTGCACAGGGTTGTAAAGCACCCAAAGATGAAGGAGCTGCAACCAGGAATTCTCCTGGTGATGGACACCAGTGTCAGCACCTTGTATTTTTCAGACTGACCAAAATAATGCAACAACAGATGCACATAGAAAAAAAAGCTGACATCCTGTGATGTTCCTGTTGATATATCCTTAAGGAAATCCCACCACATTCATGAACTAGTGTAACATAGTCTAGGAAGGAAAGGAAATCCATATTTTTAGACAAACTCCTTGCTGGGAATCTTAGAAGTCCAGATCTGATATAGTGCTTTTCTCTGAGATTTCCCGCACAGGTGGTGGGCCACTGTGTTTTTCTTTCTCACCTCCATCCTACTGAGATCCAAGGAAACAGCTGCCTATAGCCTTGCTACTTGTTGCTAAATTTTTTCCATAAATCAAGTGAATTGAAATTTCCTGCAGAAAAAAACTAGTGGCCTGCTTCAAGTTTCTGTTACCCCTTCTCACAGTGTTGTATGTCCACACAGGGAATTTAGCTTAAAATGTAATAGCCATTACATCTTTTGAGGTGGAGCCTAAATTTTTTTATATGTATTTCCTAATTCTAATTGAAGAATGTTTATACAGCCTCTTTAAATAATTGTTCCCTAACTAACTTAAAAATCATGCTTCTGACAAGCAACTAATAAGCCACAGCAGTTAGCAGTATAAACTTTCTCCTAACAAACATAAACTAAGAGTGACAGAGATATGGTAATTGATTTAATTACATCATAGAATATGATATTTAAATGAGGTTTTATTTAAATGAAGTTAATGCTGTCTGTAAAATGTTTTCAGTATTTAAAGGCCAGAAAAAATGGTGAAGGGTTCAATAAACTACTTACTACTTCTGTTACTGGGGAGAAATCTCAAACAAAACCCAAGAACAGCCCATATCTGTGCACAAGGCCACCACAGTCAATCAACAGTATATTCTGCTTTAGATGTAAGAACTATTTGTCAGAACTCAACTGAAAGTTGAGCATTGGTGTTCTCTCCCATTGACCACAAAAACACGTTTGTCTCAGTCCTTTGACAGCCGAACAGGAATGCATGAATGATGCTTAGGGATGGCACTTGTGAATGTAATGCTTCCCAAAACCTGTTCAAGGACACATTATCCATGGAACACACAATTCCTAATTCTGTCAAGTTTGGTGTCTCCACAGGTTATCTCTCAAATCACTGTCACTTGTTTAACCTAATAGTGTCTTGGGATGATTTCAGAGGCTAACTGGTACATGAAGACATTTTGGCTTTCTCCCTCTCTGCATATTCCCTTCCCTTCAGCTGCAGGTTTGCCCCGTCACACCCTGCTTTCACACTTCTATGTCCACATCAAACAGTGATCAAGAACAGTGACGTGGAGCAGAATTGGCCAGACCTGAGCTGGCTTACAGTGAACACTGTAAGTGTAGGGCCAAGCTGACCCTATCACAACAAAATGTTTGAGAGCATTCCTGGCCTTAGTCCCAGCCACCTCCACATTCCTGCATCCATGTCACACTTCCACTAGTGCTCTCACTTCTGGCTGTAAATTATCTGCCTTCACACATCCCTGCTCAGCCTCCCCCATCCTGCTTTGCTTGGAGGGTTCCTGGCTTGGCTCACCCATTGTTCTCAGTGCAGGGGAGGCAAACGGAAAAAAAATTGAGACCCCAGACTTCACTGCCATCCATAACCTGACCCATTGTGTGGTCTAGAAAGGTGTTCTCCAATTTATTGCTGTTTGTTGCACTAAAACCCTGTGCTGTTTAGTCCCCCCTACATCCTCCCCTGCATCAGGGCAGAGAAGAATTGAGGCACAAAAGTTAAAGATCACAGGCTGAGGTAAGAACAATTTACTGGAAACAGCAATGAGATTTGAAAACAAACAGTAACAGCAACAGCATTAATAGCAAAAGTGTACAAAAGAGAGACTGATTCACATGCAAAATGCTCACCACGGAGCCCAAGACCCAACCACCCAACCACAGCCACCCAGACCAGAAGAGTGTCCTTCTCCTCGGAAAGACTCCCTTCCCCTGCCCTGGCCGTGATGTGAGATGGTGTAGAATAACCTCTGGGTCTGAGCCATGACATCTCCTGGCTACTGCAAAAAGTAACCCTGTCCTGGCCAAAACCAGGACACCAAAACGTGTACACAAATTGATCAGCAGGGTCAGGAGTGCATGTGCAGACACCAGGAGTGAGCAGATGTGCTCCATCCACTTTTCAGTCCAGAAGGGGCTGGCACTCATCTCAGAAGGATCCATAGCCCTGAAGTGGGAACACTTCTTCTTGGACTGACTGACTCAGAGTACAGAAGGGTGAAGGTGATCTGCATGAAGGAACAAAGAGGGAGTTAAGTCTATCAGCGCAGCAAGGACTGGGATGGTTCCAGTTGGAAGAGACCTTAAAGATCACCTAGTTCCAGATCTCTTGCCATTTGTAGGGACACCTTCCACCAGATCAGGCTGCTCAAAGCCTCATACAACCTGGACTAGGTGGGGCTATGCACAATTTCTCTGGGCAACCTGTTGCAGCGCCTCACCACCCTCACATTTCTTACTAATATCTTGTCTATATCTACCTTCTTTCAGCTTGAAGCCATTGTTCCTTGTCCTGTCACAAAGTGCCCTTGTGAAAAGTCCCTCTACAGCTACCCTTTAGGTACTGGAAGGCTGCTCTAAGATATCCCAAGTCTTCTCCATGGTAAACAACCCCAACACTCTCAGCCTGTCTTTATAAGAGAAGTGCTCCAGCCCTCTGATCATCTTTGTGGCCCTCCTGTGGACCTGCTCCAACAGATCCATGTCCTTCTTGTGCTGGGAACCCCAGAGCTGGACACAGCTCTCAGCCTCACCAAGTGAGGTGTTAGTGGAGTAGATGAAGGATTGGGGTGAGATTTTACACTCTAATTTCAGACATGACTTTTCAAGTGCTCAAATGGTCGGTACATTGTCAGCCCACCTTTAGTTATCTGCTTCTCTCACCTCAGCCCTGCTTTGAAAATGCAGACAGAGGTAAAAATGCCTTGCCTTAACTGTAGCCTTACAGTGTTCAAACAGACTGTCATTTTTCTTATGGTAGACAAGTAAAAATGACAAGCCTTATGCTTGTTGTAAAAAATAGTATGCCATAAAATCTTATAAAATGCATCTCCACCCAAATAACGTTTCATCTAAATCTCTGTCTCCTCAAAAGAAACTGAGATAGTTTACTGGAAAGTGATAAAATAGCATGTTTTTTGCTCAGTAAAAATTATAGGTAATCTCTGCAATTTCTTGTTAAGACTAGTCTTCCTGTACTATGCTTGTAATTTGTCATTTTTAGCCTGTAACTATCCCAGCTATCTGCTAAAGATTCAGAAGAAATCCCTTTACACAGATAGAAAAGAGATTGCTTTTCACAGTCCCAGTCCTGCTTCACTCTCAGCATGGGAGAAGAAGAGGAATATCATGCTGGTGATGGAATTCAATCAGTTTGTAGCCAAACAAATTGATAGCCAAGCAACTGATTCTGCATCAGCCTTTCAACAAGGAGGAGGCTGCAGGACCAAATGTCAAAAAGCTTTGCCTGCCTCTGGTCCTTTAGGCAAAGGGGACCTGCTCCTGTTGCCCCTTCCCATCTGCTCCTGTGCCCTGCAAGCACACAGACTAGCCCACAGCACCACCTGCAAGCCATAGGGCAAACCATGGGGTGCTTTATACTGTCTATCCTGCAATCAGATACGTGATAAAGTGGGGATGGAGAGAGGCAGAAGCCCATGGACACCAGGGTGCAGCAGCTGTGCCAAAATGCACTGACTAGTGTGCTCACTAGCACACTGTTGCTGACCTGTGGGCAGTCAGGAATTAGGATGTGGCCTTCTGCCTCATTTTCTGATCTGTAGCTAACAGTCTGATAAAGGAAATTCTGTTCTTCCTGCTGGTGCTGCTGGAAACAAAGCATTTCTAGGAAAGGAAGGTTATGTCACATAGTTAAAAGCACAAGTTTTTCAGGGGTTTTTAGACCAAAAACGCATAGTGCCTCTTCAGCCTGCAAAAATAAAACAGAATTATTTTATGGTCTCTATTATGAAGTCTTTCTTATAGCAAAACCTTGTGAATCAGGAGGAAGAACCATGACTATGCTCTGTGTGGAAGCTGCCCATCCTGGATACAAGCATAGCACCTACAAGGCCCTCCAGATCGTGTCCCTTCATGCACTGGAGTCAACCTAACGTGCAGGAAAGCTCCTCTGAATGAAAATCTCTCATAAGATGATCCAAAGTTTATGTTAAATTGTAGATCAAAAATCCAGAGGGAATTATGCAATCTCACTAAAATTTCTTAATAAATGCATAAATTTCATAAATTCACAAATACATAATTTCAATATCTGTCGCCTTACAAGAAAGTTATAAAGTCATTCTGCCATCTGCCATCATTCTCTAGGACTTTTACCTTTATATTTAAGGCAGATTGAAATGGTTGAAAAATTAATCTGGCAACAGATTTTACTTTCATAATAATAAAATTGCATTCCAAACAAGTCAGAGAAACAGAAAACATGTGTGGGGGTGGAGGGGGGTGTCCATATATCAGTATTTTCTGACTTGGGGGGTTTTATGTTACTGCTGGAGGGTTTTGTACAGTGGCAACATAGCAAACAAAATCCATTAAGTACACGTGAAAAAATCTGTACCTGGAACTAGAATTGTGGTGTCAGATAAAAGGTGCTGACTAACAAAAAGATTAAGTGTCATGTGACATTCAGAGAAACACTTTTGCTTATATATTTCCTAGAAATATATTTATGCTGACCTCTATCTCACCTGTGTGAAAGGCAGAAACAATTCCACTCCATTTCTAGACCACCAAGTGCCTTATCCATTCATTTTTAGTGCCATCTTCTTTCCATTGGACTCTGCTTCTTTGAACTATCTCTTTTACTACCATATAGACAAACATATTTTTCCTAGTTAAGGAGCTCATGTGAAAAATAAAAGAATGCCCACTGGTTTTAAGCTGTGCAAATGAGGTATCCATGGCTTTATTTTCTGGCTGTTCTATATATGCTGACACAAAGTCAGCTCTTGTAGAATATAAGTTATTCATGAGGACAGTCTCATTTGCCCTAAACAATGCTCTGCTTTTAATTACATTGCCACAGAACAGTTGAACAACTCTCAGGAGTCTGAAAATATATATTTAAAAAATTACTTAGCTCAGACAGGACTTCTGTTTACTGCAAGGTTGTACCTAAAAGATATATTTCTATGCAACAATAGTTAAAGACACAGACAATAGCTCTGGTAGGCATGCAGCTTCTTGCCTGGTGTTGCATCAAAGACAACAAGCAGAAATACAGGAATACAGTACAGTTGAACAAAAAAATCCCCAAAATTTAGACCTTGCTCCTTCCCATAAATTTCAATTCCAAATGCTATTCACTTGGGCCATATAAGCCCCACTGCACTAAAAGGTGCTCAAATCTTTTGCTTTGCTTTGGGTCAGTTTATTTTCTCCCAGATCTCTACCTGGATATGTAAATTTTGTACTTCCATGATTCATCCTGGATCTATCTGTATAGCATAGCATATCTGTTTGCCCTGTGCTCCACAGTCCTGTTTCCCTAGCAATGCACATATGTTAGAGCTGTGATTTCCTGGGAAATCAAAACACAGAAATGAGGGGTGAAGTGTGTGCACAAATCCATCCCTACAGGTCATACCTGAATAAATGAGCTGGAAAGAGCTCCTGGTACAGGGGCTTGCTCTTTCCACAAGTTTCACAGATACTTATGATAACAAGGAAAAATAAACACCAATTTAGTAGCTAAAGCTTTTTTAACTTCTCTGGGACTGTGATGTTGTTTAGGCTACATTAAGCCTGACAGTGAAAAATCTGGTCCCTGTAATTGCAGATATGTAAACTGTAAAAGAAACAATTTAAATGCCTCAACTAAAAGCTAAGTCTTACCAGACTACTTGGACAACAAAAGTCTTCCTGTTCATTCAGGACAGTAATGTAACACATGGTAAATTAAAACAAATGCAAGACTGAGATGCTGGAGTCTTAAACACCCATCAACAGCCTTTCTAAAAAAAAGTTTATTTTCTTCCCACTAATTTATAATGCAAGAGGGAAAACAGACTGACCTATTAGTTACAAATTTAAAACCTGACACTGAAACTGCCTTTAGGTTTTGCTCCTGGTGCATCAGCTCAGCAGTAGAATCAACCCTGCAAAGCTGTTGTCCAGTTAGAACCTGCCAAGATGAAATTAAGTTACATTTTATAAATATGCTACCTAGAAACTTCACACAAGGCCTGACTTTTACTCCTAAAACTTTCTGAGTTTTAAAAGACCTATTTTTAAATCATGTTTTTAAATACATTGCTTCACAAGCAGTGCATTCATTATAATATAATGAATGCACTACAAAAAAGATTTTGTTAAAGAGCCCAACTGTGCCAAACTTCTCAAATGAAATGTTTACGTGAGATTCCAATTCAGTCCACAGAAGTTTACCTGTCTGGTTCCTCCAGTCACTGTTGAAGAACAGAAGAAGAAATTGAATAGTCCTAGTATTTCACTTTTAGCCTCCAAATAGTATTTTCTTACCCCACTGACATTCAGACACCTGAGATTACTTATTATGCTATAGGTGTGTTATTTACTTTTAAATGTAATTTTCAGCCCATATATCTTTATTTGTTCGCTTGTTTCCACTAAAACAGAGTCAAATATTCTTGCAACTAGCAGCTTCCTGCAGTTTGAGTATCTTGTGTGCTAGAAAAAGAATGTGCCCATCTGAAAATTACACTTTGTATTTCATATAAGACTGTTGTACTTACACATAAGCAAATACACATTTTACTAATATCTATTCTACATTTCATACTCATGAAATGAGTATGAAATGTAGAATAGATATTAGTAAATTTTTTTTTTATTTGCCCAATGGAAAGCTAGGGAAGTAAAGCTTACACTGATAAATTCCTGCCTCAGAAGACTAATGTTTATCATGGCAAAGTGATGAATAAGCAGACTAACTTTGCTCTGCAATAAAAGGTAGCTTCTAAATCAAAAAAGGCATGTGAAAATCACCTTTGTGAAATGAAAGAAAATATCTAAGTTCAGTTACCAAATAATAAAACCATCAGGTATTCAAATGACTCTCTTAACAAGTAACAGAGCCTGAAACTTTCATCTCTAGGTCACCTGTTAAAATCCCGCTAAATTCAATAATAAAAGATTTTTGCTGTTTAATGGCAGCTTCCTGAACAAGAAAAAAAAGCATGTCTAAAGGTAAAGGAAGCCCAAGGACAGAGGGAGTCCTTCAGTTGCAAATCCACTCATTCAAAAGAAGACACTTGTGTAAATGCCAGCCACAACAGATTACTATTTTTACCCCTATCCTAATGGAAAAAAACTACTACCATACTATATTTGAGTGAGCTGGGAAGGTTTTCTCTTGAAGCATGTTAAACTATCTCTGTTCTTCACAGTGACGCATCCATAAGGAAGGAGCTTCCCCACACACAAAACTTCTGTCTGCCTGAGCCACTGCTCAGGAGGGGCTTTACATGGAGATGACTTTTATGAGAGAGAAAGAATTTTTTGAGGGCAATTTAACAAGCAGTGGCTGGAGGGAAAAGGAAAATCTCCATGGTATTGGGGGCCTGACTCCATTCTTGCTTACAGCAGTTTAAAAACAGCTGAACAGCGCAGGCAATCAGTGCCCAGCATGAACATTCCAGAGTGCATGGGCACTGCCAGACCAGGCTGTGGATACTCTGTTACCTGTTCACAGGGTTAAAAATTCCCTGCAAAGCTGAAAGGCAAAGGATGGTCAGGACTATGGGATCCATCTCCTGTAAGGGATGGATGTAAATCATTGAGGGTAGAAAAAGATCACTTATCAGCACTACAGTCAAGAAAATTGATCATGAACAGCAGCTCAGTGCATGTCATCACTGCTTTTGAACCAACACTGTGACGGGAACCTTTCAGAGTGCAATTCAGTTTCTTTTCATTAATGCAGTGACTGGAAACTGCATACATGTCCTAATGTTTTACTCAGTGCTTGTGAGAGGACTGTAGGAGAGAAAAGCCTGTTTTCACTAATAGTTCATGCTTTATGAGCAAGGATACAGACAAGCACATACTGCTGTCAGGCAAGAGTGGTCTTTCTCTTGATATTATATACCAGTTAAATCACTTGCCTGCTTCCCCATCCAATTCAAAAAATAAAATCTCCAGAGCTTTCCTACACCTCTGGAAGAAACTACTGGTGCTTGTCTGCTGCTTCTGGGCAATGATTCAATGATTACTCTATAAGCTCCAGGAATTTTCTCTGTTGCAGATGGAGAGAGATCATCTCTTCCAGAAAAGATTCAGAACAAAAGCTCAAAGCAGCTATACTTTATTAAATCTGAAAGAGCCTGTCTTTTTCCACTGACTACACAGGAGTCGAAGGAGATGACACTTACCAGAGTAAGGGTAGCCCTACTCCAGAGTTCACCCTTTCCCCTTACTTTGTCTATCTTTACAAGGAGCCAGAAGAGGAAAGAGAAAACCTGACTTCAATTTATGTTGTTTTGTAGGTGTTTTCTATAACATTTTTTAGCAACAAATTATGTTAACATATACTTACTGGACTATTTAGTGTCTTAACTTCCTAATTCATGGGCAAGAAAAATGAAAAATTACAACAGAAGAAAAGAAGAATCAGCTGATTCTAATGTCCATATTAAAAAGTATAATATCACCTTAGGAGACAAATTTTTCTAAGCCATCAAGACCATTTATGGAATCAGGAGTTCTATACCAATAGTTTATATTTAATATAAAAATGGCTCGTAGCTATTTTTGATTATGGAATACCATAGAATACTTTCTGATACCTAGATATGATGGCATCCAACACTTACTGAAGTTTCTCAGTAACCTTTTAATGCATTTTAGTCTAATGAGGAAAAGAATTTAGGTAAAAGAAAGAGGCGAGAAGTGCTCCTGACTACCCATATACCTGGGCGCAAGGAAGAAGCTGGAAACTTAATGGGATCACAGGACTTGGTTAAAGAACACTCAGAAGACAGTCAAGCATAAACTTTCCTCTTCTTGGTTTGTTTCTTTACTTATCAACATTATTTCAGTCCTATAGTGCACTACATTCTGAAAATTCATCTTCATCAAGGCTCAAGCAGAGCTACACCCCTCTGACTCAGTACTTGAGACTAAGTGAAACTGAAACACATTTTAACAGTCTACAGAGCACTAGAGGTTGCCCTCAAAATCCCTTTTGATTACTATAATCAACCTGAGCATAATTGATTGCAGGACTTGATTTATGTTTACAAACACCTGAGTTCTGCACCCAGGAAGAAAAAAAAATCAAATCAAAACAAAACAAAACAAAACAAAAAAGCAGCATGCATTTTTGCTTGTCCATTCATTGGTTCATTGACGTTTTATGCATTTCAATGCACACAGTGGAGTTTTCAGTCATAGAATCATGGAACTAATGGCTTGTGTTGGAAGGGAACTTAAAAGATCACCTAGCTCCAGCCCATCTGCCACGGGCAGGGACACCTTGCAGTAGACCAGGATGTTCAAAGCTCCATCCAGCTGGAGAGAGGTGTGAGCATGTATGAGAGCCCTGCAGACACCAAACTCAGCAAAGAAGGAGGTGCTGCAGGCTCTGCAGGAGCAGAGATTCCCCTGCAGCCCTTGGTGCAGACCATGGTGAGGCAGCTGTGCCCCTGCAGCCCAGGGAGGTCCATGGGGGAGCAGAGATCCACCTGCAGCCCTTGAAGGACCCACCCTGAAAAACGTGAATGCCCCAAGGAGGCTGCAACCCCATGGGAAGCCCCTGCTCCAGGAGAGTCTTGGCAGAAGCTATGGGCCTGTGGAGGGGAACCTTGTGCTGGACAAGGCTTCTGGCAGGATTTGTGACTCCATGGGGGACCTAGGCTAGAGAAGTCTATACCTGAAGGTACAGACTGTCCATGGAAGGGACACATGCTGGAGNGACCCACCCTGAAAAACGTGAATGCCCCAAGGAGGCTGCAACCCCATGGGAAGCCCCTGCTCCAGGAGAGTCTTGGCAGGAGCTATGGGCCTGTGGAGGGGAACCTTGTGCTGGACAAGGCTTCTGGCAGGATTTGTGACTCCATGGGGGACCTAGGCTAGAGAAGTCTATACCTGAAGGTACAGACTGTCCATGGAAGGGACACATGCTGGAGCAGTTTGTGAGGAACTGCAGCCTGTGGGAAGGACTCACATTGGAGAAACGGAAGACTCTTTCCCACAAGAGGGACACCACACTGGACCAGGTGAAGTGTGTGAGGAGTCCTCCCACTGAGGAGAAAGGGGTGTGAGAACCGTGTGATGAACACTCATCTGACTGCAACCTGCCTTCTCCATCCTCCTGCACAACTGTAGGAGAGTAGGCAGAGAATTCCAGAGAAAACTGGGCATGAGAAGAAAGGAGGGGTGGGGGGAAGGTGTTTTCAAGATTTGGTTTTATTTCTCGTTATGCTACTTGGATCTGACTGATAATAATTTCAATTGATTTCCCCAAGTCAAGTCTCTTTAGCCCATGATGGTAACTGGTGAGTGACCTCCCCCTGTTCTCATCTCAACTCAGAAGCCTTTCATCATATTCTTTCTCTCCTGTCCAGCCAAAGAGAACAGTAACAGAGCAGCTGTGGTGGATACCTAGCACCCAGTCAGGGTCACTCCAACACAATGTATGATTTTATTACTATTGTAAAAGCATCTGGCTGTTTGTTTTTAATTTTAAAGCTGGTTGCTTCCCAGATTCCCAAATGCTTAGACTCCCTTTGCTCTATTTCTCCATTTCAATGACAAGCAGCTCAGATTAAATCTCCACAGCTAAAAATTGAAGGAGCAAAGGATAAGGAGCACTAGACAGGCCTGACACAGGACACAACTCAGCAACTTCTATTTATGGATCCACTTTCCATAACCACCCATCCTGTTTTGGGAAGGACAGTAGAGTAACTCACTTTATGTTAATGCATTAACCTATAGCAACCCGTTCACATTCCCTTGTTCTTAGTCATATGTCTGCTTTACTTTGTTGAGGCATTCATCTCAGTATTTAATTTTCTGCATTAACCATTCACAAGCCACAGACCTGCATGGTAGAAACACAGCTGCCTTGGTGGCTTAACCTCCAACAATGCTTATAAACAGATTCAGCTGCAGGGAACAACTCTGCTCCTGTGTAGAATTTGTTAGTCGAGGGTTCAGAATACACAGCTGATACTCTATCACATAGATTACTTCTACATCCCAGTAAGAAATACAACTGACTAAAATAGGATGGAATTAGGTAGTGTCTAACAGGAGTAACAGTCACAAAACTGTTAACTGTTAACTGTTTGGTCTAAGAAAGACCAAACCAGTAACTTTGAAAGGCTTACACCATTTCTGCATTTTCCCTGGTTGCTGTGCACCATCGTGGTCAAACCTGGATGATCACAGGTCAGTAAGGCTGAGATATGCTGGTGTGTAGAGGACATGAGGAATAGCTGGCTTAAGGTCTCCTTCTTGCCTCTGGCTAGTGCAAACGACAGCTATAAAGACACCCTGTCCAACTATGGGTTGTGACTCTAGCTGACAATTAATAATGTCTTGTGACAGCATCTGGTTTCCTGACATGGTGCCTCAGGGACAGATTTTTGTTCCCAAAAGTCTGCTTTGTGTTTATTCCCTCTTTTTCTTCCACATAAACACATCCCTAAGAACTTCTCTCTGCTGTCATTTTTCCAGCTTTCCATTTACCACGTGGTCCATATTCCATGGACAAATCACTATATTTGTGTTGTCAGTCTTGAATTATGGTCTGTCAGGCCTCTACTTTCCTCTCACAAAAGAAAATGACTGGACCAATGACCCTTGCAGAACATACCAACAGAGTCATCTCCAGTCTGGGGGGAGATGTTTTCTTCTGTGCAGGTTACAAAACCACGGGACAGTGCCCATTGTCCTTCAGGACAACTGGATATAGGGACATACTGTAGCTTGAGTGTTGCTCCAGCAGTGGGAGGTTCCTAACCTCCCACTTTTGTGGTAGGACGCTGATGGGCTTACATGAAGCTATTGCCTGACTGTGAGACCAGAGGATGGCTACATGTGGCACAAAGACATCAGCAATGGAGTGAACAGCCAGAGGTGCAAAAAGACCTTGATGGTAGAGGTGTGGTTGCTGAAGTGCCTTGTGGAGGGCCCTCTACAGCCCCAGGTGGACTCTTAATAGGACAGGACTTGTGAGAGGCCAAGTCAGCACTGGCCTTCCCCACTGCAATCATTCTTTTCAAAAACAGAACAAAACAGCATAGTGCTGGTCATTCTGAGGAAAACACTTAACTATTAGTTTTTCTGTGCACCTGAGTTCTGCACTATCAAATGTCACTATGAACTGAAACAGAGGAGGAAATGTGAGGCAACACAAGACAGAAAATCTTTTTTTGAAGAGATATGGTGAGATTGTAGTAAAAGACATCATGACACCAAACCACTTCTGATAAAGATTTTTAAAGACCATTCTGACTGTTTTTTCAAAAGCAGTCTGTTCCAGCTCTCACAGAGGCAAAGGATAGGTCATGCCAGCCCAAACCATTAGAGAAATACAATTTTACCCTGCTGCTAGCTCAGATGGATTTATTCTTTCTTCCACTGCAACTAGAGAAAAGAATAAATTACTCACAGATGCTTAAATGTGATGTGGTAAACCTTGTTGTCCATCAGGAAACACCCCTCACTGGTAAAGAAAAAAAATTCTAATTTTAAAGATCTGTTTTTCAGAGCAGTTTGCAAATCAATGTCTTCCTAATATGGGTCAACAATAAGGTGTATGCCCATGAAAATTAATTGCTTCTATGCTAACCCATGGGGGAAAAAGGTGGAACAAGGTAAACCTGTATTAAATGGGTGATTCTAAGAGCATGACAACCTTACCCAGATGCCTCATGCTGTTTGGAATTTGTCCTCTGTGTTCATGTACATATGTTAACAATTAACTAATTTTGCTGTCTCTCGTCTGTTGATTTGAATATATAAGAGGGGAAAAGAGCGAAATTATTTTCATTTGAGCAAAAGAGCTAGTGTCAATGATGAGTCAAAAATAAGGAACAGACCATGCACATTTTTCAAATGCAGCCAGTCACTGGTTAACTTGAGAAAAAAGCAGATATTACCTCTTATGGTAGATATAGTATCTAAATATATTGTTGTTCATTCACTATTAGACTGTTACTTTCCACGTTTGCAACTGTGCCAAAGGTAGATTCCCACCCTGCTTGAAGGAACATTAAAGGAATAGCTTGTATAAAAGAGAACTAGAGAAACACGCAGAGGCATGAAACTACTAAAATCTTAGGGACCTTGTACCACTTGTCCCCCTCTTTGTAGATTTGACTCACATACAAACCCTTTTCTCAAGACATGCATGGAGACCTTTATGCCACATATACCAGTCTGAAAGTCAAAAATACATTATTCAGTCTTCTGCATCTTTTTTGAGACAGAAGGATTCATTAAAAACATTTGCTTCTGACTTAATAATTATCTGCCTGTTTCATCCTTAAATATTTTCCTGAGTCTCATCCTAAATTGAAATCTGCCTGTCGGAAAGCTACTTCAGTCTTGTCATTCTTGTGTTTGGGATCTCACACTGCCCAGTGCTTTTGAGGGACATAATGCACTCAAAGATGCCCTGTATTCAGCACAGCATTCTACACTGCAAGCTCAGGGTTGCAGCAATGAACCAGAGCATCAGATGACATTGAAGCTCTACAGCTGTCAATAAAGCAGAAGGCTCAGGGACAGCTGGACATACGTGAGGGAGAAAGGAGACCTGCGTTTCAGGAACACAGCCAAAAAAGTGAAATAAACCAGAACTGGCCTAGGATACATTGTCTGTGGTAGACTACCAATTCCTGGATAAGTAACTGAGCATTGAAAATGAGGAAGAATTTAATTTCTGAGGAAAACAAAGATAAAATTTGCTCCCCAAAACAATATTTCACCTAAGGATATCAAAGTAAACTCCATACATTAGGTCTCACTGCGAATAGATTAGCTCTCACTTTACAGCTGAGGAAACTAAGGTTCACCATCACACAGACAAAAAATGGCAAAACTATTTTTCTTATCAAGGTTTTCAGTAAGATATTGGTCTAGACAAACAGCAAGAGCAAAGGTCAGATTAGCAACAAATTTTTTTTCCTGCATCATTTAGCCCAAGCGGTAAATCAAACAAAGGCGTTTCAGCAGGATAAGGGATCGGATCTGAACCCAGGCTGAAACTCCTGGATTTCACTTAGGGAAGACAAATAATTCACAACTGTGTAAGATCTGAGCAGTCACGTGTGCACTGTGCGCACATGCACCATCTGCCAGTTTGCAGCTGACAGCCACTACTTGGGGAGGGATTTGCAAAGAAAAGATTCATGCAGCCCATCAGGTGGTAGCTGGACACTTCTGACGCAATATCAGTACGTGTCAAGGTGAGTCAGAACACACGTGGCACAGACAGGAAAGCAAAAATATATTAACCCTTTGTCACCAAAAGGCTTCTGTGGCTTGGAGAAAGAGAATCCACCAAGGGCTGATGGAACTGGCCACACTTTTGAGCCAAAGTCTGTGAAACAAAAATGTGTCCTAATTACAAGCACTGGGAAAAAGCGCACCACTGTATTCCAGATGATGAAGCTAGTAAGCAGTGGAATATTTTCAATAGGAAAGATTAACTAAAAAAATCTAAATATTGCTTATAACCCTAAATCCATAACAGATTTACAGAAAGAGAAAGAACCTTTAAAATAGACTCAAAAATTAAGTATGTTCATAGTAATGCTGCAGTCAAACAGGGCACAGTCAGTAAACCACATCTGTACTTCTATTAAAATGTGCTGTTGAGCAGAAGTAACTCATCTGGTTAGGGAAATACATTGGGAAGAGAGGTACAAGGACACCACTTCAACTATTACATGAGGGCAATTTACATAATACATGTGTCATCACACGTGATCAGGGTTAAAAAAGCTCAAGAACACTCGTTTTTATGAAATAGTCAGGGAGCCATTGAATAGAGAATTAAAATTTGGTACAAATTAGCACGGCTAGTATAAAAAATTAAATTAGTAATTTGTTGTTTTTAAGATTTCTTGTTGATACTTTTAGTCATCCATTATAGCATATTTTTACTCCTTAAAAGGTTTATCAGGTTAGAAATCTCTGCTCCAACCACTTTTCCTTGAGGCTACACACAGACAGAGCCAGATCTCTTTTGCAGCCGAGACAGTTATTCCAATCAACTGGCTGCTAAACAGCTGTTAAATTGCTACAAACGCCAGCTCCAATGGCCACATCTTGTTTTCAGCCAACACATCTCCCCTCTGGTTCAGGAAAATGAAGCCACCTTGGAAATTACAGGAAGGCTGTTTTCCGAGAACCCTCTTTAAAATTTTTGCCTTCTTGTCTTGATTAAATCTTGCCAGAATCTACTAAACCCACACCTATAAATTTGTTTGATATACAAACTTAATGACGTGAAAAAAAGAGCTGCTGAGAGTTCCTTTAGTTGCTACAGTCGTGTTCTGTCACAAGACGTGTTAATGCTATTGGAGATAATTAAGTCCAAAGGAAACCACAGCAGTAAACCATTTTCAGTCACTCACAATCCATTAAGATTTGTCCCTTAAATATATGCCAAATCTGGTGGCCTTTTACCTTTCCTGTGGATTATGGGTACGAAATAGGAGGCAGGAAGGAAAAGAACAGCAGTCTCACTCTCGGTAACAGCAGTCTCTTCACTTCTGAAAGAGAAGTGAAGAGAATATGTACCTGTCATGGCTTTTAATCTCTTGAAGATCTAAGGTCCAGATGGAATTTCATGGGATGTCTTCAAACAACTTCATCTTTAATTGCTATGCAAATAATTGCATGAGATTCTGAATCTTAAAATGCTAAAATACCATAAGAGCTATTTCTTAGTTCCATGGCTAAAATTTTCAAGGATGTGAACATCGATAAATTTCTGGAAAGAGGAATAAAATTTGTATTTCTTTTTCTTTCCATTACTTTTATGCTTACCTCTATATTCCTCTCCCTTGCACACTGAAAACCAAACCATGTCTACTTGCTTGGAGGGAGTGCAAAAGTCTCTCACTAAAACAATTATTAAAGGATAAAAAGCCAGAACCAAAGTGAGACATTCTCAAAGATGCCACCTGAGGCTGAGTATGATATACTTTATGCTACTACCAAATACAATACTGGAAGCAGTTGGAGTTCAAATTCTAGATTCAGGTTTCTTGCAGTGTTGAAGACAATGATTTTAATCTTTGATGTTTTAATAGAATGAGAGTCAAATATTTTCTTCAGACAGGATTTCTTGCAGTTCATTTTCTGTCCCTTCTGAAATCTTGGGGAGGAGAGAAAGGGCAAAGCTTTTCTGCCCTTAGCTGGATGCTTACCTGAGTGCTTCCAGCAAAGTCTCCCAACAAACACTGAAAGCTGCATGCACTACAGAGATTTCTTTTGGAGAAATGAATGATCCTCTCCCTCAGGTAGGGATGGAAGATATTTCCAATTATACTGGTAGAAAAGAGACCTCTTGTAGAATTGACAGCCATGTCAGAATAGAGTTGAAAAAGTGTTCATGAAGGCTTGTGAGCCTACAGCTTCATGCTCCTGATACATTTATTTCTACAGTATTTATAAAGTTTAGTTGGTTAGCCACAATCATCTCATGTGTTAGGCTAGAGGAAATGTTTGAGAAAGGATGTGAGAAAATTTAATTTTCTTTCTTCTGTTTTTCATCCTCAAATAAGAGACCAATCTTTAACACCCATCTCACTGGGAAGGAGATAATCTGGTGTCTTCCATCTCTCAGACTAGTGCCCTGGCTCTTAGGCTGTAGGCTCCTCTGGGAGTGAAGCATTTTTCCTTCAGGGTTGTTAAGCAATGCTCAGTGGAAAACTTTTCTCCTCTTTGCCTTCAAAGTCCTGCACTTGTCTCTGAGTCATAGCACTACTTCAAAATGAATGGTGATGGGGGATGTATGTGTTCTACTGCAAAAGAGGACAATTTGAATCCCCCAAGACTACAAAATATGTCAAACACAGATCTCCAACGCCTGGTCAACACTTCTCTCTTCTGAGAAGTGGTCAATACCTCTCTCTTTTGAGCTCTTAAAGAAAAGCATCAGGCAGTCCTGTATTCTCAAAACACTGAAGATTGAACAAAGTTTTTGTGGCTCTGAATCACACTTTCCTCACAGACTGAATTCAGAACTGCAGCCAGCTGCCAAAATCAGAGAGATAGAGAGCATTTCATACACATCTGGTCCTCAAATGGTCAAAGCCTCCTTCCAAACAGCACACTGGGTGTTTTGAATCCAGCTTGTGTGCCTTGGGAACCCTAGGTCTGTGCCACGTTACTTAATCTATGAAGAGCTGGATGTCTAAATTGGGTTTATGAGTCACATTCCCAAAGGCAAACATATGAAAAGTATCTCTGAAAGCTGTGTTAAAGTATTGCATTTCAAAAGGAAGCTGTCAATGTGTTTTTACAGTAGTCTTAACTAGAAGGTAACACTGGGAACCCCTTGCAAGGGAGTGGCATTGTTACAAACTCACTATCCAAGAAGATGTATCAGTAGGTATCTCTGCCTCAGCTGAATGGGCCCAAAAGTGGGACAACTGTTAATTTTTTTCTTATCTGTGGCATGTATCTTTCAGACCAAGCTGGCTAATTCCTTATCACTAGTATCACTAGACAAGATCTAAGGCTGGAACTGTGACAAATTAGGTATATGTCAATAAAAAAAAAAAAAAAAAAAAAAAAAAGGAAGAAAATATTATGATAAGAATTTGGTTTTTTTTCCCAGGCCTTTCAGTCAATATGTAACAAATTTCCCCATTCAGAACATTTATTACAGAAAAGAGTCTTGTTCCTTATTAGGCAAATCTCCCTCTCACCACCTCACATGTATCAGTTCTACCTTTCTATAAATGCTTGACCTGCACATGATTCCTGGAAAATTACTCCTGACTCAGGAGCTGAATCCACAGGAGCAGTATTTCCCTCCATGGGAGGGATACAGTCCAGTGTTTTGTTGATATAACTAAACTGGGTAAGATCCAGCCTTACCCAGCACAGCAAAACAACTTGGTTTTTTCCCATTTTAGCTGATGTCATCCAGAAAGTAATGCAGCTTAACTAGCAATAAAACCCAACCCAAGGTATCAGGCAGTTCAATATCCACTAGGTGGATGTGCTGACAGAGTTGTCAAAGAGGCTCTTCAAGTGCAAGTCCTGGTGCAGGCAGGTGAGCTTTCCACTGCTATCTCTAGACTAATGCAAACACCAAGCCTCTCTTGTTTGTATTTTATTTGGATTTTTTGACACTGTTTAAGCGCCTATGAACATGATTTAACTTTATAGCTGAACTGCCTGTTGGACACAGCCAGTTGAAAATGAGCATTGTACAGCCCTTCTTTTTACCACTTGGAATCAAAGGTATTTTACTCTGAGCTACTCCTTGTATTTTCGTGGTCCTTGGAATACCTTGTGCCTGAAGTAAATTAGTGACAAAAAGCCCGAGGAACTTGTATATCAGTGTTGGGTTGAAGCAGTTCTTTTGTCTTTCAGTCTCTAGTGCCCTCACGTAGTGAGCAGCTCTGTATGCCAGTAACTTTACATGCTTCAATAGTCCCACTGAATGGTTCCCACATGACCTTACTGGTAACTGTAACATTAAGTGCTAACAACAGGAACACTCTGCATACAAAATTTTGCGTCCTGCTCAGACAAGAAGGAATGATCATCTCATCACAAAAGCTTCAGAATTTCACAATTTCCATCTTTGCATAGAAAATCCTTGTTGTTGCTTCCCTCATGCTCAGGATGTCCCAAAGACAGTGATGAGTGTGGCAGTGAAACCCCTGGCATGAGTCCACACTTGGGCCCTAGCACTTAGGATGAACACCAAAAGATGACAAAAGGCTGATGAGTTCCGAGCGCCTCATTTTGGGAGACACAGGAGCAGAGCCCCATGTGACAGTATTTTCTACTCCTGCATCCGTTCATAAAGTGCTATAGAAATATGGCAACCTAAGGAATGACTTCAGAATACTGAAGGAAGGCATTTCTTCCAGCAATAACTTCTGCCTCCAAATATCATCATATAAGTAGTGATGAGTTTTGAGGGCAATCTGAGAAAAATATTGCACGCCCACATACGCAGTGACTGAAGCAGAATATGCTCGCTGAAGCTGAGAGTGGTATTTCACCATTTAGGAGGCTTTTTCATTAGTCAACTGTCTTTTAACAGCTAAACCCCATATTTGCTACCTTAAATGTTGCTTAAAAAAAAAAAAAAAAAAAAA